>CM065589.1:435116095-435675238 GCA_033119425.1 Bufotes viridis
CTGAACAGGTCATTGAAATTGAAATATCTACACATAGAAGAACCACTGATGGGAACACAATTCTGCATGTGTATAGCTTCCAACCTAAACATACACTGAAGGGAGCTCCAATTTTGGAAAATTGTAGCTTGTAGGTAAAGTTTAAGACAGAAATAGCATCCGCTGACTGTTTTCACTCCAGGGGCTACCTAAAGTGGATGATAAGCAGAGCAAAGAACATGGCAAATGAAAGGGAGCACGCTACATTGTTATACCATACTTCATCACATAATCAGGGAGATGTACCCCGCTACTGTACTTTGAATTTACAATACAGTAACCAGTTTATCCAGAAAGAGAACATTGGCCTAAAGCATCTTCCATTTTTAAATGATGTTACTATTCGATATGAAATATTATATCATGGTTGCAGAATTGCCTATAGGAAGCCATGCACTCTGGGTAGCCTGCTCTCTCCCAATGTGTACATTCCCCCTTAGAACATGGCTTAAGTATAAAGTTTTTTTTTTTTTTTATGTGGAGTTGTTCCCTGCAAATTTGCAAATTATAATGAACATACCCAGCAATCTTCTATCAAGGAGTATATTAATTGTTCTTCCGCCTCTGTGGTATCTAATATTCTCTGTGTTACATGTGATAAAATATACATTGGAAGTACTATTAGATCTTTGAAACATCAATTCTTGGAATAGTTAAATGATATAGTTAACCGCAAGATTTACAATATTTCCCGACACTTTTTATTGGAACACAATGGTTCTACTAAGGACATGCGTTTAATTGGCATTGAGTGAGTAAAACTCCGGCACAGAGGGGGTGACCATCAGAGGCTTTTAAGAACTAGGGAGGCTTGTTTGATCTTTAATTGTAATACTCAAATCCCACATGGTCTCAATTCAAAATGGGAAATTATGCATTTGTATTAATTGAATGTACCATGGTTTTCAGAAAAGTCCTCTATACATCAGGTGTAACATTTACTTATAGAATACCATACTGTCACACCTGTTCCATTTGGTTACTATGTAACATTTTATGGGTTTAATGGCACAGTTATGTTCCCAAATATTGTTTGCAGCATTCTTATAATATAAATGCTGATATGACTAGGGTTAATTTGCTTTCAATTTGATCTCACCTGGTTGGGAGATGTACCTATTTATGCATGAGATGTAACATTTCTTTGCAAAGTGTAGTTGTCTATACACACTCATTTCTCATATTTTATATATCATATTGACACAACCCTTCTATTTGGCCAACATATGACATTTTATGGTCTTAATTGCACAGCTACATCCATACATATTTTTTGCAGCATTCTTATCACATAAATGCTGGCATGAGTAGGGTTAATTTTGCTTTCAATCTGACATGCTGATTCCATCTGGTTTGGGGATGTATAAGAAGGCTGGCATGACTAGGGTTAATTTTGCTTTCAATCTGATTTCACCTGGTCAGGGGATGTTCCCGTGCGTATTTTATATGTCTGTTCCTTGTGGTGGTGCACATAATCATTATGATTATGAGTACTTAGATGATTGAAACGCGTCATTTGTACTCACTATCACTACCATAAATTGTGGGATTTTTTATGTCATAAATAAATAAAAAAAAGGAGATTTTTGAGAGCTGGTGAATATCCCGCTTTATTTCCTGGTCTATAACATGCTACCTACCTGTTGCATTGCATTTTGTGGTGACAGGTCATCTTTAAGTATAAAGGATAATGTAGGACTTTATGCTGCTGTTTATGCTTACTGGGGTTCTCCAGTATTTTTATATTGATGACCTTTCCTTAGGATATCAATATCAGATAAGCTGTTCTGCAGTAGTTCTGGGACTGGAAATAGGCACACCAGTTACACAGTTTTGTCCGCTGTGTAGTCAATACAAAGGGGTACAAATGGGTAGATTTATCAAAACTGGTGTAAAGGAAAAATGGCTTAGTTGCCGATAGCAACCAATCACATTTCACTTTTTATTTTTCAGAGCTCATTGGGAAAATGAAAAGTAGGATCTTATTGGTTGCTATGGACAACTAAACTTTTCCTTTACACCAGTTTGATAAATATCCAACAAACTCTATAATTTTTGTCAAACATGCAAGCAAATCTCATATATTTGCAACATATCCATTTTAAGGCCCATTAATGCAATACTGTTGTATATTTTTGACTACAAAATAAGCATACAAACACATATTCTGCTGCCTTTTAACAATTATTGCAAAATGATTTCAGTAGATAATCACTAAAAACAAATAACTTTTTCTTATTTTAGAATATAAAATCATTGACAAAAGCAGTTTCCAGCCAAGGAGAAGACATCAAATCTCTAATGACACAACAAAAAGCTGATGGAATAAAGGTATATATCCCTATATCCCCCTACCCAATAAGAATATACTATAATACATTTTTGCAATTGTCAATAGCCAATAATTGTTATATATATTTCACCTCATGAAAACAACCTAGTCTTAAATGGGGAGTAGCATTGTGTTTACTCAACCAGCAAAGATATTGAGGGAAGCCAAATCTGGCAAGAAATTTCTTATGGGGGGGGGTGTCACAAATCTGACCAGTCACTTGTCAGCGAACTTGGGATATGAAATAAGAGGTATTTTAAATATCATCAGAGCAAAAACAGAATTATCTCATAAAACATAGCATTTAATTGTCGTTATAGAACTCCCGAAATTGAAACAACCCCTGTAAAACACCCTACAGTATCCCTACTTTCTCCCTGCGAAGGAGCGGAACTGCCACCCTTACAAGGGCGATCCCACTGTCTTCTTTATTCTCCCTGTATTACCCTAATCTTACTGAGGTATCCAGAGCAAAAACAGAATTACCCAATCAAACTCCAAATTTAATTGTCATTATAAAAGTCTCAGAATTAAAAGAACCCCTGTAAAACACCCTACAGTATCCCTACTCTCTCCCTGCATATGAACGGGACTGCCGCCCTGACAAGGGCGATCCCACCCACTGTTTTCATTGTTCTCCCTGTATCACCCTGATCTTACTGGGGTATCCAGGAAGAAGACATGGGGTTGCCTCCAGGTGCAGGGAATAAGGACTGTGATGCTGATTAGACTTGAGAGAATCTGAAGTTGATTTCTAAAAAAAAATCATTTGGAATTCTGTTTCCATACAGCATTAAATTACATTGGCTCCGTGTAGACAAACTACATCTCAGCCCAAGTTGCACGACACTTCAGTGAATGGCTTTTTGTTCCTATCAGTATATTTAAAAACATTTCAAGATAAAAATCTCTGGTACCAAAGCCCACTTCGGTTGAGACTAAGTTATGCTACACAGAGCAAATACATTGTAAATGCTGTACAGAAACAGCATTATAAACAAAGTTTTTTTAATGCTAATACACAGTAGTTCAGACAGTCACTGTTAATACAGTAGAGGTTAGGTCAATAGGACACTGTAGGAGATACCGCCTAATATTAAATCAGTCATATGAGCTCCAGATCCAGTAAATTGGTCAATGAGGACACTGTAGTTAATATTAGACAACATCCACAGTTACATCAGTGATCAGAACCATCAATCCCAACGTGTTTCCCCCCAGACAATGAAAAGGGGAATCTGATTGGTTGCTATGGGCAACTAAGTCAGTTCTACTTTACACCAGTTTGATAAATGACCTCCTATGTATTCCGGGACAACCCCTTTAAAGGCTAATATAAGAAAAAAAAAAGTTTATCTTTGTAAATAACTCTAAACAAACTTACTGTTTCGAAGAACTGTAGAAATATAATTTAAAGTAAAAATATGAAACATCTGGATTGTAAAACTGCTGTATTTCATTCTAAGACCTCAAAGGGTCAACTTCATTTGCAAATGAGCATTGTAATTTATAAAATAATTTGTATTTTATTACCTTTTATTACATTTCTCACAGTACGAGAAAGTACTGGAACGACAGTTCAACAATATGACCACAGCACTGATCAGCCTTCAAAATCGCCTGGAGGAGGTCAGTACAATTTTCTGTGCATTTTCAATTAATTTAATGGAAATTACATGCTTTTTACTGAAAATGTAATACAGTCTACAATGGATCTACAAGAGCAGAAAATAGCCTAGTGTCTTGTAATAAATACTTCCCATTAGAATTCCAATTGTTAGAAGAAGTTCTTTTCTAGCAATGGTACATAATGTAACTTATTCAACCCTACGTGGTCAATTTTCTAAATGAGAGGTGGTTTCAATGTGTAAGGTTCTAAAGCAGGTTTCGACTTCACATTATTCTAACTTTTGGAAGTTGAAACCTTTCCCCCTTGATAAAGGGACTATAATATACTTTAACATTATAAGGGTACTTTCACACTTGCGTTGGTGAAGGATCCGTCTGTTTATTTGCACAGACGGATCCGCACCTATAATGCAAACGTTTGTATCCGTTCAGAACGGATCCGTTTGCATTAGGTTTAAAGAAAAATAACAAAGTACAAAACGGATCCGTTTTGAATTACATTGAAAGTCAATGGGGAACGGATCCGTTTTCAAATGCACCATATTGTGTCATTGAAAACGGATCCGTCCCCATTGACTTACATTGTAATTAAAAACAGATCCGTTAGGCTCCGCCTCTTCAGAAGGACACCAGAATGCTGCATGCTTCGTTTTGATGTCTGCCTCCAAAACGGAATAGAGGCGGAACGGAGGCTAACTGATGCATTCTGAACGGATCCTTATCCATTCAGAATGCATTGGGGCTTAACTGATCCGTTTTGGACCGTTTGTGAGAGCCCTGAAACGGATCTCACAAACGGAATCCAAACTCTAGTGTGAAAGTACCCTAACAGAAATGATCCACCTATGAGGGGGGGGGGGCATTTTTGAACCCCTCCAAAAGCTATATTTGATAAACCTAGCCAAAATCTGTAGTGTTAGACATGCAAGTTTTATAGGCAGGGCAAGATGCTAATTTTCATGTTATGGTCTGCAAATTGCCTGCCGACTAGGCCGTTCTGACGTATCTGTTAGGTAGTGTTGTGAGCAGCCCATACAACCCTGAGCAGTTCCCACAATTTTGTTATCCACCATCAAGACAAAGGTGGTACCTTAATTACACACCCCTGCCTCTGACTGAACCATTTCCAGGCACTTAACAGAAGGAAATTTGGTGTCATGGCAGCCAGCCACTGTCACCTTCATTGCAATGTTGTTGTTAATGAGAAACCTGGACCATGTCAATCCTACCTTTGCTGTGGGGCAACACACTGTCCCAATCACACAAACATTTGCTCACCCCTAGTAGTGATATGAGGGATACTAACATCTGGCCATAGACCCTACAGGGAAAATTTCCGGTGGGCCGATGCCTAGGGGATTCCCAACACCTCCTCATTGACTCTGGTCAGGTAAATAGCAATGTGATTCTCTCAGCATTAATTAATGCTAGGACGATCTGGTACTTATGGACCTGGCTGGTAGAAGAAGGTCCTCTCCTACATTCAACTGTATCACTGTCCTCAGGATGGTGATAGAGCTGAATACTGCAGCGGGGGCGGCAGTATTTTGTACTGCACTGTTTATTTAGTTCTGCTGGGACAGTATTTTGTGAAGCACTAAGGTATTTTTCGCCCCACCTACTTATATTGGCCCTGTCTGCTTATTTTGGCTCTGCCTACAACATTGGACCACTTTTATTTTTATTTCAAGGGCCACTTTAAGTTCCCATAAACACCAAAACTACTTTCCCTTATGATGTAACATTAACCCATATACATAATATACTACAAAAACCAATAAAGGTATATGTGATTAAGGCCTCATGCACACGAACATATTTTGGGTCCGTGTCCGAGCCTCAGATTTTGCGGCTCGGGTGCGGACCCTTTCACTTTAATGGGGCCGCAAAAGATGCGGACAGCACTCATTGTGCTGTCCGCGTCCTTTGCTCCGTTCCGTGGCCCCGCAAAAATGTTTTAGCATGTCCTATTCTTGTCCGTTTTGCGGACAAGAATAAGCATTTCTACAATGAGCCACGTTTCATTGCGCAAATTACGGAACAGAGCGCTGAGCAGCTTCCCTGTTTTGGAACCTACGGTCGTGTGCATGAGGCCTAAATAATATAAAGCTCAGCAGTCACACCGTAAACAAGATTATATAATGTGGTGGTCATATGGCAGTATAAAAATATCAAAGTGCAAAGGCAAAATAATAAGTGGCATTAGGAAAACAGCAAAACAATATAGCTGAGAGAGGAAGTGCTCAATTTCAAAGGTAGTGTAACCCAATGTATCAACAGAACATATAATGTATAAATAATACAAGTTGATAAAAAACAGTTAATAATACAGACCAAAAGTACATGATCCTGCACCAAGTCAGACCACCACCACACGCGTTTTGCCGTCAGCTTTCTCAAGGGGTAACTTTAAAGAGGACCTTTCATCAGGGTAAAAAATGTGTACTAAGTATGCTGACATGTAGAGCAGTGCCCATGGATCTCCCTGCACTTACTATTATCCCTGGGTGCCGCTCCGTTCGCCGGGTACAGGCTCCGGTATCTTGTGACTTAGTTCTACTAGGCGGAGCCTAGTATCACTTGGTTATACTAGGCGTATCCCAGGCTGTAGCGCTGGCCAATCGCAGTGCACAGCTCATATCCTGGGAGTTTTTTTTTCTCCCAGGCTGTGAGCTGAGCGCTGCGATTGGCCAGCGCTACAGCCTGGGACACGCCTACTATAACCAAGTGATACTAGGCTACTAGGAGCCTATACCGGGCGAACGGAGCGGCGCCCAGGGATAATAGTAAGTGCAGGGAGATCCATGGGCGCCGCTCTACATGTCAGCATAGTTAGTACACATTTTTTACCCTGATGAAAGGTCCTCCTTAAGTTCTGAGTCTGCCCCTGATATAGGGCTTCTAAATGGCATTTTCCAGCAGGATATTCCTCGTCCATATACAGCACGGGTTTCCTAGGAATGTCTTCACCAGATTGCAATAAGTCCTTGGCCTGTCCAGTGACCAGATTTATTGCAAATTGACAATCTGAAACATCTGTGGGCACATGTGGTGCAGGATCCGATAAGGAACCTGTATGCCTTCATGCCCAAACGTGTCTCATCTTGTATTCAAACTAGAGGTGGCCCAACAGGGTACTAAAGCCTCCTTTCTATTGTACAATTTTCCTCAATATTCTTCTCTAATAATCACTTACATATATCATCATTACAATCATACATATAACGTTTAAGTCCATTTCAACAACTCATTGGTGCGTTATTTTTTGGTGTGTACATTGTATGTTTACTTCTGCCCCCCAACTGTACTTATGTTATGTTTTATCTCCAAGTCACCATTCGATACATTATCCTATAACTTCAAAGAAGTTATTCAAGTTCTCTTTTAATTTTTTCAAACTGCCAGGAGCCTATTAAAATACTAAAAACTATTTTATCTTACCTTTCCAAGCTCCCTCGGATCCAGCACCACTGATCTGTCCTCTCAACCAGGCTGCAGCCATGATGTATTGCTTTGACTGTAGTGGTGATCTTCTATATACCACTACAGTCAATCACTGGCCTCTGTGGTGTGGTGTATGGCACAAGACTGTGGAGGACAGGTATAGGCTGCATACAGGATGTAAGCACTGCAGCCAGAACAATACTTCAGGGCTGCAGCCTGGCAGAGAGGGCAGAGCGGTGGGACTGGATCAAAAAGGGGCTTGTGAAGGTAAGTTTTAATAATAATAATAATATTATTATTATTATTATCATTAATATTATTGGGTCCTGGCAGTTTGGAACAATAAAAAAATAATTCAACCGAAATGAAAAAAGAACTCTTTTGCAATCATTTCAAAGGGATTGTCCAGCAGGTAAAAATTGCCAAACGGCTCAGAGCAGGGACCTAGCAGGGCAATGGGGGTTTAGTGAGTTATTTCTTTTTTTTTTAATCTGAGCCCTTAATCACTGATAGAAATCAATGATCAAACACAGACCGAACACTGACTGTGTTAAAGCAGCCTGGGGCTTCACCCAGGGGCACACACTGTTGGGCCCTCATAGAGCTTCTGTCCTCTTCTTCTACATAGTGCCCCCAATAAAGTGCCAGTAATAAATGCCCCTATATAGTGCCCGCTCTTTACATTGCCCGGCTCAGGTGGTGCGACGATGATGACTTCATTGCGTCGCCTGTGTTCACACCTTGCAACAGATCCTCTTAAATAGTTCAAGTCCTGAATATCATTGACCTGTCCTCCCAGACAGGTTTCAAACATGCATCCCGACACAAGCACCTTAGCACAGACAGTTGGCTTTTAATATAGTTGAGCGTCTGCAAAACCCAGACCGGCATAAGATCCAGTTAGGTGCTTGACCTCACCTGGCTGTCAATCAGTCTCAGCAGCACATGCTGGGAGGAAAATATCTCCCATCTACCAACCAACCCCTTTGTTCAACCTTGAGTGGGTGAACACTCACCAAACAGTGCACCTGGGACAGGGCATCCACATTCCCCTGTAACCGGCCTGCTCTGTGCTCCACAGTTATTTTGTAATGACAACAACCATCTGGTGTCCCAGGCATTCGTTTCTTTGGCCAGGCTCATCCACTTGAGAAGGAAGTGGTCAGTCACCAGGCGGAACTTTCTTCCCAATAGATAATAGCGCAGAGACTCGAGTGCCCATTTGATGGCCAGGCTCTCTCTCTCCACTATATGTACCTGGTCTTGGCTGGGGTGAGCTTGTGGCTCAGGAAAATACTGGGATGCTCCTCCCCTTTAATTTCCTGAGACAGTACAACCCTGAGGCCTAATTCAGAGGCATCGGTCTGTACCACAAATTGTCTTTTGAAGTCGGGTGTCACCAGGACAGGTGACCCGCACAGGGCAAACTTCAAGACTGAAAAAGCCTCTTCGGCTTGGTTATTCCAGTGAACCATCACTGACTTTCGACCTATTAAGAGCCCTGTCAATGGAACCGCTAAAGTAGCAAAGTGGGGAACAAACCTCTAGAGATGAGCGAATAAAAACAAAACAAAAAAAAACAATTCGATCCGAATTTATTAGAGGCGAATCGTTAAAAAACAGCTATTTACTGGCTGCAGAGAGCCTGTATAGTGGTATAGAACACTGTGCTTTGCAGTAACATACATAGGGTAGTGAAACAACACTGTGAGTCGCACATGACAGACGTCACTCTAATAATCACTGCACACTTCACTTATTTGGGCAGTATGAACTCAGCCTTACAGGTCGATGTTAGCTTCAAGAAGATGCACAGTCCTTTTACACTGTCGTCAGCTGATTTCACATAGATGTCTACAGAACCAGTTCTATTAAACACTTATACAAGTAGAGCCCCCCGACAAAGTGGAGAGGGTGTCAGCAGTAAGTTTGCGTTGACATCACTGATTATTTTGCCCTTTCTCTAATCCGTCAAAACAATAACCCCCCAAAAATGGATCCTGTCTGTTGAGCATTCGCATTCACTCAGCATTTGGTTAGTAATCCATCAGTATTGCTAATGCCCCAAAAAAAACAGGAGTGGGTCCAAAACAGAGATAACACGTGAATAGAATATTTGCATGTCTTCTGTGATTTGTACCCACTCCTGCTTTTGGCTACTAAATCATAAGCCAATTCTGATGGGACAATACAGGCCTTACAGCTGCTACACAGACAGGAACTGTTGTGCGTCTCATTTTTCCTTCCTTCTAACAGATCAGAAGAAGGGTCAAATAAATGGTGATTTCATCCAGGCCAAAAAGGTAAAATAGTGGCTCAGTCATAGAGTGGGGAGGGTGGAAGAACAGCTTCAGAAGTCCACAGAGTGGCCCAATGACATAGTGGTGAGGTGGAAGCAGCATGAGAAGACCACAGAGTGGCCCAATGACAAAGTGGTGAGGTGGCAGCAACAGCATGAGGAACCCACAGAGTGGCAAGGTGACATAGTGTAGAGGTAGCAGCATCAGCAGCAGCATAAGGAGGCCACAGAGTGGTCCAGTGACATAGTGTTGACATAGCAGCAGCATAAGGAGGCCACAGAGTGGCACAATGACAGAGTGTGGAGTTGTCAGCAGATGCATGAGGAGGCCACAGGCCCTTGGGTTAACTATGGCACCCACCGCACTAAACACCCGCTGGTTGGGAAGGACAGATTTTCCAGGGAAAACTCAGCGAGTTGCGGACACAAATCCAGTTTGGCTGCCAGTAGTCCAGTGGATCTTCGATGATGGGTGGCAGGATGCACTCCAAATATGCCACCACCTGCTGGTTCAAGTTGTGCTCTATGTCTAGCTGCTGGTGAGTAGTTTTGCTATACGAGTGAAGAAAGCTTCTCATCAGTGACTCTAGACTCTAAATTCAGCTGTCACTACGCAAGCAAATGAGGCTTAATCAGGCCTTTTCTGCAAGTGATTCAGAGGGACTCCTTGCCTCCATCTCCACTGCATACTGCCATGGTGTGCTTGGGTCATCTTCCTCGTCTTCCTCATCTCCCTCTTACACCTCCGGCTGCTCCTGCTCCTCCTCTTCTGTCACCTGTGTAGAAAAACCTCCTCCTCCAGTTTAGCCCCCACAGGGCTCATGTGGCCATGGGATGTAGGCGCCAGGTCTCCAGTCCCCTGACCAGCCAGATTTACCAGCATCTTTTCCAGGATATAAATCAGTGGAATGACGTTGTTCATCTTGTAGTCCTGGCGACTGACAAATGAAGTGGCCTCCTCAAAGGGCACGAGCAAACGGCAGGTGTCACGCATGAGCTGCCACTGGCTAACATCGAAGTTACACAGGGGAGTACCTCTGTCTGCTTAGATCATCAAGAAATCACTGATGGCCTTTCTCTGTTTGTATAGTCGGTCCAACATATGGAGGGTGGAATTTCAACAGGTGGAAAGTTGCATATCATGTTGGGGGATGCCATTCTGCCTCTGCAGCTCAAGGAGGGTGTGCCTGGCGGTGTACGAGTGGCTGAAGTGCAAGCAAAGTTTCCTGGCCATTTTAAGGATGTCTTGCAGATGGGTGGAAGACTTCAGGAACCACTTTACAACCTGATTGAACACATGTGCCATGCAGGGTGCATGGCTCAGCCCTCCTTGATGCAATGCCGACACCATGTTCTTCCCATTGTCGGTCACCATGGTTCCGATTTTGAGTTGTTGCGGAGAAAGCCAGGATTTGATTTCTTGTTGAAGGACACGGAGCAGTTCCACCCCTGTGTGACTCTGTTTGCCCAGGTAAACGAGATGTAGGCTTTAGAACATATATATTACTGCACCACGCAAGGGCTATTAAGACCTCAATAACAAGAATGGTTTGCTGGAGTTACAGGGGTATTGCAATGAGCAGCAGTATAATGGCAATTTGGATCCGCAGACAGTGCAGCAAGATGTAATAGGATTATTACCCAGGCTGTAAACATCCCTATTGAACCCTGTTCTGCTTCAATACTGTGGAATAATTCCTCCCTATCCTTTCCCTACACTTCTATTGAGCAAAATATAAGTTTTCAAGTCTTTCCTAGCACTGTCTCTAGCGACTGCTAACGTCTTTCCCTGCACTAAGTACACTGGAAAATGGCTGAATCCGAGATGGCTGAGGCTATTTATTGGGCTGTGACATCACAGGGCTGGCTGGCTGCTGATTGGCTGCATGCATGGCATTGTGGGTAATCCCTCGTTCTCAGAGTTCCTTGCTCCATGTCCTCACACGTGCAGCAGCCATTTTAGGAAAAAATGTGATTCATTACCGCGAAGCGTGACGAAATTTGAATTCTGGGCAAATCGAATAATTCCTGAAATTCCACTTCGTCAGCTTCGATTTGCTCATCTCTACAAACCTCATAAAATACCCTACCATCCCCAAGAATGATTCTATTTGCCTGGTGGTGACAGGCCGTGGCTAACTCCATATCGCCTCCATCTTATTCATCTGGGGTTTGATGATTCTGCTTCCAATGAAATACCCTAAGTATCGGGCCTCCTCCAACCCAATGGCACAAATTTTGGGGTTAGCACTTTGGAGAGAGTCTATTGCGGCCTGTACTTTTGATAGGTGACCTCAGTACTATAGACGACAATATCGTCAAGGTATACTGAGGCATACCAACGATGCGGACGAAGCACAATGTCCATTAACCGCTGAAACATAGCTGGGGCGCCATGCAGGCCAAAGGGTAACACCTTATACTGATATAGTCCCTCAGGCGTGATAAAGGCTGTTTTCTCATTGGCAGCCTCCATTAAGGGCACTTGCCAGTATCCTTTTGTGAGGTTCAAAAGCGAAAAATACCGCACCGGCCCTAATCAATTAACTCATCCACCAGGGCATAGAATATGCATCAAATTTAGAGACCTCATTCAGTTTGCAGAAATCATTACAGAACCATAAAATCCCATTCAGCTTGGGTATCAAGACTTGGGTATCACTGAGCTGGCCCCCTCACTCTTGGACTCCTTAATTAAATCTAGCGGCAGCATCAGCTGTACCTCCTCCAAGATGGCTTGTCACCGAGCCTTGGGTACCCAGTATGGCTTTAACTGGATTTTCCTGGGGCTCTGGGGCTCTGTGACAATGTCATGTTGAAAACGGAAGTATGTCCAGAGAACACATCCGTTTTCCAACTTACAAACTCCCTGGCCTCCTGAGCCTACTTAGAGGAAAGGCTCTCAGCAATACGTACTGTGTTAGCCACTTACCCTGCAACAGAGGTGCCGGAATCCCTTCTCATAGACCAGGGATGCTCAACCTGCGGCCCTCCAGCTGTTGTAAAATTATAACTCCCACCATGCCCTGCTGTAGGCTGATAGCTGTAAGCTGTTCGGGCATGCTGGGAGATTTAGTTTTGCAACAGCTGGAGGGCCGCAGGTTGAGCATGCCTGTCATAGACAAACAGGCTGCAGGTTGCTCTCAGCACAGGTCTCACTTTCATTCCAAGGCTTAAGTAAGCTGACATGGTAGACCTGCTCTGGCTTTGGCCAACCTGGCTGGTGTCACAGGGGTTATTACTTTGGGGTGTGATCTAAGGTCTGATTTAAAGGGTGGAGAAGAAGGGGGGTTGCTGTGTTCTCCTTTTTTAAAACAAAAATATAGTCACCCTAGAGTAAGTGTGCATACTGGGAGTTGTAGCTACAGTGCTAAAGGATGCAGATCCCTAGCCTACAATATTGATGTATGGCAGTGCATACTACAGTTCTGTTATGTGCAATGGTAATGTATTTTAGGCTGGGGCTACATGACAATCTTGGACCCAAACAAGGATCAGAGTGTAGCAGTGCAGCCATAAAAATGAATTGAGTCACAGTGTGCCTCACAGGTTGCCGCAACCGTGCCACCAGAATTGCAAAAAATCCAACACTGTTGTGTAATGGAGTGGTGGGAGAAGGGGGGAAGCAGAGATGGTGACCTGTATTGGCAGACCACTGGTAAAGAAAATCATGAAGCTAGCATTGGCTATGACATCCTTTACCTATTGCTGTGGCTGATAGTTATTTTATTTTGATGTTTGTTATATGACTGGGTGGGGAGGTTGAACAGTGAGCTTTGTCAATCTGGACTTGCCATAGGAGTTGAGGTTACATGGGAAGAAGGGGTTGTGAGGAAGTAGCTGGGGGGGGGGGGGCTGTGGCATACAAAAATTTGGCATGTGGCCCAGTCTTTTCTGGCTATGGCCTGTTTTCTGTTTTGTTTTAGTTTTTTTCATTTATATTTTTGAATCGCTGCCTTTCAGGAGCCAATACTTTGTTTTTTCATTCACGGTATTCTGAATAGCGTTAAATTGGATAAAAATCACTTTGCCATTGTTTTTATGGGTTTTGTTTCTACGGTGTTCCCTCTGAGGTTAGTTTCTTCTGAAGGTCAGTACGATTACACAATTACCACATTTTATAGATCTTAATGTGGTTTTTTTTACTTGTAAAAAATAAAAACTATTAACTTTTTTTTATTTCCATCACCATATTCTGACCCCCATAATTTTTTTATATTTGTGTATACGGAGCTGTGTGAGGGCTCAATTATTGTGAACTGATCTATATTTTTTAATGATGCTATTTTGGTGTGTATGACTCTCTAATCACTGTTTATTAGATTTTTATTGGGAGGCAAAGCCACAAAAGAAATGGTGAATCAGCCATTTTCATTTTTTCCCATTACACTGTTCACCATACATGAGAAACACTTTAAATTTTACAAGTTAGGGAATTCTTGGACACAGCAATGTCACTGATCTTTATTTTTGTTTTTCTATTTTTATTATGTAAATTTGGGAATATGATGTGATTGCCTGATGACTCCATTGACTGTAATGGCTTACTATGGTATTCTAGGGAAGAATCAGTGCATTCATTGCACAACTGCTATGACAAGCATTGGAGCCTTCAGAAGGCCACAGGCTGCCATAGAAGCCAAACGGCTTACGCAATCTCATCGCAGTTGAGCTGTTGAATCACAAGAATCACAGCACTCAGATGCCGTGGCCACAATTGAACATCTGCTAAGGTGCCTGCTCAGCTCCCAAGCGGTCGTAATCTTTAGGCTAAATGCACACGATCAGGATTGCGTGTGAATTTTCTGTGCGGATTTGCGTGCATAAAAACCGCACCATAGGTCATGTACATTGTATTCTATGAGAATTTAACGACACGGATTTGCCTGTGAACACCTGTGGATTTCAATCTGGATTCTCCGCACATGGATTCTGAATGTGTGCATGTACCCTTAAAGACCCAATATCTGCTGTACTTGTATCAGAGATGTTAGGAAGGGAATAAATATATACAGTTCATAAGGGGAACGTCCACCTCTAGCCTTCAAGTGTCTTAGTTTGGGGTCCCTGTAGCTGCATTTTTCTGTGGTATTTCAACTCTCACTGTTTTCATGGGCTGACAAATGTACCACAGTTTTGACTTCCCCTTGACTCAGCAGCACTACTCTACTGCATCCTCCTCCTATGGGATCAAGCTCTCACCTAGCAGTTTGGTCGGAGGGAGACAACCTATTTTCCCAGACTCTACATTAGCTCATCACTGGCCATATATATTTGGCTCTACGTTCTCACAATATAACTGTCTGGCCAAAGAAAAGCACTCTCTGGCCACTTTCATTCGAGCATATCTGCAATCTGTATTTTGTGTACTGGATTTCGCTGATAATGTTATGCTATTCACATGAGCATATATTTTCCGTCAGTATTTGAAATCTGCAGTATCTCCTAGTTTTCTGCATATTTGCTTCCAAATATGCCAACTTTAGCCTATGGGAGTGCATAAAAAATACAAAAAGGAAGTAGTTTGCATGTGAATATAGATAAATTATTTTAATAAGCAATATGGATGACAATACTGGAATTTGCACGTATTATGGAGCTAGAATACAGTCGGATCTTGATATCCTCCTGTGAAAGACACCTCTAACACCATAAGGACACATTTCTATCTATGTTTTTATAAAGATATTTTATTGTATATGTGCTGGCATTTATTTGTGTATATGCATGCTTATGTAATTATTTATGTATGTATCTGTGTATATCTATGTGTGGTTACTAATTTCTATATACATATGTGACTCCCCAGGGTGACTTTCTCCCTGCAGCTCACATTCAGACAGCACAGTGCTGTTGTCTGAGTGTGAGCTGTGCCGGATGGAGGACAGGGAGTATGAAAGCTGGACTGTCTGGCCTAAAACTGGACCTCCGGCCACCCTAGGAGCAGGCTGCTGTGGTGGTCATAGTTAAGGGGATGGTTCGCTATGGAGATCAGTGTTAAGGGGCAGATTGCTGTAGAGGCCACTGTTAAGGGGACAGGGTGTTGTGGAAATCACTGTTAAGGAGATTGCGTACTGTGGCGGTCACTAATAAAGGGGCGGCCGCTATGGAGGTCACTGTGAAAGGGGTGGCCTGCTGTGGAGGTCACTGTTAAAGATGCGGGCTGCTGTGGAGATCACTGTTAAGGGGGTGGGATGCTGTGAAGGTCACTGTATAAGGGGGTGGGCTACTGTGGAGGTCACTGTTAAGGGGGCAGTATGCTGTGGAGGTCAGTGTTAAAGGAGTGGGTGCTGTAGAGGTCTCTGTTAAGGGGGCAGGGAACAGTGGAGGACACAGTTAAGGGGACGGTGCGCTATAAAGGTCAGTGTTGTAGAGGTCACTGTTAGGGGGCGGGGTGTTGTGGAGGTCAGATTTTAAGGGAACGGAGCTCTTTGGGGGTCACTGTCAAGGGGGCGGGTTATTGGGGAAATCACGTTAAGGGGGCGGGTTATTGGAGAAATCATTGTTAATGAGTGGAGGTCACTAATAAAGAGGCGGCCACTGTGGAGATTACTGTTAAAGGGGAGGGCGCTGTGGATGTTACTGTTAAAGGGGCAGGCCGCTGTGGAGGTCACTGTTAAAGGGGCGGGGTACTGTATATGTCACTGTTATAGTGGATACTGTTGATATCTTTTAACAACACACACAAACATTAAATGAAATAGATGAAATATACCCGAGTCCTTCTGCTAGTAAGTGATAAGTAATATACAGGTAACATTTGTTACATTGCTGCTTGATGTCTTTGTTATATACAAGTGTACAATAAAAATAGTCTAATCGCATCTATCCAACTATTCCAATTTAAAGTATTGCTATTCTTATTAGATTTTGGCCCCCATCAGGCAAAAAACCTGAGGTTTACTGTAATTAAAGTTTTCTTACTGTTTATTCTTGTTTTTCTGGGAAATAGAGTGTAGATACAGAATGGTACCACTGGATGGCAGCATATGACCATATTTTGCATTTAGTTCCTTTTTTTTTTTGTATACCCCAAAGCCACTGATAACATACAGCTTTATAAGAACGGAGACAAATTTGGCTTTTCTACATCTCTGTTTTCAATTAGATAGAAAGTGGTTGCATTGTCACATTCAAGCCCAAATGATAAATGTCTCTGTTTTCTTTGATTCTGAGTGATGTATTCAATAAAATTCAAGTCTTTTTTATTTATTTTTTTGTCTTCACAGGGCTTGGAACTAAGCTTTTCTCAAATATCACAGCTCAGGGATGATGTCTACTTTATTGAGAATGCTTTAAACCGAACAAAGAAAGAGCGTTTAGGAGAAAATGAAGCAACCGTGAAATCAACAAAGAGTAGAAGCACAATACAATCAGTAACTGAGCCTCATGCACCGCTGCGTATGTAGCCTTCTTTGATCTAATATTATATAGCACATAAGAAAAGAAAGAAAAAATAAATGATTCAAAGATTCAAAGTTTGGTAACATTGTCTGTTAAAGTCAATCTCCATTTTTTACTTTGAGACTGATGGATATTTTTTAGTCAAACTTAAACTGGTCATTATTGCAAGAAATAGCGTAGTAAAGCCTACTAAGGCTACTTTCACACTAGAGTTTTGGCTTTACATTTGTAAGATCCGTTCAGGGCTCTCAGAAGCGGTCCAAAATGAATCAGTTTTGCCCTAATGCATTCTGAATGGAAAAGGATCCGCTCAGAATGTATTTTAATGGAAGCAGAAAGTAGCCTAATGCTATTGCAAACTAACTGTTTCTACTTAATTACAAATTAGTTATCCCATATACTTTTTTTCTTTCTTAGTAAGTAGGTTGGGTGTATTAATTTACTAATTATATTGCCTACATAGCTGCCAGGTACACACAGTCATGTGACAGTAAAACTCGCATCATGCACATTGGAAGATGTTAAATAGCCACTGTTGTTTCCATATCTTAATATCTACTTTTTCTACCCCCTCTTGATCACTGAAAAGGACCTCTCCTGACATTTCTGTTTTAGTAACCACTGTACTTGCATTCTCCATGCAAAAATAATTTGGGAGCATCTTTTTATATAAGGGTACGTTTATACTGCTACATGTGTCGAGCGAAATTTAAGACACAGTAATGTGGCACAACATTTTTTATGACAGTCTATGGTGTTGCACTGCAACATGCAACATGCTGCAACACCAACAGGAAAGTCCCACACAAATCCAACTTGGATGGTTCTTTGCGTGACTGTTGTGTTGCATGTCGCAGTGCAACACCATAGACTGTCATAATAAAAAATGTTGCACGACATTACTGCGATTTATTGTCACGGGACAAATGTCTTTGTGTAGACGTACCCTAACTCTTTGTTATGCCATTCCTGTATTATTCCAGTTAGAAGTTTATGAATTAATCTGTAACTGGGTGTTACCCATTGATGTTCTGTCCATGCACAGTAGGATATTATCCAATCACTGTTTTCACTGTACACTGTGCAGGGACAAACCTTCAAGTGGTAATACCCAGCTGTACATTTATTCATGAACGTCTACTAGGAATAATAGAGGAATAGCACAGCATTTATTAAATAGCACAATTATTTACTAAAACAGACAAGTCAGGTCCTCTTTAACTCTCAATTTACTGGTAAAATGAGAGATGTCAGCTTAGGCTAGTTTTACACTAGCATTTACAGAACCAGCAGGGGGTCCGGCGGAGAGGCGGACGAAACCAGGAAAATATACAGAGAATCCACTGGAGAAATACTTCAGAGGTTTGTGGCTAGGGGATTCCCGCCATTCTATGCTGTAATAGCCTGCCAAAGGGCTGTGCCAGCAGTGTGAAAGTAGCCTTATTCTGAAAAGTCATCTAAAGCTAGAAGTAGGCTTTAGATGAAGCCTTATAGACCTAATAGGGTATTACAGGTGTCAGATTTAGATGGTTTTGTTAAGCCCTCAGGTGCCATGATCTAGTACCAGTATGTCAGCATCACAGCACAGCTTCTATGCTTGCACCATCGCCGCAACGTGACGCACGTCACTATTTGACATGTGGCAGGAAGAAGTTAATCAACTATTATTAAAATTCCTAGAAATTAAAATATAATTAGCAAAAGACAAATTTTCTATATGGAAAATCTATCTCATTTTTCAAAACATGAGGTGAGAAGAAAAAAGAGACTGTGGAGCGCCAAGTGGAGAATGAATTGGGATGAAGAGTAATAGAATGAGATAAAGAGAAATAAAATTTTGTAGAAGGTCTTGACACGTGCTGATGATTTGTAAATAACTCTTCCTATGTTAAAAGGAGAGGGGATTTAATGTGAGGAAAGAGAGACCCTGTCCCAGTGGGCAAGTAAGCAATAAGAACTGGGAGGGACGATGCTTTAGGAATATTATAATAAAATGTCAAGCACCTAAAACTGAGAACTGAGGGGGGGGGTTTCTGAAGATAAACTCAAGACTCTTGGATCTCCTTGTGATCCTGGTTATAGATGACCCGGAGGGCTCCAAATCTTTCCAAGGTATCTTTTATTTCAATAAGCTTGACGCGTTTCGGGATACAATAATACCCCTTCAGACACACAATAGCAGCAATATATAGATCAGTAAATGAATGAGAATGTTACACGTGTTGGGGTCACATGACCCAGAACTGGAGGTGCGTTTCGCCGTGGAACGCATGTTCTGCTGATAGTACTGAAAACATCCAAAATATCAAGTCAAAGATAAATTAGGAGCAGCGCTCCAAACCTGTGCAGGTATATGTCCCATGGATATATTCCCCCATCTCTTGCGGCTTAAAGTGAAACTAGCGGGCCAGTATCGGAGGGATAATTCCAGTCATATGACTGTAGGACCTGAAGTGTGTTCCACAGTGGAACGTACGCCCGCATCGGTCTTGTTAGTGGTTAGTGTCGGAGAGGTACTTCCGGTCATGTGACTGCATGACCAGAAGTGCGTTCCACAGTGGAACACATCCCTGGACCGGGTGTTCTGCCGAAAGTGTATAGTTTGCCGAAAGTCTATAGCGGAAGTCACGTGGTGCGCTGCCCAAGCACACAAGCGTACTTCCGCGAATCATTCCTGCAGCCTCCATTGCAGTAGTTTGCGTACCGCGACAGTCATCTCTCATAAAATACAGTTCCACCCCCCCAGCGCTCATTAATCTACATTAATTTGTAACCTCGCGGGCTTGCTTCGCTCACCACGCATTGGGCTCGGCCTCGCTGCGCTGGGCATTTAGTAAAGCTAACTCTATGTCGCCATTGATAGTAAAGAAGGAAATGGATGGTAAAGAAAGAGATAGTCTCTTTCTTTACCATCCATTTCCTTCTTTACTATCAATGGCGGCATAGAGTTAGTCTTACTAAATGTCTAGCGCAGCGAGACCTAGCCCGATGCGTGGCGAGCGAAGCGAGCCCGCGAGGGTACAAATTAATGTAGATGCTGTATTTTACAGGAGATGACTGTCACTTTAAGACGTCTCTATACCCTTAATTGTGCGCACGCGCGGTGCGCGAAGTACTTCAATGGAGGCTGCAGGGATGATTCGTGGAAGTGGGCTTGTGCACTTGCGCAGCGCACCACGTGACTTCCGCTATAGACTTTCGGCAATCTATAGAGATCTGGCAGAACACCGGCCTTGTTCTACTCCATGGCGTAAGTCAGGTCCCTTAAACTGGAAGTGCGTTCCAAGGTGGAACGCACCATTGGCTATCAAGAGCCTCAAATAATAGTTGACAACAATAGTGAACTATGCATAGGAATAGTGGACTATAATAGTAAGGTCACATTATGTTAAAAAAGATGACCGGAAAAGATCATCTTCAGAAAAAGGTGATCATATACAGATATATGTATGTATATTTTCGGTTATATAATATGGGGCTAGAAAGCATTCCCTTAATGGAGAACAAATGTCATGACTAAATAATATTATAAACAGTAACAACAGAGGTTAAAATACATGATCAAATCTAAAAGGGAGTTCCTTTCTTTTCTTTTAAAAACATTATATATTACAGTCATGTATTGATCTAAAACCTTATATCCATAGAAATCACATGTTAAAAATGTCTATGGGTATAATAAATATTAGAAAATACAACTTACCGGTGGACCTTCTAATTACGGAGAGAGAATTGAGACCGGTCTTGGGTGGATCTTAAACCTTATGTCCAAAAAGACCACATGTTATGGACATAAGGTTTTAGATCAACCCAGGCCAAGACCAGTATTTTGTATTTTTAATAAAAATATATTTATTATACCCATACACATTTTTAACATGTGATTTTTATGGATATAAGGTTTTAGATCAATCCATGACTGTAATATATAATTATTTAGTCATGACATTTATTCTCCATTAAGGGAATGTTTTCTAGCCCCGTATTATATGACCGAAAAATATATATCTACATATATCTGTATATAATCACCTTCATCTGAAGATGATCTTTTCCGGTCATCTTTTTTAACATAATGTGACCTTACCATTATAGTCCGCATAGTTCGCTATTGTTGTAATTAACTATTATATGAGGCTCCTGACAGCCAATGGTGCGTTCCATCTTGGAACGCACTTCCGGTTTAAGGGACCTGACTTACGCCATGGAGTAGAACAACGCCGGTCCGGGGATGCGTTCCACTGTGGAACGCACTTTGGGTCGTGCAGTCACGTGACCGGAAGTACCTCTCCAATACTAACCACAAACAAGGCCAATGCGGGTGTGTGTTCCACCGTGGAACCTGCCTGTATCCCCCATGCAAGGATCGGGGATACAGGCAGGTGGAGAGAGCTGTCGCTGGATGAAGGATGCACAGCAGCAGAGTCGGGTGAAGCAGAGCTGAGTTGGTAATTAAGCAGAGCCGGAGCTGTTAGAACAGCAGAGCTGAATAGCTCAGGGGCAGCGGGTGTTACTGGCCCTCTAGTTTCACCTTAGGCCGCAAGAGATGGGGGAATATATCTGTGGGACATATACCTGCAAAGGTTTGGAGCGCTGCTCCTAAATTTATCTTTGACTTGATATTTTGGATGTTTTCAGTACTATCAGCAGAACATGCGTTCCACTGTGAAACGCACTTCTAGCTCTGGGTCACATGACCCAGAGGAAGCCCCAACACGTGTAACATTCTCATTCATTTACTGATCTATATATTGCTGCTATTGTTTGTCTGTTTGTATATGCTCCTAAAGATGGGGTTTCGAGCTTATTGAAATAAAAGATACCTTGGAAAGATTTGGAGCCTTCCGGGTCATCTATGTAACGCTTCAACGGGTGTGCCACTTACCATTTTGACTTTAGGCCAAACTTGGGAGCGGAATCTAACCCTCAGTTCACACTTTCGCGTTTTTACGCGCGTTCGAACGCGCATAAAAATGCACAACTGTACAGTACCCATTTATTGCTATGGGCCTGGTTCACACTTGCGCGTTTTTATGCGAGTTCGAACGCGCGTAAAAACGGCCGACGCAAAAGCAAGTATGTTTGCGTTTTTTGGCCCGTTTAACGTGCGTCCCCATAAACAGAGTTTAATAGGGACGCGCGTCAAACGCACGATTCCTATTTTGTGCAGCGCGATTTAATTCGCGCGTTAAAAACGTGCGAATTAAATGCGCTGCACGATTGCCCAGGTCTGAACCCAGTGTCAGTGTCCCACTGGTCTTTACCCTTTATCCCTCTCTTGGTTCGGAAGCTGGTCTTAGCTGCAGGGGAGACACCAGGTCGCCACCGCAAGAGTGGTTCCGTTTAAGTGGCATCTGGCCTGGCTGACCAGAACGCCCTGATGCAATCACCGGGGATACAGGCAAGGGGGGGGGGGCGAGCTGTCGCTGGATGAAGGATGCACAGCAGCAGAGTCGGGTGAAGCAGAGCTGAGTTGGTGATTAACCACTTGAAGACCACAGGTTTATACCCCCCTAGTGACCAGGCCCTTTCACTGTTTATTGCTCGGTCATACAACTTATCACCCAAATGAATTTTACCTCCTTTTCTTCTCACTAATACAGCTTTCATTTGGTGGTATTTCATTCTTGCTGACATTTTAACTTTTTTTGACGAAATTTTTGCAAAAAAATGAAATTTTTCACTTTCTGTTGGAAAATTTGTCAAATAAAACTACATTTCTCTATACATTTTTCACTAAATTTATTGTTCTACGTGTCTTTGATAAAAAAAAATTCTATAAGTGTATATTTATTGGTTTGGGTAAAAGTTATAGCGTTTACAAACTGTGGTGCAAAAAAGTGAATTTCCGCACTTTGACTTTCTGAGCACCTGTCCTGTTTCCTGAGGTACTACAATGCCCAGACAGTAGAAACACCCCATAAATGACCCCATTTCGGAAAGTAGACAGCCTGAGGTATTCACTGAGGGGCATAGTGAGTTCATGGAAGTTTTTTTTTTTGCCACAAGTTAGCGGAAATTGATTTTTTTTATTTATTTTTTTACAAAGTCTCATATTCCACTAACTTGTGACAAAAAATAAACTTTTACATGAACTCACTATACCCCTCACAGAATACCTTGGGGTGTCTACTTTCTAAAATGGGGTCACTTGTGTGGTATTTTTACTGCCCTGGCATTTTAGGGGCCCCTAAACGTCAGAAGCAGTTTGGAATCCAAATGCGTAAAAATGTCCTGTGAAATCGTAAAGGTACTCATTGGATTTAGGGCCCCTTTGCACATCTTTGATGCAAAAAAAGGCGAGAGAAGAAAAATGCGTAAAAATGCCCTCATAAAAGGAACTCATTGGATTTAGGGCCCCTTTGCGCACCTTGGATGCAAAAAAGTGGCACACATGTGTTTTGGGGTGTATTTTTACATATCTCTGTAAATGACGAATTTTTCCATTTTTTTTTACAAAGTTGTCCATTTACAGAGATATTTCTCTCACCCAGCATGGGTATATGTAAAAATACACCCCAAAACACATTGCTCTACTTCTCCTGAGTACGGTGATACCACATGTGTGCCACTTTTTTGCAGCCAAGGTGCGCAAAGGGGCCCAAAATCCAATGAGTACCTTTTAGGATGGCATTTTTACGCATTTTTCTTCTCTCGCTTTAGGGCCCCTAAAATGCCAGGGCAGTATAAATACTGCACATGTGACCCCCTTTTAGAAAGAAGACACCCCAAGGTATTCTGTGAGGGGCATGGCGAGTTCATAGAAGATTATTTGGCACAAGTTAGCAGAATTTGATTTTTTTTAGTTTTTTCTCACAAAGTCTCCCTTTCCGCTAACTTGTGACAAAAAGTTCAATCTTTCATAGACTCAATATGCCCCTCAGCGAATACCTTGGGGTGTCTTCTTTCCAAAATGGGGTCACATGTGAGGTTTTTGTACTGCTCTGGCATTTGAGGGTCTCTGCAATCATTACATGTATGGCCAGCATTAGGAGTTTCTGCTATTCTCCTTATATTGAGCATACAGGTAATGAGATTTTTTTTCCGTTCAGCCTCTGCGCTGAAAGAAAAAATAAACGGCACAGATTTCCTCATTCGCATCGATTGATGTGGATGAAAAAATCTCTGCCAAAAAATATGCAAGAAAAAAAAAAAGAGGGGCCTGGCGATTGCCAGGACATAGTGTAGTGTACGGGAGTTGTACTACCCGTCACTACAGAAGGGTCACTTGGCTGCTGTCGCTCCTCTCATTTATGGGGAGGCTGGTAAAGGTCCTATTTATATGATGCAATGCAATTTATGGTATTTAATTCCCTGTTACTGTGAAATGTGTTATGTGCAGGCCGGCTAGGGACGTAATTCCAGCTCTAGTCACCAGAGGGAGCTAGGTAACCCTAGTCTATATAAGGCCCAGTCAGGGAAAGAAAGCTCAGTCAGTCAGCTCAGTGCAGTCTACTCCAGGCCATGAGCCTGTGAAGTCTACACCAGGCCCTGGGCCTGGGAAGGAGTGCAGACCCTGGAGTCTGTGAGGGCCACATGTCTCGGGCCTAAGCAAGTCAGCAGAAGTCAAGCAGAGGCAATCCCTAGAGCAAGAGGTACTAAATGTCAAGAGGAGGTACACCGTCAACTGGAGATTCAAGGATATAAGCCAGAAGTAGGGCATTGGGGCCTTGAAGCATCAATTCCAGTCAGGACAAGTCAGGAAGAAAGTAAGGTTCACCTGCAATTCTAAGTCCTGTTATTTTACCCTCTGTTATACCTTGCTGGATGTAAGCCTGCTGTAACTGCGACTGTACAAACGTCTATTTTCTGCAACAAGAACTGTGTTAAGAGGTTGCCTGCTGTAATTTCCACTGTTCTCAGTAAAGTTGGAATTCTGTTTTCAAGTTACAAGTCTGCACCTCTGTTATTCCTACTATAAATACGGTGTGCCACCGTTTACTGGCACTGGCGTCACGACACATCAGGGACTCAGCCATAGGCACGTTAAACTACAACACCAAGGGCACCTCACATTCCACCTGGCTGTGTCCCTCAAGAACCCAGAGAGTGCCCCAGAGGAACAGCGTGCCGGCCTCTCCATCACTGGCATTCCCCAGGTTAGTCCCACACATTGCCCTGACTTGGGGATGCTACATTTTGGCGTCACGAACAGGATACGCACGTTTTACGGACTGTGAGCAAAAACGTGAACTTTGTGCCTTAACCAGTTTGCCAAGTGACAAAACGCCTGTTTATTTGAAGTAAACTTTGTGGACCTAAAACGTACAGAAAAGTGTCCCAAAACCTCTAAAAAGCGCTGGGCAGTGTTGCGCTATCAAGAGGAAGAAAATCGCCACTTCAAAGTGCATTTTTGTGGACTTTTATGCTGTTTTACTACCGCTGCTTGCTGTCATTGAATTGATGCATCATGGCGCCCAAGATGGCCGCCGGCGCCATTGGACTTCTTCTTGCGCCATCCCTGACCTCAGTGGCGCGAAAATTTGGCGCCAAAACCCTCCAAGAGGGAGGAGAAGACGACCTGGAGGTAACGCCTTCCTTTGAGGAATATAATATGGACACCGCCTACCCTATACTGGAATACCTAGGGGCGTGCAAGAAACGACGGGGTGGAGCCTGCAGGAACAGTGGCTCACCCTGCTACGGGGCTTCCTACCTGTGATGTCAGAGGGATCCGGAGCCGTAGTTGGAGCAATGGAGGCGACCCCAGGAGCAACTAAGGAGCGCCCTGCGCCCCAGCGTATACTCCCAGCGACATGGCCCAGACCTGTCCATGGCCACAAGCCGAGCCCTGCCGCTTCCACCCGCAGCGAGAAGGCTTCCTCCCGCGGAACCCGCGTGGTCGGCCCTGATGGCCGAGATCCGAGTGGCGGCAACTTTAAAAACTACCACTCAGAAGAAATACTTCGAGGAAGTCACCAAGCGGATTTATGAGGACTCCAGGGACAGCAAGCCCCAGCTCGAACGCCGCACCGGAGTCGTGCTAGAGTTTGACAAGGTCAGAGGATTTGGATTCATCCAAGAAACCGGCACCAACCGGGACTATTATGTGAATCGCCGGTCCGTCAAGCGCAGCTATCTCCCGGGCGACTGCATAATCTAGCGGTCGGAGAGAAAGTGGAGTTCACTCCCGCGGAGGGCCTGCGAGGCCCATATGCCACTGCGGTGACCCGTCCAGGACCCGTACCGGAGGACTGGGAAGAAGCAGAAGATCCGGTGGAGGCAGAGGACCCGCCGGGACCCATCCGGAATACGTACCAGGAGAAGAGTTCCTTTCTCGGCCCGAACATCTTCTGGCAGCCGACGATCCTGGACAAGCCTCCCAGTCCTTATCCCTCTCCAGAGCTGCCGCGACGAGAGAAGACAGCCGCTGATCGGGCGCGGATGGCCCAGTTCAGTGAAGCGATGGATGACCTGCGGAAGAACCGCCATGATAGAACCTCATCTGAGCCTGCTGCAAGTGTGCCGGAATCCAGCAGTGAGATCTCCGCCCTGGAGGAGCGGATCGCTTCCTTACAGGCTTACCTGGATGGCCTGCGGCAAGTGACAGAGTCTAAGAAGGCAGCGCAGCAGTCCAGCGGTGGTGAGTTACCTGTGCCCCCTGTGCATCCTGAACCCGTAGTACCAAGTCCTACCGCTAACGCTGAGCCACCCAAGGTCCGTGTAAAGCGGATAAATTGACATATGCCAGGAGCCGAGTCCGCCTTGACGGGAGCGTTATGTCCCGGCCAGAGGAAGTGTCTACCCCAGCGCCGGCCCGTGTCCCGAGACCAGCAGCTCCTATGTGTCCGCAACCCAGCGGGCCAGTGAGGTGGGTCGGCCCAATACCGGTGATGTTTCCAGCCCATTCTCTTTGGTGGGCACCCCTCCAAGTGGCCCTGGTGCATGGCCCAGACTACCAGCAGCACAGGGCTGCACTACCTCTGATGAACAGGGATCCTTTGATACGTACCTGTGAGCAGGCCTGCTAGGCCATTTTTGCTCATCCTCACAGGGACATCATACATGTTGCAGGAACTGTTCCTTTAAGTTTGCCAGGCTGGTGGAGCTTGCTGCCAGTTCCCCACGGCCGGTGGCATGTTTGTGAAGATAAGTTGCCACTGTGGAACCACTGCTCCCAGCCTGCCTCTTTCTGTTCCGGGACATCCTGCCTGCTGCTACCATTTTGGCGTCAAGTACTTTAATAATTCCAAGTTGTGCTTTTATTTGCACCTTATCCCTTTTAACCCCCATTTCAGGTTGAAAAGGGTTCTTTTATGTCAGCACTTTAAAAATACGCAGGACTTGCCAGGAAGGTGTTTCCCTGGTATTGTCAGAGTCCTGTATTGTCATTTTATGTATGTGCTGCTGACCGTATTTATTACTCAAGAAATATTTTATTCAAGTCTATGTGCCCAGAGACGGACTCCCTGTGTGCGAGCCTCTGTGATGTTGCTTTTATTGTGGACTCATTCATTGTCATGGACTATCCTGGTATTCCCTAACATCCGCTGTGCCAGGTCAGCGCCCCAGTTCCACTCTTTATCCTGAAGAAAGAGAGCGACGCCCTTGTCACCGCACTTCTCCGTCAGCCAGCTGGACCTGATCATAATTGTAAATGCAGATGGAATTGATTATGTATGCCTGCATGTTTCTTTTGTCTCTTTCAGGTGAAAATTCCAGTTGGGCGGTACCCTGTTAGAGTACGAGGGCGTACTCAGCTTAAAGCAGCGGGGTATGTAGTGTACGGGAGTTGTACTACCCGTCACTACAGAAGGGTCACTTGGCTGCTGTCGCTCCTCTCATTTATGGGGAGGCTGGTAAAGGTCCTATTTATATAATGCAATGCAATTTATGGTATTTAATTCCCTGTTACTGTGAAATGTGTTATGTGCAGGCCGGCTAGGGACGTAATTCCAGCTCTAGTCACTAGAGGGAGCTAGGTAGCCCTAGTCTATATAAGGCCCAGTCAGGGAAAGAAAGCTCAGTCAGTCAGCTCAGTGCAGTCTACTCCAGGCCATGAGCCTGTGAAGTCTACACCAGGCCCTGGGCCTGGGAAGGAGTGCAGACCCTGGAGTCTGTGAAGGCCACATGTCTCAGGCCTGAGCAAGTCAGCAGAAATCAAGCAGAGGCAATCCCTAGAGCAAGAGGTACTAAATGTCAAGAGGAGGTACACTGTCAACTGGAGATTCAAGGATATAAGCCAGAAGTAGGGCATTGGGGCCTTGAAGCATCAATTCCAGTCAGGACAAGTCAGGAAGAAAGTAAGGTTCACCTGCAATTCTAAGTCCTGTTATTTTACCCTCTGTTATACCTTGCTGGATGTAAGCCTGCTGTAACTGCGACTGTACAAACGTCTATTTTCTGCAACAAGAACTGTGTTAAGAGGTTGCCTGCTGTAATTTCCACTGTTCTCAGTAAAGTTGGAATTCTGTTTTCAAGTTACAAGTCTGCACCTCTGTTATTCCTACTATAAATACGGTGTGCCACCGTTTACTGGCACTGGCGTCACGAAACATCAGGGACTTAGCCATAGGCACGTTAAACTACAACACCAAGGGCACCTCGCATTCCACCTGGCTGTGTCCCTCAAGAACCCAGAGAGTGCCCCAGAGGAACAGCGTGCCGGCCTCTCCATCACTGGCATTCCCCAGGTTAGTCCCACACATTGCCCTGACTTGGGGATGCTACAATAGGGGCTCCGCCCAAACATCCATACCCACTTCAGCTCCTATGTCCTGGCAAACGTGATTTCTTCATTCACATCGATCAATCGATCATTGTTGAGGAAGACATCTTTGCCAGATTTTTGATACAAAGTGTATGAACTCCAACACCTCTCCTCAGCTCATATGCCTGGGCAAACGTACCTGTACTGCAGAGGAGAAATCTCGTCTTGCAGCGCCGCATACACCGACTTCACGTGTCTTCTGACAGCAGCGCAATGCTTCTCTCAGAATGCACATCAGTGCTGCAGCTGGCTCTTTGCTTGATCCACCTAGAAGGTAAAAAAAAAAAAGAAAGAAAAAACCAGGCAGCAACGCAATAATTTTATTAACATTAACTTTATAGAACATTAGAAACCGAACGTTAAAGGGGTTGTCCAAGTTATATTTATTGATGACCTATCCTCAGGATAGGTCATCAATATCAGATCGGCGGGGGTCCAAAACCCGACACCCCCGCCGATCAGCTGTTTGAAGAGAAGGCGAGCGCCGTGCCAGCGATGCCTCCTCTTCATTGTTTACCTACTCGCCGTTGCATCTGCAGCGGTGAGCAGGTGTAATTACACCCAAGCTGTTCCATTCATTTCAATGGGACGGCTCATTCCTATACAAGTGTATACTACAGAGCCGTCCCATTGAAATGAATGGAACGGCTTGGGTGTAATACACCTGCTCACCGCTGCAGATGCAACGGTGAGTAGGTAAACAATGAAGAGGAGGCAGCGCTGGCACGGCGTCGCCTCTCTTCAAACAACTGATTGGCGGGGGTGCCGGGTGTCGGACCCCCGCCGATCTGATATTGATGACCTATCCTGAGGATAGGTCATCAATAAATATAACTTGGACAACCCCTTTAACTTGAACATTTGAAACATAACTTGAACTTTTTTGCTTACCTGTGGATTTTTGTTGTTTTTTTTTTTACCTTAAGGCCTCATGCACACGGGCTGGCATCCATCTGACAGCAGGAGCGCACGGCATCACTGGCTGCTATGACGCCGTGCGCTCCTGCTGTCAGATGGATGCCAGGCCAGGATACCACGGTCCATGCACGGCGTGTTCCACCTCTCCTTCCCCATGGGACAATGTGCAAAGCGCAAATCACCCAGAGATGTGGCGAAGTACATTATGCACTTTGTCCCAGGTGAAAGGAGAGGTTTGCAGCAGCTCTGTGTGAAAGGGCCCTAAGGTGATCGCAAAGGAGCGCCCGGCCTGACTTCTCCCGCACAGACGGGGTCGCATAGCATCATATTGATTTATGATGCTATGTAACCCTTACAGTTCTGGAATGCATTGGATAGCACTGGCAGCAGCAGTATGCCAGTGCTATCCAATGCATTCCAGAACTGTAAGGGTTACATAGCATCATAGATCAATATGATGCTATGCGACCCCGTCTGTGCGGGAGAAGTCAGGACGGGCGCTCCTTTGCGATCACCATGCGTGAGCAACGCTCGTGTGCAAGGACCCTAAGACCCTTGTGTGCCTGGCCTGTGTCTTGCAATCCCTATGCTAATAATGTCGCTGGGTGTGGTACTTGCGGAAACACTCCCCTATGCATAGGGCAGGCTGGTCAGGACAGTCAGGACAAAAAACGGTGGTGTCACGCCTTAGTCCACTCCTGCTACAGACACGACATCTTTTTCTTGGGGAACGGTGGCTTGGTGTACCAGGGAAGACACTGGGGAAGTGTCTCTCATGTAGCCGGCTCACTACATCAGGGACTTGGGGCACAGAACCTCCTGGATACAGGAGTTCCAAAATGATCTCTTCCTGGAATTTAAGGAAGGATCCCGTTCTCCCAGCCTTACTGTAGAGAACGTAACTGTTATATACGGCCAATTGAATCAAATATACAGACATCTTTTTATACCAGCGTCTGGTGCGTCGGGAAACTAAATATGGAGCCAACATTTGGTCATTGAAGTCCACCCCTCCCATGTGGAGATTATAATCGTGGACTGAGAGGGGCTTTTCAATGACTCCTGTCGCCCGTTCTATTTGGACAGTCGTGTCTGCGTTAATGGTGGACAGAAGGTAAATGCCCCTCTTGTCCCGCCACTTCACCATTGAGCAGTTCTTGGTCACACAAGGCAGCCCTCTCCCCCCATGCAAGTCGGGTATTAACGAGCCGTTGGGGGAAGCCCCGGCGACTAGGCCGCGCGGTGCCACAGCATTGGATTCCGACTAGATGTAAGTGCCGAAAGAGGGCCACACTTGTGTAAAAATTGTCCACGTATAAGTGGTACCCCTTGCAGACTAAGGGTGACACCAAGTCCCAGACAATCTTGCCACTGCACCCCAGGTATTCAGGGCATCCGACTGGCTCCAGTTTTGAGTCTTTTCCCTCATAGACCCTAAAACGATATGTATAGCCTGTGGCCCTTTCACAGAGCTTATACAATTTGACCCCGTACCGGGCTCTGGGGATGTACTGTTTGATGCCAAGGCGTCCGGTGAATTGTATTAGGGACTCGTCTATGCAGATGTTCTGACTGGGGGTATACGCATCTGCAAATTTGGATGACAAATGGTCTATGAGGGGCCGAATTTTATGGAGCCGGTCATAAGCAGGGTGGCCTCTTGGATGACAGGTTTCATTGTCAGTAAAATGCATAAAGCGCATGATGACCTCAAACCGTGCCCTGGACATTGCAGCAGAGTACATGGGCATGTAATGTATTGGGTCTTTAGACCAACATGACCGCAATACATTTTTTTTAGTTTTGCCCATGCTGAAAAAATTCAAGGGCCGATCCGAAATTGGCTGTCTCCATGCGAACTCCTGACTGGGCGGTGAAAGGGGGCAATACTGGTGCGGCGGAAGGAGGGGATTGCCAATTAGGGTTTGCCAGCACCTCTGGGAGACTAAGGGGTCTACGGGCCTGAGAAGGCCGTGGCTGCGACAGGGGAGTTAGTGCACTTGCTACCGTACCAGCAACTGCCATTCTGGTGCTCGCCACTTCACCAGGGAATACGGCAGTGTTGGTAGAAGGTCCAGAATGTGCTGCGGTGCCGATGTATGCCGCACCATAAAAAAGGTCAGCGTAGCACCACTCTGCTGCATATGAGGCTCATCACGCGGGGTATGCGAAACACTGACATGGGGTCGGGTACGCCTGACTGTAGCGGGGACCTCAACCTCGTCATCTTCGCTAGCAGTTAGAGTGCTACTGCTGTCTACAGGTTCATATTCTGAACCACTGGATTCAGCGGGTGAGGCGTCCCCATCGCTTTCATCCAACAGGGCCAGAATCCTGTAGGCCTCTTCAGCGGAATACCCCTTTTTTGCCATTTTGGAGTAACTAAATTTAGGGGGTATTCCTCTGAGACTACCCAGGAAAAAGAGCACACCTACCTAGTAAAAGGGAGTGCTTGTGAAGTAACGCTGCGATCGCTAATAAAGATCCAATAACTCAAAAGTGATCTTTTATAGCGGTGCAGCGATTTTACTGTGTTTTTGCAGTGATCAGAAAAAAAAATTTCTGTCACTGCACTGAACGCAAGTGTGCGCACAAAATCAGGCCTGATCAGGCGAACAATGCGTTTTTTATAGAGCCTAAAGTGACCCTAATGTACTGATATAGATCTGATTGCAATCAGTCTTGATCACTTACAGATACTATATTAGTATTAGTGCTGATAAGCGACAGTGATGACGCTAATCAGCGACTAATAAGTGACTGTGCGGTGCGGTGGGCTGGGTGCTAACTACCTAACAAGTAGCCAACTACCTGACGGTGATTAGAGACCCTTATGGGGGGTGATCTATGACAGGGGGGTGACAGAGGGTGATCAGGGGGTTTATATGGGTAATCAGTGGCTACTAAGGGGCTACTAAGGGGTTAATAACTGACAGGGGGGGAGTGTGTAATGTATGTGTGGTGATTTGGTGTACTTACTGAGCTGTCTGTGTCCTCTGGTGGTGGATCCAGCAAAAGGGATCACCAGAGGACCAAGCAGGACTTATATCAGACGCTATTTTGTAAATAGCGTCTGATATGCGATTTTCATAGGACGATTTAAAAAATTACAGCCTGCCAGCCAATGATCGCGGCCGGCGGGCTGTAGTTTCGCTTCTTCCCTATGCGTCACAGTGAACGTGCGCGCGAAATCTCGGGTCTCACGTGATGACGCCGATAGCCGTGAGTGAGACCTGAGAGAGCTGCCGCGCTGACGCCCATCGGTGCTAGCTTGGGGCAAGTGGTTAAGCAGAGCTAGAGCTGTTAGAACAGCAGAGCTGAATAGCTCAGGGGCAGCGGGTGTGACGAGCTGCACAGCAGACAGAAGCGTGGTCGACAATCCGAATCATACACTTGAGAGCAGCGAGGTACAGGAGGATCAGACAGAGACGAGCTCAGGATTAAGGCAATGGTCGGAAACAGGAAACAACTCAGGAACAACGAGCAGGAATCTTCGATGTAGAAACTACAATATTGCTCAGGCATCACAGGAAGGGGAAAGCACCCTTATATAGGTGGTGCCTGGCAAGGATTGGAGAGGAGTCAGGGGCGTGTACAGGCTCTTAAAGAAACAGGACGCGTGCATCCCCTACACGGTGCAACAGTGCAGGAAAGCGGGTACGAAGCCTTGTGTGCAGTACGACTGAAGTGCATAGCAGGATGCGCTGCACGCTGGTGGCTGCCAATGTTACAATCTATCACCAGAACCACAAGGGGATCCAAGACACTACAGGTGACCTCGGCGAGACGGGGTATCGGCCTCAAGTTTCTTGAGTTTATTTTGAGCCTCCCCCCTTGTGAAGTGAGTAATATCATATATGTGCAATCAAGCACTAAGAATGTTTTTTATATGTTCTCAGTTTTAGGTGCTTGACATTTTAATATAATATTCCTAAAATATCGGCCCTCCCAGTTCTTATTGCTCACTTGCCCACTGGGACAGGGTCTCTCTTGCCTCACATTAAATCCCCTCTCCTTTTAACATATGAAGGGTTATTTACAAATCATTAGCACGTGTCTAGACCATCTACACAATTTTATTTATATTTATCTCATTCTATTACTCTTCATCCCAATTCTTTCTCAACTTGGCACTCCACTGTCTTTTTTTTCTTCTCACCTCATGATTTGCCATGGCCCGCTAGTCGGACAATCTTGAACTTAAGTTCTATTGTAGTGTGAGCAGCCTTACTATTTGGTCCTTCTCTTCCTTTAAAACGGCTTTTCCTTTTTTGTTTCCCCTGGCACCCTTTCCCTCCCCTCTTTTTCTTCTCCTGGGTACTCCCAAAACCTCGGTCTACTCTATACATTTTCATTCTAAAATACATTTTTTCCCCCCACTTATGCTCCTTTTTTTCTAATTCTTTTCATTTTTCAAAAGGCATCTATCAGCAGATTTGTACCTATGAAACTGGCAGATCTGTTCCATGTGCGCTTGGCATCTGTGTTGGTCCTATGTTCATATATGCCCAAATTGCAGAGAAAAGTTAAGTTTTAATATATGCAAATGAGCCTCTAGGAGCAATTGGGCATTGCCAATACACCTAGAGGCTCAGCTCTCTGTAACTGCTGCTCCCTCTACACTTTGATTGACAGGGCCAGGCAGTGATCATGTTTACACTGTCTGGTCCAGTCAAAGTGCACAGGGTGCCACAGCTGCAGAGAAAGCGGAGCCTTTAGGTGTAACGGCAACACCCCATTGCTTCTAGAGGCTCATTTGCATATATTAAATCTTCATTTTTCTCAGCAATTTGGGCATATATGAACTTAGGACCAACATAGATGCCATCAGCTGCCAAGCGCACATGTAACAGGTCAGCCAGTTTCATAGGTACAAATCTGCTGAAAGATCCCCTTTAACTATCAATGATATGCTTTTAGGCCAATTTCATGCATTTTTACACCCATATTATGGCCGCATGTTCTCACATGACCAAAAATCTAATGAACCAAACTAGTACTATGATAGAGATTTATATTAGTTAGGGTCACACTGAGATTTCCAGGTGGTAACACAGACCCAAAAATGCAGTCATGTTATGCTCATTATGTAAAACAAACTGAAGAAGAACCTCAAGAAGTGTATGGTGAGTGCACTGGTTAGTCTCCATCCCCTAGAAGTAAAAAATATATGTTATCTGTTTTTGTTTCTCAAATGCCTGGAGAGCCAGCCAGTATCTTCTACTGTCTAGACTCCTGAGGATTGATCAGATCAATGGCAACTCTTCTTCACCTTAAGCACTGTCTAGGCACCTAAACATATCTCTACACAAATGATTGTTGAGCAGCAGTGGAATATTCCTACGTGAAGAACTGAAGAGGGCACCACCAGGCTGTTTATAAGCATCAATGAGATCACATCTACCTATCAGACGTGTGTTCTTCTATGGCGTTCCCTATTCTTTTAAATTCCTGTAATAGTGTCTTGTTAAGCAATGTATTTTAATCAGTTGTATCTAGCCATCTTGCACAATTCAGTAAAACTCTGTATCTTATTACAGCAACATATGTCCCAAATGCAGAAATGCTAGATGGTCTACAGACTGGTATGTTTAATGTACTAAATTGTCTTGCACTGCAGATAAACTGGTTAATAATGTAGAACTATTGTTATAATATTTGTTGATTCTTTTTCTTGTCAAAGGACAAAATGGAAGGATATATTGCATTCCAAAGTAGAATCAATAAGGCATATTAGAAATCAACTTTCATTTCTGTGTTATGGGCAGAAACAGGTGAGATCTTAATCTCTCCAGCACATAATTTCTACTATTGTAGATCATAGCACCCACCTAGGGCCCCTAAGCCAGCTGCTATTAGTTTTATACTATTTTATTATATGATAATAAGTTTATCTGGTTCATAAAACCTCCTTTCTCCATACCAGCTTGGCAAGTTGTCTTATCCTGTTCAAGTATGAGAACACATGCAGGTTTTAGTAGTCTCCTGGTTTGGGCATTGAAAACTTCATAAAAAAACATGATTACACTACCTGCAAGGTTTTACAGTCGAGAAGGGCTGCACCTTGGTGAGGGTTCATCTGTGCTGTGGGAAAGAATGGTTAGATGGCTAGATCTGTACCCAAACTTGACCCGAACTTGACCCCAAACCCTATTGAAGTCAATAGGGACCCAAACTCCCACAAGGTGAGTGCGTGACATCATCACGCATATCGCAGGTCCTTTGGCAAGTCCTGCTGAATGAAGATAGAAGAGACTGTTGCAGCGCTATCAAGTGGATGAGGTGAGTTTTTTTTTTTTTTTACCCGTAAATGGCCATACTCTTTTTCATTCTGTCTTAAGAATGCTAGTATTTCCCGATACAACCATGTTCTAACGGAAAATAATAAAATCACCCGAACATCAAACCCAAAACAGGTGAAAAAGTCCGGGTTCGGGTACTAATCCCTAAAGATGGCTGGAGGAGCTTTTAAGGTAGGATCTGGGGAGAGGGAGTGTGGTCATACAAAAATGGTGGTAGAGTAGAAAGAAAAAGGAAAAAGTCTGGTACTGTGTTAGCCAATAGAAAGCTACTTTCACACTATCCATCTGGTTCCGTTATGCTGGACGGAAAACAAAGTTCTGTCGACAGAACTTTGTTTTCCGTCCTGCATAAAGGAAACCAGATGAATTCATTATGCTTACCCATATACTTCTATTATGACGGATCAAAACGGAATGCTTCTAAAGGTTTCCGTTTTGATTTTTATCTTATGGATTCTGTTATTTTCCGTTATAACCATGTTATTACAGAAAGCCATGACTGAATACATAAAGATAATGTGAACAAGCCTAAACACATGCAACCGTCGTTTTAGGAAAAACTGATTTGTTACCCAGAAGCGTGAGGAAATTTAGATTCGTTGCGAATCAAAGTTTTCCTAAACTTCGGACCAAATTCCACTTTGAATGCTTCGCTTCACTCAACACTAATCAGTTCTATAAAATTCAATTGCACACATCCTAAAGAATTATAGATTTCCATTAATTATAATTGGTAATAGACATCTCTTCTTAGCATTAGCAAATATACTGGGTGTCATGTACTTAACCATCTGCCCATTCAGCACTGCCAGTGTCACCCTGTTATTATGGCACCAACCCCATTGACAGTTGACTTGCTAGTTTGTGACCTCACCTTTGCCTGCTGACTTTGTCTCTGACATTATCTAATGTTTTCACTTGGCTGTGTATTTGACTTAGCTTTCTGATCCGCAGAAATCCCAAGATTGCAACGCGGAGGCAGCATTGCCATCAACTGGCCAAGTTGCTGGTGTGCCTGGGTCGGAACCACATTTACCTAGTGGGCTGTGAATGACATATATTGTCTTTGACCATAGTTACAACTCCATATGTCAGAGCTGGTGGGAACTCTGTCAGACACAGAGAGGCCCAAGGATTAGCCCACATTCTGCTCAACATACTGAATGTGTGCAGGGCTGCTACAGATGTTTTGGTTGGCTTTGGACTCCCCACCTTGGGTGGGTACAAGCCATCAGTTCTCTAAAATATGTACAGTCAACTACATGGAAAGGGAGAGACTGTAGTACCATTTTCTTGGCCAGGTGCACGTTTGCAGCTTTTGCACAACTGGAGGAGTGCACGCATACTGTTGTCTTTTTGCAATCACCTCAGTGATCGATTGCTGTCAAAAAAAGTGACAAGGAGGAGCATCAGGAGCAATAGACAACATTGAAGTCGATGAGAAAGAATGACAGCTTCCTTTTGCTGATTTAAGACTAAATAAGTGGCACCGTTTTGACACTTTATGGTGATGCTCCATGTGTTGACACAGGGCCATTGTGCCAAAATTAACATCCTGGCCACACCTCACCTACTGCCCACACATGCATACGCTAATATCTCCCAGTAACTAGAGTGTTGCTCACAGGAAGCCTCCTGAGTAGTAGATGGTGTACTCGTCCCACTTTTGGCTCCAGATCTCCCACTGCTTCCACCCTGCTGTCTCATGGGAATGCTGCCACCCTCACCCTCTGATGATGCCAATGCCCCCCTTTACTTGGCTCCCACATCGGACTTCTCCAAGTCTGAGCTGGTCTGTAACTGCTGACTGTCCTCACAAAGCTTATCGTCTCTGAAAAACAGAGCAGAGCCGGTGGCTATCATTACTTGGCTAGCAGAGGCAGCAGCAAAAGCAAGAGGCAGGTTCAGGACAGGTAAGGGCATAGAGGCAGTTCCTGGCCCATGCCAACTAAGCATTGTTTCAGAGGAGGCCATACTGCATACGGCCATGCTAATGTCCCCTAGTAACTAAAGTGTTCATCACAGGAAGTCTCCTGAGTAGCAGATGGTGTACACCTCCCACTTTTGGCTCCAGAGGCATAGAGGCAGTTCCTGGGCCCTGCCAACTAAGCACTGTGACAGAGAAATCCACCAATTCCTGGCTGTGTGTATCTGTGGTAACTTGAGATGATTGTGAAGAGCTAGTCAACTATTCCAGTACCACTGGATTGTTGGTCAAAACACGAACGCTGAATGACAGTGGCAGCTCTGGCCTGTTGCTGCAGCTGTTGGCACCCCCTCTTCTTCTGCTGCTATTTGTGCTACTAGCTAACAAATTAGCTATGAATATCGGTGCACTGCACAGGAAAGCACACGGCTATATATTAAACCTGCCTTTAATAGTGATGCACAGTAACTGTTACGCTAACAGAATGGATTAGCTGTGAATGTTGCTGCACTGTACAGTGATGCACATGGTGATATATTAGACCTGCCTTTTATAGTGACACACAGTCACTGTATTGCTAAGAGAATAGATTATCTCTGAATGTCGGTGCACTGCACAGTGATGCACACGGCGATATATTAGACCTGTCTTTAATACTGATGCACAGTAACTGTATTACTTACAGAATGGATTAGCTCTGAATGTCAGTGCACTGCACAGTGATACACACAGCACTGCACTTTGCAGCATCACTTTCCCTAGTTCGTGAGCATCTTGCCACGTCTCTCTCCAGTGGCGTAACTAGAAATTACTGGGCCCCACAGCAAATTTTTGAATAGGGCCCCCTCCCCCAGTAATTTTTTCACAACCCCTTCCTTTCATGCCGCCCCCTTTCCTGTGGCTAGTAAAGATCGTTCTCTCAGACCAGGCCCGGCAGCTGTTCCATCCGTTTTCTACACTGTCTATACTGCCACTGTATATAATTTCATGTTGTAATAATGTTGAGGGGCCCTGACAAAATCTTTTAGCACTTCTCCTTCTCCTCCTCTTGGATGGGCCCCTTCTGGGTCAGGGCCCCAAAGCAGCTGCTTCCCCTGCTTCCCCTATAGTTACGCCCCTGTCTCTCTCTATGCTCAGCTCACAGGACAATGGCAGGGACTGCTTGGGATCAGGGTTTTATAGAGCATTGGCTAGTAGTGACATCACAGGCGGATGGCTAGTGACATCACAGGCGGATGACTACCTGCGGATTGGCTGGCTGAATGGTATTATGGGTGATTCCATGTCCTGGGCTTGTCTCCTTTAAACTTACATACACTTTCTAACACATGCAGACGTCATTTTAGGAAAAATGATTTGTTACCACGAAGCCTGAGGAAATTCAGATTTGTTTAACCCCTTAAGGACACGGCCCTATTTCACCTTAAGGATCAGGCCATTTTTTCAAAATCTGACCAGTGTCACTTTATGTGGTGATAACTTCAAAACGCTTTTTATTATCCAGGCCATTCTGAGATTGTCATTTCGTCACATATTGTACTTCATGACACTGGTAAAATGAAGTCAAAAAATTTCATTTTTATTTATAATAAAAATACCAAATTTATCAAAAATTTTGAAAAATTAGCAAATTTCCAAGTTTCAGTTTCTCTACTTCTATAATACATAGTAATACCTCCAAAAAAAGTTATTAATTTACATTCCCCATATGTCTACTTCATGTTTGGATCATTTTGGGAATGCCATTTTATTTTTTGGGACGTTACAAGGCTTAGAAGTTTAGAAGCAAATCTTGAAATTTTTCAGAAATTTTCAAAAACCCACTTTTTAAGGACCAGTTCAGGTCTGAAGTCACTTTGTGAGGCTTATATAATAGAAACTACACCCCTCAAGGTATTCAAAACTGATTTTACAAATGTCATTAACCCTTTAGGTTTTCCACAAGAGTTAATGGCAAATGGAGATAAAATTTCTGAATTTCGATTTTTTGGAAAATTTTCCATTTTAATAAATTTTTTCCAGTAACAAAGCAAGGGTTAACAGCCAAACAAAACTTAATATTTATTCCCCTCATTCTGTAGTTTGCACGAACACCCAATATGTGGTCGTAAACTGCTGTATGGCCAAACGGCAGGGCGCAGGAGGAAAGGAACGCCATATGGTTTTTGGAAGGCAGATTTTGCTGGACTGGATTTTTGACACCATGTCCCATTTGAAGCCCCCCGATGCACCCCTAGAGTAGAAACTCCATAAAAGTGACTCCATCTAAGAAACTACACCCCTCAAGGTATTCAAAACCAGTTTTACAAACTTTGTTAACCCTTTAGCTGTTCCACAAGAGTTATTGGCAAATGGAGATGAAATTTCAGAATTTCTATTTTTTGTTACCTTGTCTCAAAAAAAGTGTAATATAGAGCAACCAAAAATCATATTTACCCTAAAATAGTACCAACAAAACTGACACCTTATCCCGTAGTTTCCAAAATGGGGTCACTTTTTTGGAGTTCCTACTGTAGGGGTGCATCAGGGACGGCTTCAAATGGGACATAGTGTCAAAAAACCAGTACAGCAAAATCTGCCTTCCAAAAACCATATGGCGTTCCCATCCTTCTGTGCCCTGCCGTTTGGCCATACAGCAGTTTACGACCACATATGGGGTGTTTGTGCAAACAAGAGAATCAGGGCAATAAATATTGAGTTTTGTTTGGCTGTTAACCCTTGCTTTTTTACTGGAAAAATGGATTAAAATGGAAAATTTGCAAAAAAATAGCTGTTTTAAGACCGTTTTTATTTATTGTTATTTACATCGTTGAAATGACAGGTTAGATTATGTGCTATTTCTATAGAGCAGGTTGTTACGGACGCGGCAATACCAAATATGACTACTTTTTGGGTTTTTGTTTCAGTTTTACATAATAAAGCATTTTTGAAAAAAAATTATTTTTTAGTGTCTCCACATTCTGAAAGCCATAGTTTTTTTTTTTTTTTTTTGGGCGACTGTCTTATGTAGGGGCTCATTTTTTGCGGGATGAGATGGCGGTTTGATTGGGGTGCATATGACATTTTGGTCGCTTGCTATTACACTTTTTGTGATGAAAGGTGACTAAAATGGCTTTTGATACTTTTTTTTTTTTTGCTGTGTTCAGCTGAGGGGTTAGGTCATGTGTTATTTTTATAGATCAGGTTGTGACGGACGCAGCAATACATAATATGTATACTTTTTATTTATTTATATAAGTTTTACACAATAATATCATTTTTTAAAACAAAAAAAAATCATGTTTTAGTGTCTCCATAGTTTGAGAGCCATATTATTTTTTTTTTGGGCGATTGTCCTATGTAGGGGCTCATTTTTTTGCGGGATGAGATGGCAGTTCGAATGGTACTATCTTGGGGTGCATATGACTTTTTGATCGCTTACTATTACACTTTTTGTGATGTAAGGTGATAAAAAAATGGCTTTTTTGACAACGTTTTTATTTTTTATGTTTACGGCGTTCATCTGAGGGGTTAGGTCATGTTATATTTTTATAGAGCAGGTCCTTACGGACGCGGCAATACCTAATATGTATACCTTTTTTTATTTATTTTGGTTTTACACAATAATATCCTTTTTGAATAAAAAAAAACATGTTTTAGTGTCTCCATAGTCTGAGAGCCATATATTTTTCAGTTTTTAGGCAATTGTCTCAGGTTGGGAATAATTTTTGCGAGATGAGGTGACAGTTAGATTGGCACTATTTGGGGGGTCATATGACTTTTTGATCGCTTGCTATTACACTTTTTGTGATGTAAGGTGGCAAAGAAATGGCTTTTTGACAAAGTTTTTATAACAATTTTTTATAGTGTTTACTTGAGGGGTTAGGTCATGTGATATTTTTATAGAGCAAATTCTTACGGACGTGGAGATACCCAATATGTCTACTTTTTAGTTTTTTTTTTACATTTAACACTAAAAAGCATTTTTGAAACAAAAAAAATCATGTTTTAGTCTGAGAGGCATAGTTTTTTTTATTTTTTTGCCAATTGTTTTAGGTAGGAGCTCATTTTTTGCGGGATGAGATGGCGGTTTGATTACTATTTTGGGAGGCAAAGGCCTTTTTGATCGCTTTGTATTACACTTTTAGCGATGTAAGGTGCCAAAAAATGGCTTATTTACACCATTTTTTTTTTGGGGGGGGGGTTTATGGCGTTCACCTGAGGAGTTCAGTCATGTGATATTTTTATAGAGCAGGTTTTTACGAACGCGGCTATACCTAATATGTGTAGTGTATTTTTATTTATTTTTTTTTTTATTCAGTGATATGTGTTTTTTTCATTTTACATTTTTTTTTGACCCAGACCCACTTGGTTCTGAAAGATCCAGTGGATCTGGTATACTATATAGTGCACTGTGCTGTATTTTGTACATTACAAAGTCTGAATAGACCTTTAGCAGGTCTATTCAGACTTTCAGCTCCATGGAGAGCAGGACACTTCTGAAAGCATCCTGTCTCCATGGCAACCATCACCCGCTGCCAAAGGAAGGAGCGGGTGATGGATGGGGAGGGAGTGGAGCCCCCTCCCTCTGGGATCTTATCCTGTTGGGGGGCTGCAAAGGCACAGCAGCCCCCCGATGGGAGAGGGAGGGAGCTCCCTCCCTGTTAACCCTTCCATACCACGGTCCGTACGGACCGCGGTATAGAAGGGGTTAAACGGCTGGCATCTGATCAAGCACAGATGCTAGCCGTTTCTATCAGAGTGTCAGCAATGTGCTGACACTCTGATAGAACCACTAGACACCAGGGAAACATTACAGAGGAGGTGGGCGGGGGATCGCAATCGCGATCCCGCCCGCCGCACCGCCCGCCTCCCGCACCGCCTCCGGACGCCCGCAACCACCCCCCCTGCACCCCCGCCGCCATAATATGATTGGGGGCTGCAGGCGGGGTTAAAGATGAACACTTTGGGGGCATTAACTCTCTGATCCCCGCGGTCACAGACCGCGGGGATTAGAGATCGCACAAAGCGCTGCAAACCACAGGTCTGAATTGACCTGCGGTTTGCAGCGATCGCCCATACGGGGGGGTCACAGGACCCCCCTGGGCATTGTAACAAGGTACCTGCTGAATGATTTCAGCAGGTACCTTGTTCTGATCACTGCCAGCTGAGCAGCAGTGATCGGAACTACTCATGACGTACCGGTACGTCATGTGTCCTTAAAGAGGACCTTTCACCTGAAATTGCATGTTAAACTAAACATATACCCTTACTTGCTGGCCCGGTGGTACTGATTCTCCTCTTCTTTTTCGATATGCCCGTTTGTCGCGGTGCCCCTCAATACGCCGCCGTGCATGCTATGAGCCATTCGGCTCAACTGGGCGGGCCTGCAAAGTTCTCGAGGCGTGTCTGCCTTCTCCTGGCACGGAGCGCAGCCAATAGCGCGCCCGCTTCTTAGCTCAGGGAGAAGACGCCCAGATCTCGCGAGATTCGCGAGAACTGGAGCGATTTCATCCATCCTGAGCCGGCGCCATCTTGGACTTCCGCAGCCAGCATCGGCTCAGGATGGATGAAATCGCCCAGTTCTCGCGAATCTCGCGAGATCTGGAGCGCCTTCTCCCTGGCTAAGAGCGGAGCGCGCTTATTGGCTGCGCCCGTGCCAGGGAGAAGGCAGACACGCCTCGGAGAACTTTTGCAGGCTCGCCCAGTTGAGCCGAATGGCTCATTAGCATACACGGCGGAGATATTGAGGGGGCACCGCGGACAAACGGGGCACTATATCGAAAAAGAAGAGGAGAATCAGCACCACCGGGGGCCAGCAAGTAAGGGTATATGTTTAGTTTAACATGCAATTTCAGGTGAAAGGTCCTCTTTAAGGACTCGGGAAACATGCCGTACCGGTACGTCATGTGTCCTAAAGGGGTTAAAATTAGTTTTCCTAAAGTTTTCCTAAACTTCAAACTGAATTCCGCTTTGAATGATTTGCTCTGCTCAACACTACTTTTTATGTAAAAGTAAGTAGGGACAGTTGTGTGGGTGGAGTACAGGGCTGCACTGTTCCGTACCCTTCATAACACTTGGCCTACAGTATTACATATGCAGTGAGCCAAGGAGAGGAGTGGAGGACAGGAGTAGTGGTAGCAATAATTGAGATAGTAATTACAAACAGGGCTCACACTGGCTTTCCTTGGGGCACACCTTGGTGCGAAAGTTCTCCTGCCTTTGGGGTTGCTGGGTCTTTGGTATGCGAGACAGGGTCCCAGATGATATGGAAGGCAATGCAGTACTGTGGTTATGCAGGTGAGGCCAGTTTAAGTTCAACAAGTTCCCAGTAATTTACTGTGGTTCGCACAGGCACTGTACACATTAAGCACAGTTTTTACAATCATCATAAGAGGAAAAGTCATTGCCTACTCAATATATGACTAAAAGCAGATAAAAATCGCAAGTAGTTTTATGTTTATGTGACTCATACAAAGTGACATTTGTAAGCATATATCACATCTTTGAAACATTTCCTGAAGTCATATTCGAGTGAATTGACATTTATAATTCATATTATATGACTTGTTTGCTCTGGCCACTTTTCTACCAATTTCAGTTAATAAGATTAAATAAATGTTGAAAGGACTGTTACTTTGTAATACACAAAACTGTTGTGTGCTATGCATTCCAGAAAGTATCCAAAATATAAAGGACATGGTTCCAATATTTTCAAAAGAAAAGGAAGAGCCTATAGAACAGCATCGCATACCCATATCTTTCCTGAAAACCCGAGCAGGTACAATATGTTTATGCATCCTTGCTTTTCAGAGGATTATATAACACATATGGTTAACCATGAAAGTATCACATAATCCTATCTTTTTTGTTTTCTTGCTTTATTCTTCTACCAAATGTGTATAGTGGCTATTATGTTTTAAAAAGATTTTTTTGCTTCACAATTTTCTGTCATAACTTTAAAAAAAAAAATTTTTATCTACAGGGCTGTGTGTAATTTTTTTTATCACTTTTTATAAAGTGAAAATTGTCTATTTTTATTGTTTCTGTTATGTGCTCATGGCATATTGTTTCATTTTAATAGTTCATACATTTTCAGTTAAGATCATGCAATGATGTTTTTTTTTTATTGTTTATTTATTTTTATATGTAAAATGAGTAAGGGGGTGATTTTAACCTTTCATGTGTTTTTTTTTTTCGTTTTTTTTTTTTACTTTACAGTTTAAGCCACCTAATGAGATTTCTACATGCGATCTTATGACCTTTTGTACCATAGCCTGCAGTAAAATACTATTGCTGACACAAATACTATAGGCTGACACAATTGTTTCTAATCCCTCTCATGTCTCCCAGAATTAGTTCTTGTATTTTAACATCATGTTACAAGTTAAAAAATTTATTTGAAGTATGCTGTTTCAACATAATTAGTAGTATGTCAAGTAATAGTTGAAAAAGTAACTGTACTCCGAGGAGCCCACCAAAATTTGACATGAGCCCCCTTGTTGGGCATGCACATGGCTATTCAATTCATTTCTATGGAACCTGCCAGATATAGCCAAGTATTGTACTCAGCTATGTCCAGAACTTCCAAAGAAATAAATGCAGCTCAGTTCATTTCGAGGACTCCAAGGGGTATGGGGCCACCAATCTAATAATTATACCCTTCCTTGAATAAATTAATATATCCAGAATACCCCTTTTAGGCTATGAATTTATTTAATTTTTTTCAATGTTCAGACTTTCAGGTATTTTTTTATGGCGCAGACAAAGATGCAGATGGATATATAACCTATGAAGAAATAAAGAATGTTCTTGGAGAAGAAACTCCAAGCGAGCAGTTGCTTCAACACTTTGACACTGACCAAGATACAATGTATTCTTACACAGAACTTATGAGAACATTTCTACCAAAAGAAAAATATTCTATAGGTAAGGAAAGGAACTCTGTGTAGAATCTTAGCCAGTAGATATAGAATATAAAAGGAAGAGTCCTCAGTCATTGATACTGTACTTAATACATAAGAAAAAGCAAGCTTTCAAAACTACTTCTGTCTCTTTGTCAGACCATGCCTGATGAAGAGACCTAAGTAGTTTTGAAAGTTTGCTTTTTGTTATCACTAGAGATGAGCAAATTGAATCAGACGAAGTGGAATTAGATCAAAATTTCAGGAAAAATTTGATTCGCAACGAATGCAAATTTCCTCGGTCTTAGTGGTAAGAAATTACAATGTTTCCTAAAATGGTGGCCACACATGTGAGGAGGACATGGGGCAAGGAACTTTGGGAAGGCAGGATCACCAACATTGACATACATGCATGCAGCCAATCAGCAGCCCTGTGATGTCACTGCCATTTTCCAGCGTTCTGAGTGCAGGGTCAGACATGAGAAGGTGCTAGGGACAGCAATTGGAAAAAGCTAATTGTGAAAAAAAAAACGGAAAAAACGATTAACGATATAAATGCAGGGAAAGGATAGGGAGGAATCTCTTCACAGCATGGAGAGACGTCAGAAGGCACTAGGGACAGTGCTATAAATGCAATTTACATGTGCAGGGAAAGTAATTTTGTGGATCCAAATAGCCATTATACAGTTCTATCATTCCAGCAATTTGTTCTTGGGGTGCAAGTGTTATGTTGAAAAGCGGATATATACTAGAGAGTGAATCTGGATCGCACATCCTCAACACTATGCTTTTGATGTAATGACTGTATCAGCATAATTACGTGGCGTATCCGCACAATTTGTAATACATTGTATGCTGTGCATAAGAGGCATTAGTTTACAGTTTGATCAAAGAGCATAAGCCCACTTTCCACGACAAGGAAGCCTCTGCAAGTGGGAAACTACTCTAACCTATAAATGGCGCAGACGTGCGCGGCGACCACCGGCGCCCCAGCACCACACCAGCAGCAGACAGCGGGACCCAGGAGCCACACAGCAACCCCACTGTGCAGCAAAGCCTCCTTGGCTCTGGGACCCACCGCCCCGCCAGCACAGCGCTGAGGCAGCAATGGCAGACACGCAGTACTGCACCATGTGAACGAGTGCAAAGAGCTCACCCAGTCACGACCCTCAGGAAATGCATCTGAGAGATAGTAGGAGTTTATAAACCCCTTGCAGCTAAGGCTAATTAAAAACACCTAGTCCAAATGGGGAGGAGTGCTGATACCAGAAAAGAAAAAAGCGAATAAGTAATTAGGATGTATACTAGAGAGTGAATCTGGATCGCACATCCTCAACACTATGCTTTTGATGTAATGACTGTATCAGCATAATTACGTGGCGTATCCGCACAATTTGTAATACATTGTATGCTGTGCATAAGAGGCATTAGTTTACAGTTTGATCAAAGAGCATAAGCCCACTTTCCACGACAAGGAAGCCTCTGCAAGTGGGAAACTACTCTAACCTATAAATGGCGCAGACGTGCGCGGCAACCACCGGCGCCCCAGCACCGCACCAGCAGCAGACAGCGGGACCCAGGAGCCACACAGCAACCCCACTGTGTAGCAAAGCCTCCTTGGCTCTGGGACCCACCGCCCCGCCAGCACAGCGCTGAGGCAGCAATGGCAGACACGCAGTACTGCACCATGTGAACGAGTGCAAAGAGCTCACCCAGTCACGACCCTCAGGGAATGCATCTGAGAGATAGTGGGAGTTTATAAACCCCTTGCAGCTAAGGCTAATTAAAAACACCTAGTCCAAATGGGGAGGAGTGCTGATACCAGAAAAGAAAAAAGCGAATAAGTAATTAGGATTAGTTATGTTGAAAAGCCTTTAGTGGCTTATATGTATGGAAAAAGAAAAATATATACGCAGTTCACTTCTGCAGCTATATGTGCTGAGGGTGTAGCTTACATCTGTACTACAAGAAAAATATATACGCAGTTCACTTCTGCAGTTATTTGAGTTTAAAAGCATTTAGTGAGGTATTTCTGTACTACAAGAAAAATATATTCACAGTTCACTGTTGCCATTATTTGCTATAACAGTGTTAAGTGGCCTACTACATTACAAAAAGAAAAATACATACGCAGTTCACTTCTGCAGTTATTTGAGTTTAAAAGCATTTAGTGATGTATTTCTGTACTACAAGAAATATATATACGCAGTTCACTTCTGCAGTTATTTGGGGTTAAAAGCATTTAGTGAGGTATTTCTGTACTACAAGAAAAATATATATGCAGTTCACTGTTGCCGTTATTTGCGGTTAAAGCAATTAGTCACCTACTTCATTACAAAAAGAAAAATATATACGCAGTTTACTTCTGCAGCTATATGTGGGGAAAGCGTTTAGTGATGTATTTCTGTACTACAAGAAAAATATATATGCAGTGAACTTCTGCAGTTATTTGGGGTGAAAAGCGTTTAGTGAGGTACTTCTGTACTACAAGAAAAATATATACGCAGTTCACTGTTGCTATTATTTTCGGTAAAAGCGTTTAGTGGCCTACTTCATTACAAAAAGAAAAATATATACGCAGTTCCTTTGTGCAGCTATATATGCTGAGAGCGTTTAGTGATGCATTTCTGTACTACAAGAAAAATTTACACGCAGTTCACTTCTGCAGTTAATTGGGGTTAAAAGCGTTTAGTGAGGTATTTCTGTACTACAAGAAAAATATATACGCAGTATACTGCTGCCGTTATTTGCGGTAAAAGCGTTTAGTGGCCTATTTCATCGCAAAAAGAAAAATATATACGCAGTTAACTTCTGCAGGTATTTGGGGTTAAAATCATTTAGTGAGGTATTTCTATACTACAAGAATAATATATACGCAGTTCACTGTTGCCGTTATTTGCAGTAAAAGTGTTTAGTGGCCTATTTCATTACAAAAAGAAAAAATATATTTGTTGCTTTTAGGGGTGTTTAAATTTACTTTATTTTATTTTGTTCAGCTAAAAGTATGTCTGACCGAGAAGTTCCGGGACATGGGCAGAGGAGTGGGAGAGGCCTATATGTTTCTTGAGCCTCAGAGATCGCAGCAGAGTAAGGGGGCGTGGTAGCAGGAGTTGCAGCGAGAGGCCTGAGCTCCCGGTGTCATCTAGCAGTCATGTCTTGACCAGCAACCCAGCGGTCCTTGATTGGTTAACTCGGTCATCCACTTCATCCCATGTGATATCGGACATCCCCAGCCAACAGTTGGTGGGTTCGTCACAACTGAAAATCGGAACCATGGTGACCGACAACGGGAAGAACATTGTGTCGGCGCTGTGTCAAGGAAGCCTGAGCCATGCGCCCTGCATGGCACCTGCGTTCAATCTGGTTGTCAAGTGGTTCCTGAAGTCTTCCACCATCTGCAAGACATCCTAAAAATGACCAGGAAACTTTGCATGCACTTCAGCTCTCTCAAAGCACACCCTCCTTGAGTTGCAGCGGCAGAACGGTATCCCCCAACATAGGCGGAAATGCGACCGTTGGAATTCCATCCTCCATATGTTGGACCGACTATACGAACAGAGAAAGGCCATCACCGATTTCTTGATGATGCAAGCGGATAGGAGTACTCCCCTGTGTAACTTCCATGTCAGCCAGTGGCAGCTCATGCATGACACCTGCCGTCTGCTCAGGCCCTTTGAGGATGCTACGTTATTTGTCAGTCGCCACAACTACGGGATGAACTACGTCATTCCACTGCTTCATGTCCTGGAACATATGGTGGTAACAATGGCTGGTCAGGGGACTGGAGACGTGGTGCCTAGATCTCATGGCCACATGAGCCCTGTGGGGGCTGAACTGGAAGAGGAGGAAGGAGGAGGAGGAGGGGGAGGAGGAGGAGGACATTGGAGCACAGGCAATGTGTAGCAAAATTGGTGGTTTTTCAACTTAGCTGGCAGGAGAGGAGGAGCAGGAGCAGCCAGAGGAGCTACAGGGCAATGAGGAAGACGAGACAGAGGACCGAGACACACCGTGGCAGTATGCAGTGGAGATAGAGGCAGGGAGTCCCTCCGAGTCACTTGCACAAATGGCCTGCTGCATGCTCACTTGCTTGTGTAGTGACAGCCGAATTGTCACCATTCGGCAGAGGGATGACTTCTGGCTCTCCACCTTGTTGGACCCTTGCTATCAGTCCAGAATGGGTGCCTTTTTTTACACCCACTGAGAGGGAGGACAAACTAAACTACTACAGAGACATCCTATGTAGTCAGTTGGCCGCTGCCTATCTGCGCCATCGTCCATCCTCTCGCAGGTCTGACCGGGGGGGGGGGCCCTCTGCGCTCACATTCCACTGCCATGGCTGCTGGGAAGGGGTGGGATGACAGGAGCAGTACCAGCTTCATCAGCAGGAGCAGGACCTGAACTAGCAGGTGGTGGCATACTTGGATAGCACCCTGCCTACCCACATTGAAGATTCGCTGGACTACTGGGCAGCAAAACTGGATTTGTGGCGGCAACTGGCCGAGTTTGCACTGGAAAAGCTGTCCTGCCCGGCCAGTAGTGTGGCATCAGAGCAGGTGTTTAGTGTGGCGGGGCCATAGTGACGCCAGTGAGAAAATGTGAAGAGACTGACTTTTGTAAAGATGAATCAGGCGTGGATCAGCCAGGATTTACAACCACCAATTCCTGATGCTTGTGTTTGTCACTTTTTTGGTATTTAGTTTACCATTTAATATGCTGTTTTATATAAATTTTTTATATTCTTATTTTGATTGGATATTGCAATGCTGTTATGTTAGATTTTGCATATGAGTAAGTTTTATAATTATAATATAATATTTAATATATAATAACATTTTTGAATTATTCGGGCTGGGTGAGGGGCAGTGCCACGGGTGTGAAAAAATATGGCTTTGCCTAGGTTGGCAAAAATCCTTGCACCAGCTTTGACTATGTCACCTTGCCATTTTGTGATCTCCTGATGCTGGTGCTGCCATCGCCACTCTTTGTCACTATGTCTTTCTGTGGTATTCTGATGCTGCTGCTGCCATCTCCACACTAAGTCATCTTGCCATTTTGTGGTCTCCTGATGCTGCTGCTGCCATCTCCACACTATGTCACCTTGCCATTTTGTGGTCTCCTGCTGCTGCTGCCATCTCCACACTATGTCACCTTGCCACTCTGTGGTATCCTGATGCTGCTGCTGCCATTGCTATACTTTGCCACCTTGCCACTCTGCGGTATCCTGATGCTGCTGCCATCTCCAGACTATGTCACCTTGCTATTTTGTGGATCTCCTGATGCTGCTGCCATCTCCACACTATGTCACCTTGCCACTTTGTGGTATCCTGATGCTGCTGCCATCTCCACACTATGTCACCTTGCCACTCTGTGGTATCCTGATGCTGCAGGCCCTCAGGAGGGCCTGAGATATGGGGGAGAATTTTATAGTCTTGGATAACCCCTTTAATATCTGGGTGTCTTCCTCTTTTAGTCAGACTGGAAACAGTGATTGTTAGGCTAGAGATTAGGAGTCCGTCTGCTCCTGGTCTGATGGAAAACACTGAAAATCCAAAGGTGCTACTAGAGCATTTCAGCTCTGTACAGAAAAAGGATTCCATATTCCAATTGCCCCCAAAGGTGTACATAGCCTTTAAAGTCAATTAAGTAAAATTCAGATGCAACTTGCAACACAAAATCCTTCAGGTCTGAATTTGAGGCGACTGTTGCAGTGTGTTGCATGTTGCATTGCAACACCATTGACAATCAATAGCTGCAATGTCACTGTGTAGTCCTAGCCTTAATCTGGAGGGTCCAGCATGCCCATGTATCAGTGTCAGACTGGGATGCCTAGGGCCCACCAGTAAAATTTATTCTATGAAGATACTGTATAACTAAATGCAAATGCTACCTGCTTGGACAGCGGCAGACAGCAGCAATACACTGAAGATCCCTGGGGGAAAAGAGGACTTTGTGGCCTAACTCTGTACCTATGTACAAGTCATCTCAGCTGCCAGATGTGTCTATAATAATAAACTGGTTAGTTTCTTAAATACATTTTTTATATGGAGGCCTATGCTGGTTAGGATGCTGTAGGCTCTCTCTCTGTAGCACAGTCAGTCAGTGCCACTTAAGCAAGGGGTGCGGGGGACTGGGGGCCCATCATGCTAAGCAGCCCACCAGTGGATTTCCCTGTTCCCCGTAAGCCAGTCCAAGCCTGCATTCATTACACAGACAGTCCAATGAACCTAGGTAAAGCAGTGGTGCTGCCGAGTAAATGAATAGATGCTGTTGACTTCACCAACAGATTATACATTAGATAAACGTTCCAAATTTGAGAAATTTTAAATGTTGCTAAATAATATTTCAAATGGAACAAAATGCGGACTCTTTAGTGAAGGTAATCAACAGATAGGAAATATGAGAACATTGTCACTACTGTTTGCTAAATATAGTCCATATTATGCTTGAAGATAAAAATACATTTAGTCTGCTTACTGTATAGTGACATAATGTGGAATCAAACTCATTGTCATTTCAGATTAACAGCATTGTTGGGATGACAGAATCAAGAGAAGAACTGATATTCCTGATTTTAGTGGACCATCGGGAAGCAGTTTAACAAAATCTACACAGAGTTGTCATAAATGTTGTGAAGAAATGTTTTATTCTATTACTGCATGTCAAATTTCCAATCTGTTCTACACTTTAGAAACAACGTTAATATACACTTTCATTGTTGATTTACTTTTTTTTAATATACAATAGACATTAGGATGGCCAAGTTGGAACTTGTAGAAGGAGATTACAAGGGGAATTATCATGCTTTAACAATAACAATTAGGGCTCATGCACACAAACGTATTTTATTTCCATGTCCATTCCGGGGTTTTTTTGCGGACCATATGCGGAACCATTCATTTCAATGGGTCCGCAAAAAAAAAAAACTAAGTTACTCCGTGTGCATTCTGTTTCTGTATGTCCATATGTCTGTTCCTATTATTGTCTGTATAACGGACAAGGATAGTACTGTTCTGTTCCGCAAAATACGGAATGCACACGGACGTCATCCGTATTTTTTGCGGGTCTGAGTGTAGTTAACACACATTTCTTTGGAAGTAATCCTTTAATTTGTCGTGTTTAGTGTAAAGGCAGGGCCATGAATCATTCATCTAAATTGTGTTGTAATAATACAGTAATTACAGGCTTGTACTAAAAGAGGATCTATTACTGCTTTACCTTATCAGTAAACACACTGAATTATATCCATTTGTATTACTTCTGAGTTTTAGAAAAATTCTAGATCTGGACTCTGTATGGCATTTGTATGGATCTTTACTACGGAGCTAAATTCACCCTAAGTGATACCATAAAGTGCGTCCATCTGGCACTGTTTTCTCCACAAGAAGCAATACTCCATAATATGGCACGTGATGGAGCAAGCCACAATTTTTTTCACAGATAGCAAATCCATTAAAAGAAAGAGAAAATAAGATATGTCTCCATATAAAACAGAATTCACAGATTCATAATACAGTTGTGTGTGATTTGGGTGCAATGACCCAGTGGACTTTTAGAGGGAAAGGAGTATCAGACCTAATTGTCTTACGCAGAAATGGCCAGTCATGTTTAAGATAATACGAAGGGCTTGGTTTTTCAAACTGAACAATATGCCCTGCATGATAACTACGATTCAGGCTTCTCAGTCCTAGACATTCCTGGAGTCATTGCTAGTTTACTAGATGTCTAGAATTCTTACAGTGCCTTTAAAGAAACCATATTATTCCACTACCAACAAATCTGCAACAAAATCCTCATGTCTTACATAGTGGTTTTGAAGTGGATTTGTCCTATTCATAGAATTGTGGTGAATACTACCCTTTGCATTGCAATAAAATGTGAAGGGTAAAATCCACAGCTGGATCTGTCATGGATCAACAAAAACGCTTCCGTCATGATAATACAACTGTCTGCATCCGTTATCTCTAAAACCATTGTAAGTCAATGGGGGATGGATCCTTTTTTTCTTGTGTCAGAGAAAACAGATCCGTCTCCATTGACTTACATTGTGAGTCATGACAGATCCGTCTTTCTCCGCATCCCAGGGCGCACTCAGGAACGCTGCTTGCCGCACTTTTGTGTGCGTCATGGGAATGCAATGAAATGGAACGGAATGCATTCTGGTGCACTCCGTTCCCTTCAGTTCAGCTTTGTCACGATTGACAATGAATGGGGACAAAACTGAAGAGTTTCTCCCCAGCTATTGAGATTCTATGATGGATCTTAATAGCAGAATGGGAAAGCGTAGATGTGAAAGTAGCCTAAGACATGGATTTTGTGACTGATTTGTCTGTAACTGAAAGTGCATGATGCATAAAATATCTGTGTAATCTACCTAATAAAAGAACGTACGAGGCTATTAAATGCTAAGTTTTAAATTAGTTCCACCCCCAACTATTTGGAGTTTACATTATAATCTGCATAATAATTTAAGTTACTCTGCAAATACAGAGCAATTTCACATCATTCTCTCCATACCTACAAACAGATTCATTCAAAACTTCTCTCCTTGCCATTTGGAGTGGTTTATCTCTATTTTGCTGTCAGGCATGTGATTTAGCAACTTGGCTCTAAGGGTTAAAATATGACTTGTATTACTGTGGCAGAAATGCATGGCTGACCCTCGGATTTCTGCCACAGATCTGCAGTTTGAAGTGCCCTGGTTGCCCCCATCCCCAAGGATTAGCCCCCTTGGCACTCAGTGGAGCCCACAGTAATTTTAGAATATACTAGAAAAACTTTAGAATAAAATAGTTTTCTTACAGCATGTAAATGAAATGATGGGTCAAGAAAAGCATTTATAAAGCAACCCAGCATGTTATGTAGACTTTAATTGTGGAAAGATAGCAAGTTTTGTTTCATTGCATGATTTTTCTTTAGATGTCTTTTTACGATATGTTTTTGTCATAAGGAGCCTTATCTAGAAATCTGATATGTTTAAATTGTAACTACGTTTTTCAACCTTTATTAAAAACTATTCTAAAATGATTATAATGAATTTTTCTAATACACTTTATTATTTTTTTCCATTTTAATGGCACCAAAGCTTAGTTGTCTATAGCATTTTGGGTCCTCCTGCACCCATGTGCTCTGCAAGGCTTTGGCTGAGAAGAGCAGACACAGGCAGAAGCTCTGCATAGCACATCACTGTTCCTGCCCATGCCTAGTCTGCTTAAAACTCTTTTACTTCAGTTCAGGAGACCCTGTACTGATCCTGCCAGTACAGTGTTCATGCTGCCCTTATGCCTGCAGTACAATGGCATCTGGCATACAGATGTAACAATCCTCATCTTGATTCTCTGGGGCTCTCCGGGAATTAAGAAAATGAAAATACTTAAATATTACTTCATGATAAATATATTCCCAAATCTTTCATTAGTTATTATGGCTCGTTTTGTCTAGGGAGCAATGAATAGGAGAAACAAAATGGCCGCCGTCCTATTAGTACACACAAAACCTGTCCTAATCACACAGGAGGACAAGTTACTTCACAACAATGAGTTAAAGAGCTGCCTCGTCCTCCTCTCTGCTCCACTTTTCAGGGATTATCATCCTGAATACAGATGATACGATCTTTAGCTGAATCTCTGTAGGAATTGAGTTCATGAGCAGAATCTGGCTAATGAGCAGCAGCTCTTGTATGCAATCTCCATTACCACAGTCTGTCCTGTCCATCCTCTCTGTACTTCATGTCTCCTCATAAACTCCATTCACACAAAGATTTAGATAAATATTATATTAAACTGTAGTCAGGATCATAATCCCTGATAAGCAGAGTAGAGAGGAGGATAAGGCAGCTCTTTACCTCAGTGATGTAACTTGTCGTCCTGTGTGATTAGGACAGGTTTTGTGTGTACTAATAGGACAGCGGCCATTTTGTTTCTCCTAATCATTGCTCCCTAGACAAAATTTGCCATTATAACTAATGAAAGGTATTTGGGAATAAATTTATAATAAAGTGATATTTACGTATTTTCATTTACTTATTCCCGGAGAACCCCTTTAAGCTTATATTACACCTGCAGATCATCTAGGTGATTGTAGGGAAGGAAGCTTTTCTTTCCCACCAATCGTCTGCTTGCTGGTGAGGGACACCACAGCCATCCCTTCTACACTATGGCAAAAAGTGATTGCTAACGCCATTGCTGATCTGTATACCGAATCATTGTTTGCCGTCAGCAGATCAAGATTACAGAGCATGATCTGCTGCTGGCAAACAAGTATTTTTAAACCTGCTGGAAAATTCCAATTACTCGATGAACAAGGTTTTGCTCATTGATCAGGTGATCGGCGTCAGTATTACACTGCCAGATCATGGCTAACAAGCATTACTACGAACGCTCATTAGCGATGATATTAAGGATTATCTGGCTGACTAATAAAAGCTTTCGAGAGTAAACAATAGCAAGAAAATGTTAATTAATTTTTTCAATGGCTTTTCTGACGTGATATCACACCCAAAGGGGTTGCGCCATCAACTACTGTTCTCCCTAAGGGTCCATTCACATGTCTGCAACTGTTTTGTGGTCTGAAAATTGTGGATGCACAAAACACAGACACCGGCCATGTGCCTTCCACATTATGCAGACCGCACATGTCCGGCATTATGATTGAAATGCCTTTTCTTGTCCATGACTGTGGACAAGAATAGGAAATTTTTTTATTTTTTTTTGCAGGGCCGCGGAACGGAAGTGCGGATGCGGACAGCACATGGTGTGTTGTCCACATGTTTTGCGGCCCTATTGAAAATGATTGCGGATACGAACCAATTTTGCAGACGTGTGAATGGACCCTAAAGTTTATTTTCATCAAGTACTGTAGCTCCTATTCCTCCATGGATTTATGTATTTATTTTTAACTTATCTCATATGCAGATTACTTTTTTATGATTTGTCATGTGTCTGCTGTCTCATCATGCCTTAGGGCTGTAAGAATATGTCCTGACATCAGCAGGACACGTGACACTAACCAGTTCATTTTCTACCTCCACATATTCAAAATGCTACGTGAAATCGGATTTATAACAGACACAACTTGCCCTAAAGTCCATCATTTGTTAGAACAAAATTCATCCTTGTGTCTATCTATCTATCTATCTATCTATCTATCTATCTATTCATCCATAACCAACACTATAACTGACACTGCACATAGAGGAGTGATTATCGAAGGGAAGTTAAAAAAGCGGTGTGAGCATGTGTGTCCTGTATTACAAGGCTCAGCTACAGGACGTAACCAACAGGAACTGAAATTAAAACTGATTTAGGGTACTTTTACACTTGTGGTAGGCTGTTTCTTACAACAGGGTACAATTGTAGGCTAATACATTTGGAATAAGGCAGTTTTGATAAATGGTGAGTGATATTTATATTAGCGGCAAACCCCTTAAAGTTGAAAACTCTTCCATCTGTATATCTCAGCTGTGTACTCGTGTACGGATTCCAAAGCGCTTTAGACACTCTGAACTGTAAATTGATAAAAAAAGTACATCACATCAGATAGTTTTAATAAAGCTGTTCAAAATGCAAGGTAAACTTTTCCACTACCAGTTATATAAAAAGCATAATTTCCTTTCCTAAACTGTGTCTCCATTTTATGCAGCTGTAGACATCTGGGGTGGTATATTTGTTGTAAAATGCTGTAGATTTCCTATATCAGTGCTACACTTATTCATTTAATGTTACAAAATAGCCTCTGTCCTAGTTACACAATGTTCTTTTGTGGACACAAATGTTTCATTCAGCAGTGGTATATTACAAACAATCAGCCATTGTACTGAGACATAAAGGCGACCATAAAAACAAATGCTGCTTTTAGTTTGTAATGTAAGGACCAGCACTATCAAGATACAGGACATTAGAGACACTGATGTGAGTTTTATTTTCAATTTATATCATTGCTAAAATAATGTTTATACATTCATTCAAAAACTCTCTCCACCAATCATTGCCATAGAAGAAGTGTTTTACTTATTTGTGCTATATATCTTATCAGTAAGATATACATGTGCATCCAAAGCTCCTGGTGGAGTATAATGAAGTAGAAAAATCAATAAAATTAATAAATAAGCACTGTTCACCATGTACATATACTTTGTATGCAGTCCATGTTCTTAGCAAACCTACTTCTATGTGATATTTAGTACGTTCATCTGAAAGATGAAGACCTTAAAAAAACCTGGCTCAGTCTCCTTTACAATATTTGTCAGGAATTATGAAATCATAAACCGAGCATGGTATGGGTTGCGGTTCTCCTCTATATCAGATAGTGAAGTGCACAATGCTACCCATCAGACAGTGAGTTAACATTCTTAAAAGTAGGAAATAGGCAACAGACCACAACAAACAGTAAGGTAAGGTCACTTACAATTAGTAAGGTAAGGTCACTTACAATTATTATAGAATGAACAATACATACTCTTTAAGCACCTTTATGAATATCTTCTTCAGATTTGATGATTGCAAAACTTGAGAACCCCAGAGTAATTAGGTTGCTAAAGATAAGTTGCAAGCAATATGAAAAACATCAGTATGTTATGAAAGTGGTGGCATTTTTATAAAATATATTTTAATCAGTCTATGAAATGGGACCCCCACGATCAGCTGCTTGAGAAGGCAGTAGCGCTCTCTACTCAGGATCAATTCCAAATTTATTTGCTCATCTCTAGTATGTAGACATATCTTTATCACAGATCATTTTTCTTCTAAAAATGTTTCAGTACATTCTTGGTGGTTGTCTAAAACTGTAGTGCTTTTTCATATTAAAGTTTTTTTTAATGTACTATGTGCTTGCATTCCCACATAATCCTTGTCTGGAAAACAGACATGCAAGTTAGTCTCCATTCCAAAAATAAAGGAATACTGAGGACTCCAGCTCTTTGTGAGTAACTACTCTAATGCAGCTAAGCAAAGAAGGTTGGCTTGGCTGCTTGAAAGGCCTTTATTAGAGCACTTTCTTCTTATGGAGGGCATTGCGTAAACCAGTCAAAATTCTGCTGGGTTTCTGGGGACAATATATGTAAATTAGTGCATCTTACATCTACTGGCATCAGCATAGGTTTAGGAAAGCTAATTTGAATCTTTCCCAGAAACCAAGAGGGACATTGCCTGGCCTACAATACTCCACACACATACTATGCATACTAGGTGTTTTCTATAATCAGAACGAGTACCCCATCCAGAGTAGCATTCTAGACTATCTCTCAGGGCTTGATACCCAGCACCCCCACTGATCAGATATTTTAGGGTGCCATAAACTATAGAGTTTATAGAAATTGAATCAGACAGTTCCATATACAGTGTAGTAGCCATGCTGGAGTACTGCAGCTCAGCTCCCATTCAGGTGAAAGGGAACTGAATTTCAGTATGCTTGTGTGGGAAACTACACAGTGTATACTTGTACTGTGGTAGCCCAAACAGATGATTGTAGGGGTGCTGGGAGTTGGGCCACCATTAATATCTGTAGCCTGGAGAACCACTTTAATATTAGCTTTGCACATGCTAAACTCTGTTGGTTACATACATATCAGATATACACATCATTCTCTTAGGGGATTAATAGTACATTTTTACTTCCTATCTTGGATGGAGTGTTAATGTAAAAAATTTACTACACCAACAAAAGCAATAAAAAGGAATGCAAAAGGTAGCTATTTCACAACTGACATATAAACTCACATGTACTTTTTATATAAATAGTTGTTTGGGCCCAAGTAAATGTAATTTTTTTATATAGTTTACATAGAACAAGTTGAAGCTAAGCACATTCACACAGTGTGTATTACAAAATGGTACATCTGTCACACAGTTTTTGATATTCTAGTTTATGGAATATCATGGATATGTTAGTAAAAAAACTAATGTTTTTGTACAGTTCTGATGCAGATTATTGAGAGAAACAGATTTACTGTTTAGAAGTGTTAGGACTGAACCTCTAGTCATTCAGTGCTCGTACAGTAGATAAAGAAAATAACCTTGAAATAAATACTGATTGAAGTGAATGGTCATTGGTGCCAAGGCCTACTATGCAGGTGTATTTCCATGTATGCAGTGAAGGCTCCAGTAGTACTGACAAGAGTTAGAATCTGTGTTACAGTGGTTCCTTCAATATACTTTTGAGTTGGTTCATTTCATTTTCTCTTTATGCTTAATGTGACTGTTCTTCTTGTGCTTTCCATTTGCTAGGCCATTATGGTAGAATCCATTGGTGGTGCTATGGTCTGTAACTTTGCTTTTCCACAAATATTTCCGGATTTTAAAAAGCACATACCATACTAAAATAACAACAATCACTGTGAGGAAAACAATATCAAACAAGAAGTACTGGACAATAGAAACACCATAGGTGGCAGCACGAAGATGTTCAGCTCCATTGTGCCGGAGGACATAATCAATCCAAAATGCTGCCCTGGTGACAGGATGACCTGTCTGATCCTTGTGAATTCTTGATAACTTCTGTGCTTGCTGTCGATAACTATTAGAAGAAGCAAAAAATAAACTTTAAAATCATTGGATGGAACATAAATCTGATTAGTTGTGTGGAGCTGAGAAAGTACAGTGATGTCCAACATAGTTACATAGTACGGTTGAAAAAGACATATGCTCATTAACTTTAAGAGATAGGAGGAGATGCAAATTAAGGGAAGGAGAGTGGGAGCCAAGATTCTATGTGTGGCGGGGGAATTTTTTGCAATATTTTGCACAATATTTTAACTTATTACATTTTTACACCACTCACTGCAGTTTTGAAAAGTGGGTGGGGAAGTGTGTGTGGTTATCTATGTTAATTAGCATCACTCCAGATTTATCAATGCAACTTAAAAAAAAATAGAGTTACAAGCTCACTCCAGTAGGGGTGGTAAAAAAAACTGGAGAATGATTCCAAGACAAAAGTGTTAGGTGTAAAGATGTACCAAACTTAACAAACAACACGTGACATGTTAAACATGCCACAACGTATGACCACAAAGACTCAAGCAAAATCAACTTCAAATATTACCCTCATGATATTTTCCCCTATATAGCCACATATGCATTAGTGTAATTTAAGTCTAAGAAAACATCTAAGCTTTTTTATCAAAACTGTCCACTGTATCTACAGTGACCATGTCTAGAGGTAGTCTATTCCACAGATTTACAGTTCTTACAGTAAAAAAAAGCCTCGACGCCTCTGGAGACTAAACCTTTTCTTCACCAGACGGAGGCACCATATTTTCTCTACGGGTCATTTATATATTTATATAAGTAAATCAAACTAAACATCTCTTCTCAATACTAAATAAAATTAATTTTTACCAAGACCATTCAGCTTTGTTGCACTTTTTAATATTTTCCAGCTCCAGGGCATCCTTTCTATGAATTGGTGCCCAGCACTGAACTGCATATTCCAAATAAAGCTTTGTAAAGTGATCATATTATATTTCTGACCTACGAATCCATGCTTCATTCATATTAAAATCCTGATAGCCTTAGGTACAGATGACTGACATTGCATGCTGTTATTCAGTAATCTACAAGTACATCCAAATCCTTCTCTACAAGTGACTCTTCCAGTTTCACACTACATTGGAAGCATAAGCAAGGGAATAAGAGTTTAGAAAATCTGCATCGTACATTGACTGCCGTTGTAGCTTCTAAATCTCAATTGTCAATTTATGTTGTAGATTTTTATCTTTTACAAAACATAGGGTTCACACACCAGCAGAAAAATTGCTGTTAAATCGGTGGTAGAAATTCATCAGCAGAAAATCTGGCCATACCCTGAAGCATCCCAAACATCTGCAAAAGCTAGTCAACTGACACCTTTCAAATTATTCTTTTATGTCTCATTAATGTTCATGAGCTTAGCAGATAAATGACCACTAGATATTTCTGGTGCCTCTTACATTCATAAGGGAATAAAAAATTAGATACATCTAAATTATACTTGGCATGATGGTCCCAGAAAAAAAATATCAGTAATCTCCTGGACTCCCACAAGAGCCCTCAGACTCCCATTAATTTCTTAGGCACCTAAGAAATGTTATGACGTCTTAAGGACTGTTGAGCCATGGTCGCAACCATCTTTGAGTGCCATGTCATCCATTGGCTGTTAATCACATTGAGGTCTGATCTGAAGTATAAATCTTTTGAGGGTCAGATTTTAAATGTATTTTTTATCTTTGCCACTATTTTTATTATTATTGTATTTGATGTGAATTGCTGTCTGCTGCCTGAGATGCTAATCCATCTGTAGGATCACATGAGAATATGCTTACAAATTTGATTTCTAAGTTGATTTTTATCTGGAGATGACTTAGCAAGCCAATACTACAATTTGAAATAAGTACTGGCATACATGATTTTGGCATGTTTTACAAGTACAGTATTTGCTACCTGGGATTATGGATAACATTTGAGAGGGACTCATATAGACTTTCCGTTGTCATCTGACTCCAATCCAGACGAATTCCCATACCCTTAGCCTGCACTCTTGTCATAGTGTCATAATGGTCTCCAAAAAGAGGGATTCCAACTACCGGAACTCCATGATACATGGCTTCAAAAATACCATTCAGTCCTCCATGACTAAGGAAGGTCTTGATTTTTAGATGTCCTAGAAGGAAATGACATGAAACAATGCTGCTTTATACATTTTTCGACAATATAATTGTAGTGAAACTACAAAGAAAACATTTGACTGTATATGATTACATAGATTAGTATTAGTATTTTGGAACATAAATTTGATCATCAGCTTTAGGGCTCATACACATAACCATTGTTGTTTTTGGGTCCTCAAATCACGGATCTGCAAAACACGGATACGAGCCGTATGCATTCTGCATTTGGCAGAACGGAACGTTTCCACCATAAAAAACACAGGTGTAGATTTTTACAAAATTGGAGATTTTTTTGGTGTAAAATTATAGTGTGGATTGTTGCGGATTTCCTGTGCGAGTCTCTTTCCATTCGATTAAACTGATCCTGCAGTGGAAAATACTGCTTAAAAATTTGCATGCGGATTTTGTTGCAGATTTTTAGTGCAAATCTTTCAGCAACATTTTCCTTTGCAAAATCAGTTTCCCATTAAATTGAATAGAGAGATTCTCATACAGGAAATCTGCAAAATAACATTCTTTACGCTATGGAATGTAAATTCTGCAGCAGAACACAATGCAGGGAAAGACCATTTTCAGCCCTATAGGATAACGTAGGGGAAGTCTTGATGTTGCAAATCTTCTGGTGGAAAATTCTGCCATGTGTGAGTGCAAGCCACCAGGATTCCTCCAAACGCTATTCACAAAGGCCCTGAGAAAGGTCCGGAGTTGTACCGAAACATAGGCCATATGTCTTATATACATGTGTGGTGGCAATTCTGGAAACATTGTTCAATAAAAATTCATTAAGAGATCCTGTGGAGTGCCCTGTTGTAATCTACTAATATGAGTGCACAGTAAGGCTGGGTTCACACGAGCGTGTCCGGATTAGGTCCGGATGCGTTGCGGATGCGTTCAGTGAAAACTGTGCGATTTCACAGGTAAAGCCATTCAGTTTTTCCTGCAATTGCGTTCAGTTTTTCATTTTTTTCTGCGCGGGTGCAATGCCTTTTGCTGCATTTTTTCACGCGCGTGTTAAAAAACTCAAGGTTTACAAACAACATCTCCTAGCAACCATCAGCATAAAACACAACGCACCCGCACTTCTATACGGCTAGGGCTGCGTGAAAAACGCAGAATATAGAACATGCTGCGATTTTCATGCAATGCACAAGTGATGCGTGAAAAAAATCGCTCATGTACACAGACCCATTGAAATGAATGGGTCAGGATTCAGTGCGGGTGCAATGCGTTCACATCACGCATTTCACCCGCGTTGAAAACTCGCCCGTGTAAAAGGGGCCTAAAAGTTTAGGAAAAAAAAAAGACAAGCTTAAATCTGTATAAAATAAGAGATGCTCCTGTTCTGGTGCATCCCAGTCCCTGCAAGTCTTTTCTTACTGATTAGTGTCCAGAAGCAGGAAATGGTAATAATAATAATAAGTTACTTATATATGGCGCCAGCACCACCATATTGTGCAGCACTTAACAATTCAGAAGGTACACTTACAAAACAGAATTACGGGCTAATAAGGGGAGTAGCTATAGGGGGTGCAGAGATAGCAGTCGCTACAGGGCCCAGGAGCCCAAGGGGGCCCGAAGACCCGGATATTATAGAAAGTGCATGCTGGTCAAGTTACACCTCTGGCCAGGTCAAGAATTTGGCATGGGGAGGGAGGGGGGTTGGTGTTTTAATTTTTGCTTTTTGCTATGTGCTTCTCTTCTCCTGGCCACAAGGTACTAAGGGAAGGAGGGCCCAAACTCTTGCACCAGTTTGGATTGACCAAAAAACCCTTTTAAAAAAAATAATGTTTGCTGTATAGTTTGAAAAAAAAAAGCCTATATAACGAGGGATATTCACTTTTTGAGCAAATGTAAGAAAAAGAAAAAACTAAAGGGGGCATTCACTATGGCTGGTGATTTTGACGATTTAGATGGCAGTCTTAGTCCCTGTCTGCTGCTGCTTGATGCGCCTAAGTATTGCCTAAAAACAGGCATAGCAAATGATGAATGAGTCTGGCCTGCCAGCCCACTCTCTTCCCCAACCACACCACACACCCTTTTCTCGGAACTCAAGAAAAGAGGCACGCGTGGCGTACACGGGGAAAAGAGAGCAGATTTAGTCGCAAAATACTTTTGAGACAAAATCTGTGCCTTAAATATTCAAAAAAGTGGTAATGATCCCCTAGGATTTTAAAGGATTTGTCTCATTACAGGCAACCCATATGGGAGATGGCTTCATTCCTTTTCTTTTACCAGGGAAGCCACCACCATAGATACATTTCTACTTTTAAAGAGGAGCTCTCTTTTTTGCCTCAGGCAGGGGACCACCTTTTTTAATGTTTAAATATGGCCTAACAAAATATATGGAGGGGGCATGCTTCGTAAGACAGGCGAGTTAGATAGATAGTAAGAGGGGTTTTCCTGCAGTTTTTTTGTAACTAATGATTCTGCATTGAGTACACAATACCCTTTCTACATCAAATGACAGTTCCAGGATCTCTTGATGGCATACATAATATTTCCGTATAATATTTTACCACAATTATAAGCACCTGAATGCATAAAAGAATGTTTTCATTCACTAATAACAGACAACTTGAAAAACTGTATAATAAAAAACATTACACTGCAGTAAAACCTGAATAGACAATAAATAGGTTTTATTTACATAAAACTGGCCCCTTTGGCTATTTTCACATCATGTTTTGTGAACACGCTCAGTATTTGCATCTGGAAAGCTCCAAGCTCATACAGCAAATGTCTCCATAGGGCCCCACCCAAAACCGTATCCTTTAGGCCTCCGGCAGGGTAGTATGTGTTGACATTACTTTTTTTTAAAGGGACCTAAACATTTACTCAAATCACGGAAGATTCAGCAGCACTACTCAAAGAGCTCTGCACTTAAGCTTGCACTGGCTGTGCTCTGCCTTTGCAGCATGAAGAGTATGGATCTAAAGCCTCATTCATACACATCAGTGTTTCACGGACATGTGCTGTACATGTTCACCACGAACAGCACACATCCCCATTATTTTAATGTGTGTATTCAGACATCAGTGTTTTAGCACAGTCCGTGGGTCAGTGTTTTTAGCACGGATGCATGCTCTATTTTGTCCATGTTCATGGATCCATTATGTCCATTATAGTCTATGAGTCCGTGAAAACCACAGACGCAACACGGATGCCAGCCATGTTGCATCCGTGTTTCACTGATCATTAAGAAGAGATGCTTTGAAAATTATTTTTCAGCTGTTTAGTGTCAGTGAAACACGGATGCAACACGGACAGCAAAAAACTGACACACGGACCCAACACGGATCCTTCACGGAGCTACACATATGCATCACTGACCACCTGCTCACGGATTTAAGCACGGACACGGACGTGTGCATGAGGCTTGGGGAAAGAACCGATGCAAGGTGTTTTTTGCGGGACAAGTTGCATTTTCTAAGGGTACCAATTAATATTGCATAGAATGTAGTGCGACGCTGGAAAAAAAATCAAAATGGGGTGGATTTGGAAAAAAAATTCCAGTTTTATGGTATTTGTTTTTACGGCATTCACTTTGCATTAAAGCTAACTTGTGCTCTTCATTTTCCAGGTCAGTAAAATTACGATGATGCCACATATTTATAGTTTTTCTTGCGTTTTAATACTGAACAAAAAAAATTATTGCCATATTCTGACCCCCATAACTTTTATATAGTTATATCTATGGAGATGTGGGGGAGGCTCATTTTTATGGGCTGATCAATTCAATTTTTTTGTGAGGTAAAGTGATGAAAAAACGGCAAATCGACCATTTTTTTCCCATCACGTCATTCACCGTTTTGTAAAAATGTAATAGTATGGTGGTTTTCAGACACTGTGATGCCCCTAATTTTTTTATTGTTTAAGTATCTTTATTTAGATTTTGGGGAAAGGGGGGGTGATTTTAATTTTTATAGATTTTTTTTTCATTTTTTTTTCTTTTAGTTTTTTTTAGGTCCCCATGTGGACCACAACATGCAATCATCAGGATGCAATTTGTATAGGGTAATGGAATTTTTTCCATTATGCTATACAGACATAGCTAATGCTATATTACAATTCAGTGCTGCCACCTGCTGGCCTGAATTGTAATATACACCAGGGAGATACGTTCAAGCCCATGAAACATGCTCTTAATATCAGATCCACCCTGTGGTCAGAAATGGTGCCGTTTGAGGACAAAAGCAGTCATGTTTGCCTAAAGCCTCATTCACACGTAAGTGTTTTGGTCAGTGATTTCCATCAGTGATTGCGAGCCAGGAGTGTAGGCTACACAGACATCGAATATAAGGAAAAGATCTCCACCTATTATGCCACTCCTGGTTTTGGCTCACAATCACTGATGGAAATTACTGACTAAGGCCTCATTCACATTTCCGTTTTTCAATGACGTATGCTGTCCGCTTTTTCTGCTGACAGCACACATACCCATTGATTTAAATTTGTCTGTTCATATATCAATATTCTTTTACTGACTGTGGGTCAGTAAAAAAATCACGGGGACAAGCATGCCCATTGAAGTCTATAGGTCCGTGAAAATTACTGACACACATCCGTGTTGTGCGCATGTTATGTCCGTTTTTCACTGAAGACTAATAGGAGATTCTTTGGACATTAATTTTCATCTGAGCAATGTGAATTACGTCAGTGAATTACAGATGACACACGGATGGTAAAAACAGACACACGGACCAACCACCGATCCTTCACGGACATCTTCACTGATGAAACATGTCCGCTTTTTTTCACGGACATGACACTGACAGAGAATTGTGAATGAGGCCTTAAACACCGACGTGGAAACGAGGCATAATCTTGTGCAACCCTTTGACATTTAGGCTACAGGTATAAAATAATTGCCTTTCTGTTTATATTTGAAAAGTCATGTAATATGTACTCACCGAGCAAGTCATTCTGAGGTAACCATTCCACCAGTTTTGTGTTGTTACCTAAATTCCTAGGCTTGGGTCCTGTAAACCTAAATAAAGAAAATACTATTCATTATGGGCAGAGAACAGGGGCGTAACTACCACACCCGCAGACCATGCGACTGCTATGGGGCCCAGGGTAAGAGGGGATCCATTATTAGTTGGGATTACCTCCTCTTCTACTGGAGGTGAAAACTTGGTCAGGGCTCTACCCTCTAAAGAAACAGCTTTTAGCAAATGAGGCAGTGGAAAAATGGCCCAAGGGTCATTGAAAAGGGTTTAGGCAAAAACCCTTTTGTCCTGTGTGGAGGGCCTGGTTTGATCCTTGTTATGGGGCCCTTACTTCTCTATGTATGCCACTGGCAGAGAGAGAAGTACAGTATTATTGCCGAGTAGCTCCAGTTTATTACTGTTAAATATTCATCTGCTAAAAAGTACAGACGATAGGGCACTTTTGTAGGTCAAACAATGAATACTGCACCTTAATGTTCCATTACTGATTTTCTGCATGCAAATATAAGTTACGGTAACTGCACAAAAATGTAATCAGTATGATTATATGTAAATACAGCAGAGAGCTGATACCACGGCTAACGCTTAAAGTGGACTTTGTGCCAACACTAAATATCTACTATCTAACTTTTTTCTTTTGCTCTAGGTCTTTCTTTTTGGTTAGTGTACTTTCACACTTGCGTTTTGGCTTTCCGTTTGTAAGATACTTTCAGGGCTCTCACAAGCGGTCCAAATCGGATAATTTTTCATTCTAATGCATTCTGAATGGAAAAAGATCTGCTAAGAATGCATCAGTTTGCATCAGTTCAGTCTCCATTTTGCTTTGGAGATGGACACCAAAACGCTGCAGTCTGATGAAACTGGGCCAAACTGACACAATCTGGCACAATAGAAAACGGCCTAAATTAGGCGCACCTCTGGTGCTCCGAGAACCAAAAACTCAAGTCTACATCAGCCAAACGATGGTGCAGACTTCAGACAAAAGCAAGCAATTAGCAAGCGTGATACATGTACAGAGCCCCAGACTAAATCCCAGCACCAAGAGCCATACTTGTATGGATGTATGGTGCTTGGTCATTATGGAGTAAATTCTTCAAGTTATTACAATTGTGTGAATGACTAATATGTGTCGAATTTTGTTTCATATAATGCCTTTTCTATTACATAATAAAGTTTTTTTTGTGGATCTTTGCATCTTTGTCTTAAGTTATAATGCATGAGCACAGTCCTGTATACTAATACATTATATTCTGTGTCTTTATGGACTCATGTTGCGAAGTCTTCAATACCATACTGCAGCACTGCCTCGGCAGAACCGAATACCACAGTGTAGCACAATATACTGCCCTAGCAGAACCAGATACCACAGTGCAGCACTAAATACTGCATTAGCAGAATCAAATAGCACAGTGTAGCACAAAATACGGCCTCTGCGAAACCAAATACCACAGTGCAGTGCAAAATACTGCCACCCGCCCCACAGTATGAAGCTGTATCAGTATGGAGCTGTAAGTGAATTTAGGAGGGCACCTGCGGCCACTGGCCAGTTGCATAAGTGCCTGATGCTCCTACATTGATTAACGCTGAGAGCATTAATCTTTATGTACCTTGCTGATGGACAAGAGGAGGGATTAAGTGACCCAATGGGCATCAACCCACTGGGAAAATTCCCTGTAGAGTCTATGGCCAATCCACTCATGTCAGTGTTTATGAGGTCAGGAGATTAGAAATAGTTTAATAAGAGTTTACCTATAATGAGTGTTATGAGATCAGGAGAAATAAGGGTTGATTTGAGCTGGTAGCTGATGGGACAGAGAAGCAATACTCTGCAAACAGACTGATTTTTAACCTCTGTAACTCAATAATGGCTGACAAGTTTTTGAAATGTCTGGAACCTGACTGTAGGAAAGGAGGCTGTAGAAGTTACAAGAATAGAAGAGTGCAAGGAGCCACAAACCCCCCTCTACTAGTGCAATGGAGTTAATGGCAATATGATATTACCTCAACTAGATTGCATTCTAGGAGTCATATGCAGGACTGAACTATTGTTAATGAATTGCTTTGCTAATACTGGTATCTTCAAGTATGAAAATTTGCCTTGTATAGCGGACACATTTTTCCTTATGCTAAAAAATTACAGATTTCAGATTCTATTTCTCTAGCTCTTTTTGAAAACCAAAAGTTATAATTGCTTGGTGGGGGTAAGACTACGCTATATTGATTCTATTGTGTGCAAATGTAGTTACTGTAAATCTTACCTCCAAATGACTTTCTGATGCAATTTGGCAAGGGCTCCTGCTAGTTTCTCTGCTATGTCTTCAGACAAATATTTTACTGCTGCCCCAAATGAGACCAATACAAAGCCATGTTCATCCACATTGTCCACCCAGGTTTGAAAATCCTTAAAACAAAAAAATGGACACATTTATCACTATATTCATAATCGAGGCTGATGTTTAACACTGTGAGGGGCCGACGACATGACAATGGCAGGCTGTAATATACAAATGACTGGCTTTCAAGGAACAAAGTAAAAATTTAAAATTTAGTGGATCACAACATACAGTAAATACTGAATAAATCAGCAATAAAAATCAACCTAAATAATGATAATAATAATAATAATAATCATATAGTCCTGGTCCCACATATACATATATATATATATATATATATATATATATATATAAAATATATTTGTGCTATCAGCGCTTCTCGCCCTCCTTTGGGCTTTTACACAGTATGCTGCACCCTGTGGAGGGGCCGACTGATCTCTGCACTAGTGTAGTTCATTTTCTGTGCAAGCCTGCTTCTGCCATGAGGCGAATTGAGAATCTTGCCTCAGGTAGCACTGACCTGCCTCTGAGGGGGGCGGCAGTTTATGGTGGTGCATGGGAGCCACTGGCTCCTGTCCCCACCATTCAGCCTCATAGGCCTCAAGCACTGTGGATGTCTGCCATTTTTAGGAAAGTGATATATGATATTAAAAACTTTCTTTCTGACATTAGTAAGATGTATGATGTACAATATATCAATCTGAACAGTTATGGTTTGTCATATGCTAATAACTAAGGTTGAAATCTGTTTATATCTCTAACATATGTAAAATATACATAACATAAAAAACTAATTACAAGATATTCCAGCATGTGAAGATGTGGACTGTTTTTTTTTGTCTTTTATTGTGCATTCAGACAATTTCCATTTAGCATCAAGTTCAGGGTCACATTCACTTATCATATCTAAAGTTTGCGTTTTCTTTCTAGTTTCCTTTTTAAATAAAAAGTTACATTTTGTCACATTATTATAAATGCAGAAGAGGATATCACTATATGAGTAAAAAAATCTCGCTAACTGAAGGAAGCTTTAAACTACCCAACTTTAAACATCACAGCCAAAATATTTAATTAAGTGGCAACTTTATATACTTCACAGAACTCTTTTAACACATAATCCATATAATTTGGGAGCAATTTTTCAACTACTGAAAGCTGGTCAATGTTCTTGTCATCTAGGTAAACATTTCCTGGTAACTACATCACAGTTCGTGGGACTATTTAAAAAGGTTACAAGGCTTTTAAACTTTTTATATGCCTTACCTATAAGGGGAAATACTAGATTATATTCTGTTGTTACCTTGGAAGCCAGGTCAGTGTAGCATAAATATGGTATAAGAAAGATTTTATGAATGGTTCCCTTAAGGATACCTGCACAACCAGCAAAGTATATGAGATTAGACAAATCTCATGTACACAGTTTTCTTTTCACTTTGTTAAATCCACAGCATGTAAATTTTTTGTGCAATTTTTGGCTCAGGTTTCACCCTTTTCAATGGAAGGGTGAGATCTGTGGCAAAATTGTATCAAATCTGCAACAAAACTAGTGAGTAACTTGCAGATGTTGATGCCGATTTGCATCGGAGATGCACATAACTGAACACAGAGTCTTGTGTGAAAATTATGCACATCTACCTTGCAGGTAAAACTCGAAAAATTAGAATATCATGAAAAAGTCCATTTATTTCAGTAAGGCAAATTAAAAGGAATTGCATTAATGCAGCTTAACATTTGAATTTTGTGAAAAGGTTCAATATTCTAGGCTCAAAGTGTCACACTCTAGTCAGCTAATTTATCCATACCCCCTAAGCAAAGGGTACCTTAAAATTGTAACTTTGGGGTTTTATGAGCTGTAAGCCATAATCATCCAAATTATAGCAAATAAAGGCTTGAAATATCTCGCTTTGCATGTAATGAGTCTATCTCATATATTAGTTTCATCTTTTATGTTGCATTACTAAAATAAATGAACTTGCACGAAATTCTAATTTTTCGAGTTTCACCTGTATATGCTGCAATCGGAGTTTATGATCTCAAAGTCCTTAAAGTATACCTAAAGCCAGCAACTGTAGACATATCATATGAAGGTAAAACTGGTTCATCAAACCTCGTAATAATGTAGCTTTCATTCAGACACAAGCAGCAGCATAGAGTAGTTTATAGAGAAGTAATGACAAATATTGCTGTGAATCTAACCCTGGGGTAACATAGTAGAAAACTATCAGAAACTTAAAACTGATATGCAATTCAGTATGAACAGGTAGTGGTAAAAACAGTCTTATTGGCCCAGAGCAAACTTGGACCAGGGCCCCACATGCATTATACCCAAAAATAAAATGCCTCCCTGCTAAAAATGAAGTTTATGATATGTGCCATATATATTAGGGGAGAAATGTAATATGCCAAATTTATTAGTGTCTAGTATAAACACTGCCTACACTCAGCCCACAGTCTAGAGTAAATTCTGCAGTCAGTCCACAGTCCAGTGTAAATGTTTTCACTGGTCAGTCAACTGTCTTGTGTAAACACTGCAGTTGGCCAGACCACAGTCTAGTGTAAAAGCTGCAGTCCGCCAGTCTGCAGTGTAGTGTAAACACTAGTGTGAACACTACATTCTGGTGTAAGCACTGCAGTCGGCCAGACCACAGTCTAGTGTAAAAGCTGTAATCAGAAAGCCCTAAGGCCCCTTTCACACGAGCGAGTATTCCGCGCAGGTGCAATGTGCAGGTAAATGCACTGAATCCGGACTCATTCACTTCAGTGGGGCTGTGTACTTGTACGGTGTTTTTCACGCATTACTTTTGCATTGCGTGAAAATCACAGCATGTTCTATATTCTGCGATTTTGACGCAACGCTGGCCCCACAGAAGTGAATGGGGCTGCGTGAAAATTGCATCGCATCCGCAAGCAAGTGCAGATGCGATGCAATTTTCACGGATGGTTGCGAAGAGATGTTTTTTGTAAACATTCAGTTTTTTATCACGCGCGTGCAAAAAGCAATAAATCGCATTGCACCAGCGCGATAAAAACTGAACAACTGAACGCGATAGCAAACAAAACTGAATGTACTTGCTTGCAAAATCGCGCATGATTCACTGAATGCATCCGCAAGGCATTCGGATCTAATCTTCTCACGCTCATCTGCAAGGGGCCTAAGTGTTGTGTAAAGCCTAGTGTGAACACTGCAGCTGGTCAATCCACAGTCTAGTGTAAACACTTCAGTTGGCCAAACCACAGTCTAGTGTGAAAGCTGGTCAGGCAGTTCCCAGTGTTCTGTAAACACTAGTGTGAAGACAGCAGCCGGTCCGTCTACAGTCTGGTGTCAACATCACAACTAGTCAGGCCACAGTCTAGTGTAAACACTACAGCCTGTCAGTCACAAAAACATAAAAGATGTACCACAATACTATAGCTCTTCTGTAAATCAGACATGAAGGGATAGGCCCCGCTCACCATATGCTTCAATAATTCGATAATCTTTATATAGCTCCAACATATTTCACTGAACTCTTCAAATAGGAAGGTACTTATACAGACAAAATCAGACATTACAGAATAACAAAACTAATTATACACTCAAACTCTCAAGGGCATACAATCTATGAGGAAATATGGATGACACAAAAGTGCTTGTTTTATACAATGTTCCAACCATCTTTTATAAAACAGGGTACTACATGTAAATTTGCATAAGCCAGTTGCCAGCTAGGATGTGTTTCCGTACATAAACAGTAGCAAGCACAAGAAGCATAGGGGTTACTGTTGAAGTCTTGAATTGATCAGGTCCTGTGGAATAAAGTAGAAAAGGGTAAATTTGAACTTAGAATAGGGAAAGTAAGTATATAAGAATTTAGATTATGGAATATGATAGGTATAATGTGTTGCTTAAGTGGCCCCCCTGGTTTTCTAGCTTTAACCTTTATACAGGGATCTAGACTCAGCTACCAATGAACCATTAGGCTGCTACCTATCTGAGTAGTCTCTGTTTAAGTGACAGGTAAGGTGACCCACAGGTGTCAAGAGACACCAGTTTGGAACATTGAGGAAACAGGCAAAAACATAACCAGGGACTGGTTGAGGTCAAGTTAAGCAGAGTCTCTGCGATCCGATAAGCAGTCCAAAGTCAGAGCAGGCAGCTCAGGGTCAGACTGGAGATCAGACAGATTTCAGGTGACGCAGGAAAGGTCAAATCTGGGAAACAGGCAGAAGTCAGTACACAGGCAGATGAATATAGAACAGAACACCTTTGCAGGACACTAGCAGATAAGAACCTATTGTTTAGGCACTGTTTCAAATGGCAACAAGTCTTGGGTGACTAGTAGTGTTGACAAGCACCAAAGTGCTCGGGTGCTCTGGTGCTCGAATAGAACACTTTGGGATGCTCGGGTGCTAAACTGTGTCAGAAAAAACTCATAGTAGTTTGTCATATAGTAAGTAATCCTATACAGCAGAAGTATCATTTTATATTTTACTGCAGGTTAATATGTAGCTGTATAGCGTAGTGGTTAAGGTTCTTGGCTCTAATGTAGAAGGTTGTGATTTCAAATCCCAGCAGAAATGTTTCAGAAATAGAGGCTACATTAAATTTATATATTTTATACATTTTTGTTGAATTGTAAAAAATGTATGGCACAAAATAAATGTGCAGTTACTAAATATATATATATATATATATATATATATATATATTGTGGTAAGGTGCAAGGTACCGTTGTCGATGGCAGGTACGTGTCACCGAGGTTCCTGGCCTCGGTGAGCTGAGAGCCGGGTTTTTATGTGTCAGCAGCAGCTAGTGCTGCTTGACATTGTTAGTTAGTTTGGCTGCAAAGCCAATCCGGGCCGGCTCTTACTGGGAGTAGGCAAAGAGTTGGGTGGGTGCCTACTCCCCACGGTCCAGGCCGGACTTTATCCAGGCCTTTAAAAGGCAGCCTCCTCAGCAGCTGAGGGGGTGATTATCCTGGAGCTGGTGTTAGGCTGTGGAATCATCTGAGTTTGGGAGTTCTGATCCATTCTGTGCTGTGTGGAGTTCACGCTGGAAGCAAGAGCCCAAGCAAGGAGGAGTGCAGACGGCCTGGAAGCATGAGGTCGATCGCCTTGCGGCTGGACTGACAGCCAGGTGCGAACCTGCACTGAAAACCTCCCAGGTGATTGTAACCTGCATTGGACTGTTTTGTTTTGCATCACGTTTTTCTGCTGGGTGTGAATTAACACCAAGAGACTGTTTATTGTTTATGTTGTGCAAGTGTGAATAAAACACTGATTATTGCACCTTCTGGACTCCCTTTGCCTCTGTACTGCACCCGCACCGCTATCTACCAGAGCGACTCCCCACATTTGGTGTCGGATGCGGGCATGCGCAGTGAGGCTGGCGTGAACGCCGAACTTTGTTTGTTTTGCTGAGCACAAGTGAATGTCATATGTCAAGCCGGCAAAGTTTCAACACGTGAACCCTGACAAGATGGAGGCAGTTGTAAAGGCTCTCGTGGAGGCCAATTTACAGCAGCGGGAGGCCAACAAGCAGCAGCAGGAGACAAACCAGCTGCTGTTGCAACAGGTAATGGCTTTGCAAGCGTCTGGAGCCTCTCACCGTGCCCATGATGCCCGGAAAGCGGTCCGTGCAGCGATTCCCAAGATGACCCCGAGGATGATGCTGAGACCTACCTGGCAGTCTTCGAAAAAGTGGCCGTGAGGGAGAAGCTGCCCCGTGACCAGTGGGCTGAGGTGGTCGCTCCGTTCCTGGCTTCCGGACCCCAGCAGGTGTTTTTCGACTTGGCGGACGACCAAGCGGCCGATTATGACACCGTGAAAGGAGAGATCCTGGCCAGACTGGGGGTGAACGTGCTGGTCCGCGCTCAAAGAGTCCACCAGTGGGACTTTAAAACGACTGAACCCGCTAGGCCGCAGTACTACGATCTGCTGCACAGGCTGCAAAAGTGGCTGCAGCCTGATGTTCTAAGTCCGGCTGCTATGCTGGACCGTCTGCTGGCCGACATCTTTTGGAGGGCCCTGCCTTATCCCCTCCAGCACTGGGTCGGCCAGGCGTCTCCGGTATGTGCCCTGGAGATGGTCGACCTGGTGGAGCGTTACGAGGCCACCAGAAACCTGCAGGGGAGTCTTGCTGGGAAGGGGTCAGTCAAACCCCGGAGGCCTCCACCCCAGTTCCGACGTCCGGCGACAGAGAGGCCTGCACGGAATGTACCCCCTGCGGATCCGCCTCCCGTGGTATGCTGGAGGTGTCAGGAGCCAGGCCACATCAGGGCCGACTGTCCGCATCGGGGTGAGCCGATGGTTGTGAACTACGGGGGTCGCCACTCCTGTATGCACGGAAGCTGTGCGCAACTGGCACCCGTGAGGTGCAGGATAAAAACCACCTGTGTCAAGTAGAGGTGGGAGATTCCCTGGCGGTGGCCCTGCTGGACTCCGGGAGTCTAGTCTCCTGGTAAGAGCTGCCCTAGTACGGCCTGCGGAGTATACCGGCCGTAAAATTGGGGTCCTGTGCATCCACGGAGACTTAAAAGACTACCCCACTGCACTAGTGACTTTGTCCACAGCGGCTGGTAAGTGGACCCACGAGGTGGCTGTTGCTACCAAACTCCCACATGAACTGATACTTGGGAGGGACTTCCCAGGTTTCCCGGCGCTGTGGCCGGCAATAAAAGTGTCTGATGGACCCGAGACAGGGGTAACCCTAGTAGAGTGGCCTGATACCACTGGAAGGCCAGAACCCTGGGAGCCCGAGTCTGAAGGCCCAGCGGTAGGGGTGACCACTGCTCCAGCGGTAGAGGGGGAGACAACCCCACTGAGGGTAATGGTGGGAGACACGGAGGACTTGCCACCGGGACCTGAGTTGGCAGACCTCAATGTCTCCGGGGAAAATTTTGGGACCGCACAACACCGGGACCAAACCCTAACCAGGGCCTGGGAAAGTGTTGTAATGATTGATGGTAAACCCCAGAAACCTGGGGCTGAATTAATGTTTCCGCGATTTATTGTTCTTCAGGATATGTTGTATCGGGTGAACCAACTCCGAGGTGAGCCAGTTGAACAGTTGGTGGTGCCCACCGCATATCGCAAGCTTGTTATGGAGCTTGCCCACCAACATGTTCTTGGGGGACACTTGGGGTGGCAGAAAACCCAGGACCGCATACTGCAGCGGTTTTATTGGCCTGGTGTGTTTAAGGAGGTAGAAGAATATTGTAAATCCTGTCCGACCTGTCAGGTAAATAGCCCCCAGCCGCATTACAGAAGTCCCCTGGTCCCTCTCCCAATAATTGAGGTCCCATTCGAGCGTATTGCCATGGATCTGGTCGGACCCGTACCGAAGTCTGCTAGGGGTCACCAACATATCCTGGTGATTCTGGACTATGCTACTCGATATCCAGAGGCGGTGCCTCTGCGACATACCTCGGCTAAGCTCATTGCCAAAGAGTTAATGGAAATGTTTTCCCGTATGGGCCTGCCAAAAGAGATTCTGACCGACCAAGGGACCCCTTTTATGTCCAAAGTTATGAGGGAACTGTGTAAATTGTTGCGTATAAAGCAGTTACGGACGTCCGTGTACCATCCGCAAACAGACGGTCTTGTCGAGAGGTTTAACCAAACTCTAAAAAATATGTTAAAAAGGGTGGTGTCTAGAGATGGGAAGGACTGGGATCTGCTTCTGCCCTATCTCATGTTCGCAGTGCGAGAGGTGCCCCAGGCCTCTACTGGGTTCTCGCCCTTCGAACTGCTTTATGGCAGACACCCTCGGGGCCTGTTGGATATCGCCAAGGAAGCGTGGGAACAACAGCCTGTCCCCCACAAAAGTGTCATTGAGTATGTCACCCAGATGCAGGAACGGATGGAAAGGGTGTTGCCGCTGGTCCGGGAGCATATGGAGGCAGCGCAACAAGCCCAGAGTAGGGTGTATAATCGTCAGGCTCGGGTACGGGACTTCAACCCGGGAGATCGGGTTTTGGTTCTGGTGCCCACCCTTGACAGCAAGTTCCTAGCTAGGTGGCAGGGCCCCTATGAGGTAATCGAGAAGGTAGGGGAAGTAAATTACAAAGTACACCAGCCGGGCGGCGCAAGCCGGAGCAGGTGTACCACGTGAATTTACTGAAGCCGTGGAAAGACAGGGACACGGCCGACGACAACAGCACCCGGCCAGGGCTTCTAGGTGACAAGGGTCCAGCCCCACAGTTCGAGGCCTGCAAAGCGGTAGCCACGGTAAAAATTGCAGACAGCCTGTCTTCCAAACAAGTTCAGGAAGTCAGGGAGTTCATCAGTCGGAACATGGATGTGTTCTCGGACCTCCCTGGCCGCACGTCTCTCATCCAACATGACATCGCCACTGAGCCTCAGGCCAAAATCCGGTTAAAACCATACCGGGTACCCGAGGCTCGGCGACGGGCCATCATGGACGAAGTGCAATTAATGTTGAAGCTCGATGTCATTGAGGAGTCGAAAAGTGAGTGGGCCAGTCCCATAGTCCTAATACCCAAGCCGGATGGGACGTTGCGGTTCTGCAACGATTTTCGCAAGTTAAATGAAGTGTCCAAGTTTGATGCGTATCCCATGCCCCGGGTAGACGAGCTTGTTGAGAATTTAGGGCAAGCCCGTTATTTTTCTGTGCTCGACCTCACTAAAGGGTACTGGCAGGTACCCTTAACGGAGTCGGCCAAGGAAAAACCGCTTTTGTTACCCCGCAGGGCCTGTATCATTACAAGGTATTACCCTTTGGCCTGCATGGCGCCCCGCCACCTTCCAAAGGTTAATGGATATTGTGCTGCGACCTCATCGTCGGTACGCCTCGGCCTACTTAGATGATGTAATCATCCACAGCACCGACTGGGAAAGCCATTTGCCCAAAGTGCAGGCGGTAGTAGATGCCCTGAGGAAAGCTGGTCTAACCGCCAATCCAAAGAAGTGTGCGATTGGGTTGGAAGAGACCAAATATCTGGGATATGTTATTGGGCGCGGAGTCATCAAGCCGCAGGTAACTAAGGTAGAGGCCATTCGTAACTGGCCCCGACCGGTCACCACCAGGCAGGTAAAGTCCTTCCTGGGAATTGTAGGGTACTACATGCGATTTGTGCCCCACTTTGCCACAATAGCAGCGCCGTTGACAGACCTGTTGAAGGGGCGAAAGTCTGGGAAGGTTAGCTGGAGTGAGAAGGCGGAGGAGGCTTTCTCTGCTCTGAAGTCGGCCCTGTGTGGGTCCCCGGTTTTGGTGACGCCCGACTTCAAGAGAGAATTTGTGGTACAGACCGATGCCTCTGAAGTGGGCCTCGGGGCTGTACTCTCTCAGGAAATCAATGGGGAGGAGCATCCCGTGGTTTTCCTGAGTCGCAAACTCACCCCAGCCGAGACCAGGTACAGTATAGTGGAGAGAGAGTGCCTGGCCATCAAGTGGGCACTAGAGTCTCTCCGCTATTATCTGCTAAGGAGAAAGTTCCGTCTGGTGACCGACCATTCCCCTCTAAAGTGGATGTGCCAGGCGAAAGACAGGAATGCTCGGGTCACCAGATGGTTCTTGTCTCTGCAGAATTTCAAGTTTTCGATAGTACACAGGGCAGGCCGCTTGCAGGGTAACGCAGATGCCCTGTCCCGCGTCCACTGCCTCACATGTGTTCACCCCCTCAGGGTTGAACAAAGGGGGGGGGTATGTGGTAAGGTGCAAGGTACCGTTGTCGATGGCAGGTACGTGTCACCGAGGTTCCTGGCCTCGGTGAGGTGAGAGCCGGGATTTTATGTGTCAGCAGCAGCTAGTGCTGCTTGACATTGTTAGTTAGTTTGGCTGCAAAGCCAATCCGGGCCGGCTCTTACTGGGAGTAGGCAAAGAGTTGGGTGGGTGCCTACTCCCCACGGTCCAGGCCGGACTTTATCCAGGCCTTTAAAAGGCAGCCTCCTCAGCAGCTGAGGGGGTGATTATCCTGGAGCTGGTGTTAGGCTGTGGAATCATCTGAGTTTGGGAGTTCTGATCCATTCTGTGCTGTGTGGAGTTCACGCTGGAAGCAAGAGCCCAAGCAAGGAGGAGTGCAGACGGCCTGGAAGCATGAGGTCGATCGCCTTGCGGCTGGACTTACAGCCAGGTGCGAACCTGCACCGAAAACCTCCCAGGTGATTGTAACCTGCATTGGACTGTTTTGTTTTGCATCACGTTTTTCTGCTGGGTGTGAATTAACACCAAGAGACTGTTTATTGTTTATGTTGTGCAAGTGTGAATAAAACACTGATTATTGCACCTTCTGGACTCCCTTTTGCCTCTGTACTGCACCCGCACCGCTATCTACCAGAGCGACTCCCCACAATATATATATATATATATATATATAGAAAAATCTATGGAATCACCATCCAAAAAAGCGGGTGCAATGTCCAGCAAAGGGTTTAGGCAATGCCCAAAGTTATAAAAAAGAAGAAGTTGGACTACACACCTGTATAGTGAAAACAATCAAAAACTTTATTCACCCATATGGTGGCAAAATTGCGACGTTAGGAAGGCTTGAGGAAGGCTCATGTGAGCCGAAACGTCGCAATTTTGCCACCATATGGGTGAATAAAGTTTTTTATTGTTTTCACTATACAGGTGTGCAGTCCAACTTCTTCTTTTATATATATAGATAAACTCATATTACAGATATATATGAATTCATAATATGTGGGAAACTACTACAATTTTTTTTAGCCATAATATATATATATATATATATATATATATATTTCCCCAGTCGTCTCCATGACACCACACCTGAGATTGACTCCTTCCTTATTGGACAGGAAAAACACAGAGAGGGTTAAAACCCCACCCCCTCCCACTATCGCCAGTGTTTTTCCTGTCCCATCAGGATAGGAAGCAGGAGAGGTGCATGGAGCTCTCTCTGAGGGCTTACCGGACTTCTGAAGGGCCCGAGGTCGGATCTGCAGGCGCAGCTCTCCCTCCTCCCGATCGTAGGGGCCCCAGCACGGACACGACGGCGTGCTCCCTGCGAAGATCCCCCTGCGGCGGTCCAGGCGGGCTTGATGCAGGGGGAAGAAGCATTTTCAGCGGCAACCTCCGCACGGAGCATGGCTGATGCCGGGGCGGCGCGCCTCCCGGCCACAGGTAAAGCAGGATCTGTCCCGGCCGGCGCGTCATACGCTGGGGCGGGGCCGGGACAATCTTGGCCTATAGTCAGTGGTGGCGTCAGACGCAGGGGTGGAGCTAGCGTCATGACGTCACCACGAGTGCCGCAGGTCCTGGAAGGCCTATAAAAGTGTTATATGGGGCAGCATGGCGTCCTCCACAGCACGGACGCTGCAGCAGGACAAGCTTTTCCCTTGTCTGAGGACCAGCAGCACCTTCCAGCAGGCGGTAGTCGGGAGCCAGGATGAGTGCACCCTCGCGCCGGGCTCAACAGCCGAGCCTACATCAAATCCAGGATCCGTGAGTAGCCTAACCTCAGGCACAAGGACTCTGGCTACTGTTTTGGTGTCTTATCCTGCCCTCCCTTGTGTTTTAGGGAGAAAAGGATCCCTCTAGTACCCCTAAGAAATCTAAAAATGCAGCATATGTTTCAAGCGGTTACCCACCTCATCAAGTAAACCCCTTTGTAAAGAATGCACTGCAAATATTGTAAAAGCGGAATCCACTAGCTTCCTGGATGATATAAAAAATTGGTTAAAGAAGAGGTCCAGTCAGCCTTAGCTGCTAAAGAACCTAAATCTTCTCAAAATACCCGGGAAAGCGCTTAGTAATTTCGGACTCCGACTCTGAGGGACTTTATGAGTCTGACCCGAATCCGTGCAAAGAATGATGATTCTTCAGAGGAAGATAACGAGTACAAGAGGTTTTTATTCAACCCAGATGATATTGATGAGCTTATTAAGGCCATTAGAGCCACCATTCAGATGGAAATTCCTAAGAAACCCAAATCCACCCAGGAGGAAATATTTGGGGGATTAGGGGAAAGAAAAATTCAGTATTTCCCATCCCAGACAATGTTCAAAATTAATCAGGTCTGAGTGGGAAAACCTGATAAGGGTTCATTTCTCCCCAGAGGGATTAAAAGGAGATATCCCTTTAACTCAGAAGACAGTACAGATTGGGAAACTATCCCAAAAGTAGATGCTCCAGTGGCCAAAGTTGCGAAGCATACTGCTCTACCATTTGAGGATTCTGCGTAACTTAAAGATCCTCTTGACAGGAAAGCAGAAAGCCTGCTAAGGAAGACCTGGGAGGCTACGGCGGCCTTATTAAAGCCAGGTGTAGCTTCTACCTGCGTAGCTAGGACCCTAAATTTATGGCTAGAACAGTTGGAGATCCATCTAGTTAATAAAACTCCACGAGAGCAGATTCTGGAGAGTCTACCCTTGTTGAAAATGGCTACTTGCTTCCTGGCAGACGCAGCAGTGGAATCAGTCAAACTTTCGGCCCGTACAGCTGTACTATCCAATTCCGCAAGAAGAGCCCTGTGGCTCAAAGCGTGGTCTGGGGATATCACCTCAAAGAATAAACTGATTTCTCTTCCCTTTCACGGACAGTACGTATTTGGTACAGATCTGGATAAAATCCTAGAAAATGCCACAAACAAAAAAAGGGGGTTTCCAGAACAGAGATATAATCAACAGAGGGATAACCCTAGATTCAAGCTCCCAAAAATCCTTTCTTCCCTCACCAAAAATAATAAGATTACGGACGACGATAAAGAGGTTTTTAACAGAAAAATTTTGCACGATTCGTCAGGCAATGAAAATCCTGGGGAATTTGTCAGCCTGTATCCCAGCGGTAGCATGGGCGCAATTTCATCTGAGGCCTCTACAAAAATATGTCTTACAAAATGGAACAGGTCTCAAACTACTCTGGACCGAATAATATGCCTAGACCTTTTCACCAGAGCATCCTTGAGGTGGTGGACGCAGAGAAAGAGTTTGGAGAAAGGAGTGTTCTGGGCCCAGACCCAGCCCCTCACAGTAACAACGGACGCAAGTCTCTATGGCTGGGGGGCAATAGTTCAGGACAGATCCCTCCAGGGCAAATGGCCGACTCACCTAAAAAAACACTCATCAAATTTCAGAGAACTGAGGGCGGTCTGGGAGGCATTGAAAAGGGCTCAGCATGTCCTTACGGGCCATCACGTAAAAGTGTACTCAGACAACGCGACGGCAGTAGCTTTCATCCAACATCAAGGAGGCACGAGGCACCAGCTACTACAGAATATAGCGACAAAAATCTTCGCATGGGCAGAAAGGAATTTGCGGTCAATAATGGCAGTCCATCTAAAAGGCTCCCTAAACGTTCGGGCAGATTACCTGAGCAGACACACCATGGACCCGGGAGAATGGAAACTATGCCCGGAAATCTTCAACTTAATTACCAGGAAATGGGGCATTCCGAGAATAGACTTGTTTGCGTCCAGAAAAACCATCAAACAAATCAATTCTTTTCTCTCAACCCGAAAGATCATCCCCTGGGGGTAGATGCGTTCAACCAAAATTGGACAGAGCATCTAGTATACGCATTTCCTCCGATCCCTCTCATTCCCCGAGTCCTTCAGAAGTTTCAGCAGGAGAAATGCACCCTGATTCTTCTGGTACCTCTGTGGCCCAAGAGGAGCTGGTTCGCACTGGTAAAGAGCCTCAGTATAGAGGATCCCTTCCTCCTACCACTCAGGCTGGACCTTCTCAGTCAGGGGCCCATGTTCCATCCAGACATAAAAAATTAAAACTGGCAGCCTGGATTCTGAGGAATCCATCCTAAGGAGGTTAGGGTTATCCGAGAAGGTGGTCAATACCCTTCTCTTAAGCAGAAAACAAAATACTAATAACGCATACTTTAAGGTGTGGAAAAGATTTGCCCAATGGTCAGGGAAATCGTTTGATCAGTTTAAACCCAATATACCTTTAATCCTAGATTTTCTACAGGACGGGTTAGACATGGGATTGTCCCCAATACTCTTAGAGTTCAGGTCTCAGCACTGGGAGCCCTATATAGCCGCAGCCTTACGGATCATCCTTGGGTGTCAAGATTTCTTAAAGCAGCAGATAGAATCAGACCCACTATTAAGAACATGGTCGCCCCATGGAATTTGAATATGGTCCTTTCAGGGCTAACATCCACTCCCTTTGAACCCTTGGAATCAGTCTCTATTAAATGGCTCACAATTAAAACTATATTCTTGGTAGCCATAACGTCAGCCAGACGGGTTTCAGAGTTACAGGCCCTTTCTATCCAAGAACCGTTCCTTTCTGTCCTTCCAGACAAGTTAGTATTTAAATTAGATCCTTCTTTCCTCCCAAAGGTAGTTTCCACCTTCCATAGGTCCCAAGATATCGTCCTTCCGTCCTTTTATGCAGAACCAAAAAATGACCAAGAGAGGGCCTATCACACTTTAGATGTTAGGAGGGCAGTTCTTGGGTATCTAGAGGCAACCAAACCTTGGAGGAAAGATAAAAATTTATTTCTGCAATTTGCTGGTCCCAATAAGGGAAAAAGGCAGCAAAAGTTCTATTTCTAGGTGGATAAGGTCGGCTATCTCGGAGACCTACAAAGCCAGAGGGGAAGATCCTCCAGCATCCCTCAGGGCACACTCGACAAGAGGTATGGCGGCCTCCTGGGCCGAAAAGCGTCAGCATCTCTACAGCAAATATGTAGAGCTGCTACTTGGAAGAGAGTTCATACTTTCACCAAGCACTATAAAATTGATACTTTTGTTAATGAAGACATGGCCTTTGGACAGAAAATTTTGTCCGCCATAGTCCCCCTAATTTGTTCTTTGGTATTGTTCTCAGGTGTGGTGTCATGGAGACGACTGGGGAAATGAGTATTACACTCACCGGTAATCCGGTTTCCTGGAAGTCTCCATGACACCACATATATATCCCACCCCTTTTTCTTCTCAATTGGTATACCAGATCGGTATAAGTAGTTAAGTTATTTTCTTTGTCCCGCTTATCCTGGGTTCTCGTTGAAATACACTGGCGATAGTGGGAGGGGGTGGGGTTTTAACCCTCTCTGTGTTTTTCCTGTCCAATAAGGAAGGAGTTAATCTCAGGTGTGGTGTCATGGAGACTTCCAGGAAACCGGATTACCTGTGAGTGTAATACTCATATATATATATATTAAATTTAGCCTCTATTTCTGACAGGATTTAAACCCACAACCTTCTACATTAGAATCAAGAACCTTAACCCCTACGCTATATAGCTACATTTTAACCTGCAGTGAAATATAAAATTATACTTCTGCTGTATAGAAATACTTACTACATGACAAAGTACTATGAGACACAGGTTATCATTCAGCTTTATAGCTGAGTGGTTAAGTTCTTTGCCTCTAATGTAGAAGGCTGTGAGTTCAAATCCCGGCAGAAACTTTTCAGAAATAAAGGGCAAAATTAGATTTAAATACACTGACTCTAGCATCGTGCTCGAGCACACGCGGTATTCGGCTGAGCATCGCGATGCTCGAGTTGAACACCAGTTCAGCCGAGCATGCTTGCTCAACACTAGTGACCAGCCATGGGCTGAGGAAGATTCAGATGCTCGCACTGGCCCTTTAAGAGCTAGAGGAAGCTGGCAGCACTACTCTGGCGAGTAGGAGGAAGAGAGTACCAGTCGGTCTGAGCCTCTGAAGACCTAGAGTGCCAAAGGATGTGAGCAAAGTGGTATCCACGCTCACTGGAAGAAGCAGTGCTACGGCAGACACAGACCTAAATTGTAACACTAGGCTTGTCTACAGATATGTGCTTTTAGTTAGGGCATTATTAGAACTATGGATGTTCCCAGTTAATTAATCTTCTGAGGTAGCGCATTCCAGGGAAAGTGCAGCTCAAGAAAAGTCTTAAAACTTTGAGCTTCCATAATTTTGTTGCAGATTCGCCATATGTCCTTCCTTGTACCATTTTTGGTAGGTGCTACTAACCACTGGAATACTGCACAAGATATGCCGTTTTTAAAAATTCTCTGAGACAGTTGTCTAACCATCACTATTTGGCTACTATCAAATTCACACAGATTATTACAGTCACTTGTTACCTAATACATCCTACCCCAAGTCAGGAGACAGATGTCATTGTAGCGAAATGCAGAGAAGGTTGTTTATTTGGTGTTTTTCACAATTAAAACTACAAAATTTCTATACTGTGCACATATAGGCAATGTCATCATTTAAACTCAAAGACAAACAAACAACAATTTTCTTATCTATTCGCCCTCAGCCAAGTAGATGAGGAAGTCATGAAAGTCCCAACTGAAGACAAAAAGGGACTGATTCATGGCACTGTGTGCTCTTTGTTTGAATGCTTGAATCATCACTTGGCTATTCTATGCAGACTCTGGTACTTCAATATACAGCTGTAGCTTCTAATCGAGGCTTCAGCTGGTACTAACTAGTACAGGGTTACACTGCGAAATACTAAATGGAAACCAGTGCATTAAAAAGACTTGACCACTTGAGAATCTTAAATTATCAGAGCAGGAGACCAATAGACATATTTTTTAAGTTATTCTGTTCATGCCAATAAAAGTATAAGCATCATCAGATGTGTTTTCTTTTCCTGGGTGCTTGATGGTATTTATAGGAAATGTTTTACCAATGTCATTGGAAACTGAATCTGAGGTTAACTTTAATAAATAATGGAAAATTACAGCATAATCACCTTGTGTGAAGTCTAATCATTGTTCCCAATTTCAGTAGATAACATGAGATTCAGTTTAAAGACTGACAGAACATAAAAAAACTTTTGATATATCATAGCGACATGCCAAAAGTTTTGATCGGTGGGGATCTGAGTGCTGAGACCCCCACTGATCACTAGAACGAGGATATAGAAGTGCCCTTGCTCTCCTTGATGCCGGAGACAGAATTGAGATGAGCCTGTAGGCTTTCTATTGAGCCTGTCTCCTGTAGTGTTCTAGCAATTGATTGGGGTCTAAGGACTCAGACCCCTACCCATCAAAAACTTTGATATGCCCCTATGTTATATCAAAAGTTTTTTAAACATTCAATGACACTTTATCTAGGATTTTAGAAAACTACTGACACGTCAGAAATGTTGATTAGTGAGGGTCTATGTGCTGAGACCCCCAAAATTGCTAGTGATTGGCTGAGCTATATTCTTATTTTTTTCTGTCCCTTTATGAGGAACCAAGAGTTACACAGAATCTAAGGAGCAACTCAGCAACTGTACTCCCAATAATCAAAACTTCTGACATCACCATAACATGTCAGAAAATTGTCAAAATGATAGGTACTGTAGTACCCTTTAAAGGGGTTTTGACAAGTTTTAAAATCATTGAAACTTATTCCCTATGCACAGGATAGGAAGTAACTAACTGATCAGTGGGGGTTCAACAGCTGGGACCCTATACTTCCTGAAAATGGGGGTCTATTCCCCTATCCTAATGGAGCAGCAGGCCAGGGATATGCTCTGAACTCCATTGATGCTGTAAGCGACAGCTGAAGATAGCCAAGACTCAGTAATTTCAGCAGAAGGGGTAACTTTCAGAGACTTTGTAAGAAATTAACCACACAAATTTGTCATATTGTACCACATTTTACGCATGAAATTATTGGGGTAAAGCTATTATTATGAGCAAAATCATGCACCCATTATCAGCTGAATTGGAAATCGGACCAATTGCATGGTTTTCAGTAGAGATGGCCCGAACTATTCGCCGGCGAACAGTTCACGGCGAACATAGCTTGTTCGCGTTCGCCTCTGCCGGGCGAACATATGCGATGTTCGGTCCGCCCCCTATACATCATCATTGAGCAAACTTTGACCCTGTACCTCACAGTCAGCAGACACATTCCAGCCAATCAGCAGCATACCCTCCCTCCCAGACCCTCCCACCTCCTGAACAGCATCCATTTTAGATTCATTCTGAAGCTACAGTCTTAGTGAGAGGAGAGACAGTGTAGCTGCTGCTGATTTAATAGGGAAATTGATAGCTAGGCTAGTGAATTCAGTGTCCACTCCAGTCCTGAAAGACTCATCTGATCTCTGCTGTAAGGACAGCGTCCTGACAGCACCCCAAAAAGCCCTTTTTAGGGCTGCAACATTAGTCTGCTTTTTTTCCCTTTATATGCATATTGCAGTTGCATGGCCTGCCTGTGTGTGAGGAGCTGCAGGCCCACAGACTGTAGTGTGCCCACTGCCAGTGCCCACCCCTGTCATCCCGTGTGGCACAGGACTTTGCATCAAAAAAAGGCATTTAATTTTTACACTTTAATCTAAGGTTAGTTGCCTGCCAGTGTGTGTCAGGCTGACTTCCAGTGACTGTAGTGTGCCCACTGCCAGTGCCTACCACTCATACCGGCTGGCAGAGGACTTTGCATCAAAAAGGCATTTCATTTTTACACTTTAGTGTAATTTCAGCTGCTTGCCTGCTGCTAGTGTGTGTCAGGCCGACTTCCACTGACTGTAGTGTGCCCACTGCCAGTGCCCATCCCTGTCATCCCATGTGGCACAGGACTTTGCATCAAAAAAAGGCATTTAATTTTTACACTTTAATCTAAGGTTAGTTGCCTGCCAGTGTGTGTCAGGCTGACTTCCAGTGACTGTAGTGTGCCCACTGCCAGTGTCTACCACTCATACCGGCTGGCAGAGGACTTTGCATCAAAAAGGCATTTCATTTTTACACTTTAGTGTAATTTCAGCTGCTTGCCTGCTGCTAGTGTGTGTCAGGCCGACTTCCACTGACTGTAGTGTGCCCACTGCCAGTGCCCACCACTGTCATCCCATGTGGCACAGGACTTTGCATCAAAAAAGGCATTTAATTTTTACACTTTAATCTAAGTTTAGTTGCCTGCCAGTGTGTGTCAGGCTGACTTCCAGTGACTGTAGTGTGCCCACTGCCAGTGCCCACCACTCATACCGGCTGGCACAGGACTTTGCATAAAAAAGGCATTTAATTTTTACACTTTAGTGTAATTTCAGCTGCTTGCCTGCTGCTAGTGTGTGTCAGGCCGACTTCCACTGACTGTAGTGTGCCCACTGCCAGTGCCCACCACTCATACCGGCTGGCACAGGACTTTGCATAAAAAAGGCATTTAATTTTTACACTTTAGTGTAATTTCAGCTGCTTGCCTGCTGCTAGTGTGTGTCAGGCCGACTTCCACTGACTGTAGTGTGCCCACTGCCAGTGCCCACCACTGTCATCCCATGTGGCACAGGACTTTGCATCAAAAAAGGCATTTAATTTTTACACTTTAATCTATAGTTAGTTGCCTGCCAGTGTGTGTCAGGCTGACTTCCAGTGACTGTAGTGTGCCCACTGCCAGTGCCCACTACTCATACCGGCTGGCACAGGACTTTGCATAAAAAAGGCATTTAATTTTTACACATTAGTCTAATTTCAGTTGCTTGCCTGCTGCCAGTGCGTGTCAGGCCCACTTCCACTGACTGTAGTGTGCCCACTGCCAGTGCCAACCACTGATACCGGGTGGCACAGTAGCTTGCCGATAAATAAGGCATTTCATTTTTACACATTAGTCTAATTTCAGTTGCTTGCCTCCTGCCAGTGTGTGTCAGGCCCACCTCCACAGACTGTAGTGTGCCCACTGCCAGTGCCAACCACTGATACCGGGTGGCACAGTAGCTTGACGATAAATAAGGCATTTAATTTTTACACATTAGTCTAATTTCAGTTGCTTGCCTGCTGCCAGTGTGTGTCAGGCCCACTTCCACAGACTGTAGTGTGCCCACTGCCAGTGCCCACCACTGATACAGGGTGGCACAGTACCACTTATCGAAAGAAAAATGACAGGCAGAGGCAGGCCACCCCGCAGGGGCCGTCGTGGTCGTGGTGCTGTGATTTCCACTGTCCCTGGAATAATGCCTAGTGTTCAGAGGCCATGTACCCTGAACCCGAAAAATTCTGAGGACGTAGTTGACTGGCTTAGACAGGACACCCAATCTTCAACAGCTTCCGCTAAGAACCTTGACGCACCATCTTCCTCCAGCTCAGCTTTGGTCACCTGCTCTCAAGTTACCACACACCCGCCGGCCGCTGATAGGAATAGTACTAGTTAAGACACCACTCATATAGGGTGTCACAGCACATTGCTCTGTGCACGCGCAGTGCCCCAATTTGGGAGTATGAGGACAGACCAAGCTGCTTTTTCCATCTCCCGGTTCCTGAAATCAATTCAGTTTGGTGTATGAGAGTTTGGTCTGTCATTGTGAAGGCAGTCGAAGGTACCAGGCCTAAAAAATTTTTCACAAAAGGCAATCCCTGATATGGGATGTAACAGGGATTAAACTGATGAGAATAGTACTACAGAAAATACCACTCATATCGGGTGTGACAGTAAATTGCACGGCGCAGACGCAGTCACCGTGGTTTAAAACAGAGTGGAGGGAGCCAGCATTTTTTAACCATCTCCCTGTTCGAAAAATCTATTCAATAAATGGCCCCCAGATTGGGGACGTTAGAGGGATTAAACTGATGAGAATAGTACTACAGAAAATACCACTCATATCGGGTGTGACAGTAAATTGCACGGCGCAGACGCAGTGACCGTGGATTAAAACAGAGTGGAGGGAGCCAGCGTTTTTAACCATCTCCCCGTTCGAAAAATCTATTCAATAAATGGCCCCCAGATTGGGGACGTTAGAGGGATTAAACTGATGAGAATAGTACTACAGAAAATACCACTCATATCGGGTGTGACAGTAAATTGCACGGCGCAGAAGCAGTGACCGTGGATTAAAACAAAGGGGAGGGAGCCAGCGTTTTTTTAACCATCTCCCCGTTCGAAAAATCTATTCAATAAATGGCCCCCAGATTGGGGACGTTAGAGGGATTAAACTGATGAGAATAGTACTACAGAAAATACCACTCATAGCGGGTGTGAGAGTAAATTGCACAGCGCAGAAGCAGTGACCGTAGATTAAAACAAAGGGGAGGGAGCCAGCGTTTTTTTAACCATCTCCCCGTTGAGAATCGAGCGTAACCCTTACACTACCTGATCGATACAACATCATACCTGATCGTCTACACACACTGGATGTTTTAAAGCATGTTATTCCAAACAATTTAGGAATGTTAGTTGATTTATGCCCTTTATGGATTAAAACCCGACTCTGCGTCCACTACGTAATTTTCCATGGGAGTTTTGCCATGGATCCCCCTCCGGCATGCCACAGTCCAGGTGTTAGTCCCCTTGAAACAACTTTTCCATCACTATTGTGGCCAGAAAGAGTCCCTTTGGTTTTTAAAATTCGCCTGTCTATTGAAGTCTATGGTGGTTCGCCCGGTTCGCCTGTTCGCGAACATTTGCAGAAGTTCGCGTTCGCTGTTCGCGAACTGAAAATTTTATGTTCGCGACATCACTAGTTTTCAGCTGTATCTGGCCACCCCTGCGTGTGTCCCTATACTTAGGCCACTTTCACATGGTCAGTATTTGGCCAGTATTTTGCATCAGTATTTGGGCAATATTTGTAAACCAAACCCAGGAGTAAAACCTACAGGAAAAGGTATAATAGATATACAGTATAGTGCCTCTTATGTATTTTGAATAATGTAGCTGGTCGGCACTCGTCTATTTGAGAACGCTGCTAGGGGAAGGAGCAACCTCCCCTTGAAAATAAAAATGAATCCCGGCAGTCGTATCTTCTTTTTGAATATATCTGTTTTATTTCATCCAAAGTGAAATGTCCCAACAAACAGGAAGCGTTTCAGCAATATGCCTGTTGATGAAGGCATATCGCCGAAAGCACGTCCTGGTTGTTGGGATATTTCACTTTGGAAGAAAAAAATACAGATATTGAAAAAGAAGATACGACTACCAGGACTCATTTTTATTTTTATCTTCTGTATTTTGGACCCACTCCTGATCTTGAATTACAAATACTGACCAAATACAGATGCAAAATACTAACCAAATACTGATCTTGTGAAAATTGCCTTAGGAAATGAGCTAGTCATTTTTTTCACTTTTTAAAGTGCTTATAAATATGTTCAGACACAACTTGGTGACCATTCATAACTTTTTTACTGCAGAGAAAAATAAATTTAATCTGGTATGCAAATTAGTTGGCAAGTACCGCAAGGCAACTTGGCAAGTCTTCTTTCTGAGACTACATGGAAAGGTAAGCTTTTATGATCTGTTCACATGGCAGCTGTTATTGCTGTAATACAGGGCCTGTGGGGTGATCTAGCCCAGAGTCATGGGGGCTTAGTCTGGTAATGGGTTGCTGTGTTGAGCTGTGTTGTAGCAGCGGGAGTTGCCATGATACAAAAATGGTGTAGGCAGGGCCGGCCTTTGGGGTGTGCGAGCTGTGCGGCCGCACAGGGCGCCATGGCAACAGGGGAACCCAGCCCGGTGGCCGACACAGCTCGCAGACACTACCTACAGCCTACAGGCTGGACTGGCCTGTCGTGGCTCTGGTGTAAAGCGAGGGACACAGGCCGGAAGAGGCCTGCATCGCATCACTGACATGGAGGTAAGTATAAGTTTTTGTTTTTTTTAAACTGAAACATGATAGTGTGGGGGCTACTGGCACATAAAGGGGGACTACTGGCACATGATAAGGTGGGGGCTACTGGCACATAAAGGGGGACTACTGGCACATGATAAGGTGGGGGCTACTGGGAAATGATAAGGGGGGGCTACTGGCACAAAAGGGGGCTACTGGCACATAAGGAGGCTACTGGCACATAAGAGGGGGGCTACTGGCACATGATAAGGGGGACTACTGGCACATAAGGGGGGACTACTGGCACATGATAAGGGGGGCTACTGGCACATGATAAGGGGGGCTACTGGCACATAAGGGGGGCTGCTGGCACATAAGGGGGCTCTCTGGTTACTGGCACATGATATGGGGGGCCGCCACAAGATTAGCTCGCACAGGGCACCTGAACACCTAAGGCCAGCCCTGGGTGCAGGGACCCACATGTAAAAGGCCACCATAACATGGTGAGTAGGACTATGCATTTTGATCAAAACATACATAAATTGCCTTGTGTTCATGCTTATAAATTGTATTTAGCAGCAATAGATCAATGCATGGAGTGTGGAGGTGTGAATGTGATCTGTGTCTTTTTTTACAACTGTGGCCAATTTTGGCAAGTGCTCTGAGTTTTGCTTTGATTGGCAGCAGCAGCCTTTTCCCAGCCATTTGTGCATATCACCTGTGCAGAACATTTGTGAGACCATCTCCTGGCTGGTCATAAAAGGCATAAGATTTTTTGTGTATAGCACTAATGTGAGAAATGGCTAGAGCTGAAAATCAGGGCAAAGGGGAAGGAGTTGTGCAGGTTTTGCGAGCGAGATTGGAACCCACATCAGCTGTTTGAAGAGACTTCTCTCCCACAAGTGTTGTGACTAGGGATGAGCGAATCGACTTCGGATGAAACATCCAAAGTCGATTCGCATAAAACTTCGGTCCAATACTGTACAGAGCAAGCGCACAGCCACACTGATGGATTGCAGGGTGGTCATAACCATGGGAATGAGACATGTATAATGTATGGGGACAAGTGATGGCATAGTGCTCATTCCTCCCCATGCTGCGGAGAATATTGCTGCATGTAATAGCAGCAGTCTCCTCTACTACTTGGAAAGTGATTGCTGGGAGTGAACACTTCCCTACCAACTATAGCTTGCTGATCATCCAGTCTAATCCCGGCTTTAGAATAGGAGAGGAGTCTGATAAGATCAGGAAGCATTTCCCTCTTATAAAATATATTGCAAGGTTTCTTATGGTTGTCTATATTATACTGTAATTTTTTAATTAAATGAAACAGTTACTTTTTAAGCTCCTTATAAATATAATAACTCTTCAATTTTTTACTTATGTGACATTCTGACTGTTTTTAGAGATTTTTTCAATTTTTTTCACATTGTGTACATAGGTCAATAATGAGTGCACATGTTATCTAGGAAACGCATGAATCAATAATGGTGCTAACGTCCTGGGTAGCACTGTCTACTTATTAGTGATAAAAGGTCTACCTTTGGAAGATAGACTATAGCCTGTAGAATAGAACCTAAAAGACACAGATATCTATCTATCTATCTATCTATCTATCTATCTTATAATAAAATATATATATATATATATATATATATATATATAAGAAATCCAAGTCACAGCGATGTTTCAGTGCACTCAAGGAACATTTCTCAAGCCAAGTGAATTACAAAATGCAAGTGCATATATTTATATATCCCATAATTAATTAGTGACCAATATAAACAATGCATAATTTGCATACAGTGTCAACATGATTCTATTCAAATATAGTTCATATACAGTTAGATCCATATATATTTGGACAGACACAACATTTTTCTACTTTTTGTTCTGTACATTACCACAATGGATTTTGAACAAAACAATTCAGATGCAGTTGAAGTTCAGACTTTTAGCTTAAATTCAGTTGGTTAAACAAAATGATTGCATAAAAATGTGAGGAACAAAAGCATTTTTTGAAACTCAATCCCTTCATTTCAGGGGCTCAAAAGTAATCGGACAAATTAAATAATTGTAAGTAAAATGTTAAAAAACCTTTGTTGGCAATGACTGCCTGACGTCTTGACCTCATGGACATCACCAGACGCTGTGTTTCCTCCTTTTTAATGCTCTGCCAGGCCTTTACTGCAGCGGTTTTCAGTTGCTGTTTGTTTGTGGGCCTTTCTGTCTGAAGTTTAGTCTTTAACAAGTGAAATGCTCTATTGGGTTCAGATCAGGTGACTGACTCGGCCATTCAAGAATATTCCACTTCTTTGCTTTAATAAACTCCTGGGTTGCTTTGGCTTTATGTTTTGGGTCACTGTCCATCTGTATTATGAAACGCCTACCAATCAGTTTGGCTGGATTTGAGCACTTAGTATGTCTCTGAAAACCCCAGAATTCATCTGACTGCTTCTGTCACATCATCAATAAACACTAGGGACCCAGGGCCACTGGCAGCCATGCATGCCCAAGCCATCACACTGCCTCTACCATGTTTTACAGATGATGTGGTATGCTTTGGATCATGAGCTGTACCATGCTTTCGCCACACTTTTTTCTTTCTATCATTCTGGTAGAGGTTGATCTTGGTTTCATGTGTCCAAAGAATGTTCTTCCAGAAGTGTGCTGGTTTTTTAAGATATCTTTTCTTAGCAAAGTCCAATCTAGCCTTCTTATTCTTGAGGCTTATGAGTGGCTTGCCCCGTGCAGTGATCCCTCTGTATTTACTTTCATGCAGTCTTCTCTTTATGGTAGATTTGGATATTGATACGCCTATATCCTGGAGCGTGGTGTTCACTTGGTTGGCTGTTGTGAAGGGGTTTCTCTTCACCATAGTTTTTACTCTGCGATCATCCACCACTGTTGTCTTACGTGGGCGTCCATGTCTTTTTGCATTGTTGAGGTCACCAGTGCCTTCTTTCTTTCTCAGGATGCCACTCCTAATAGTGTAGCAATTTCTTGGATGGGTATTTTTATTTTCCCAGATGAAGGATGGCTAGTTTCACCTGCATTGAGAGAGCTCCTTTGACCGCATCTTTACTTCTCAGAAAAATCTTCAAAATGCAAGCACCACACCTCAAATCAACTCCAGTCCTTTTATGTGCTTAATTGAGAATGAAATAATGAAGCAATTGCCCACACCTGCCCATGAAACAGCATTTGGAGTCAATTGTCCAATTACTTTAGCTCCCTTTAAAAACAGGGTGGCACATGTAAAGGAGCTGAAACTCCTAAACCCTTCATCCAATTTTAATGTGAATATCCTCAAATGAAAGCAAATGAAGTCTGGACTTTATGTCCATGTCCATTATATAACTATAACTTGAATATGTTTCAGTAAACAGGTAATAAAAACAAAATTTGTGTAATTGTCCAAATATATATGGACCTAACTGTATGTACATGCATGTGTATAACTCTTTCTCTCTCTATTTCTATATATATATATATATATATATAGAAGATGAAAAATGAGAAAGCAGCACACTTAGCAATAGCGGGTGCAAAGCCTGCCGACGACCAGCAACAAGGTCCTCAGATAGTGGTTCAGAGCTGTAGCAGCACTCCATCTTCAAACGTGCAGTAGCGTATTCAGTTTAGCGTGCAGCGTTCATTGTTCACTACAATCTTTCTCAATGGCTTGAGAAAGATTGTAGTGAACAATTGAAACGCTGCCACGCTGGGCTGAATAAACACTTGCACGTTTGAAGATTGGAGTGCTGCTTTGCAATTTTTTGAACCAATTATATATATATATATATATATATATATATATATTATTAGCAGTAGGAAGACGGACCCGGCTTCGCACGAGTATATTTCATCTATTTAATTTAATGTTTGTGTGTGTCATTAAAAGATATCGACAGTATTCACTATAACAGTGACATCTAAAGTACCGCGCCCCTTTAACAGTGACCTCCAGGGCAGCCTGCCCCCTTAACAGTAACATCCACAGTGACCTCCCCTTTAACAGTGACCTCCACAGCAGCCTCCCCTTTATTAGTTAAGTAGTTGACTGGCACTCCACAGTTATTCAAGGACCTGGTGCTCAGTGGGAAAGAATATCCTGCAATTAAATGTATAAAGATTCACGGCACACAGGAATATGATGCAACCTAAAGTAGAAGCTTTATTCCGTCCAAAGATTATAACTTAATACGGCCAACGTTTCAGTCAAGGCCTTGTAAGAGTATCACCTAGTCAGGGTAAGGAGATCCAATACCCAACGTACGTTTCGAAGATGCACTTCTTCACCCCTTTATAAGTGACCTCCACAGTACCCTGTCTCATTAACAGTGATTTCCACAATAACCCATCCCCTTAATAGTGACCTCTACAGAGCTCTTTTACCTCCAAATGTGACCTCCACAACACCCTGCCCCCTTCACTGTGACCTGTACACCACCCCCCCTTAACACTAACCCCCATAGCGGACCGTCCCCTTAATTGCGACCTCCACAGTTTCCTGTCCCCTTAACAGAGACCTCCACAGTGCCCGTTCCTTTAACAGTAACCTCCACAGCATCCCGCCCCCTTATCAGTGACCTTGACAGCAGCCCACCCCTTTAACAGTGACCTTGACAGCATCCCGCCCCTTATCAGTGACCTCGACAGCAGCCCACCCCTTTAACAGTGACCTCCACAGCGGCCACCCCTTTATTAGTGACCTCCACAGTACCCCATCTCCTTAACAGTAATTTCCACAACATCCAGTCCCCTTAACAGTGGCCTCTACAGCAATCTGCCCCTTAACACTGACCTCCATAGCGGACCGTCCCCTTAACTGTGACCTCCACAGCAGCCTGCCCCTAGGGTGGCCAGAGGTCCGCTTTTAGGCCGGACAGTCCGGCTTTCAGACTCCCTGTCCTCCATCCGGCGCAGGGCCTTGACGGACACAGGGAAGTTCTTTTGAACAGCTCACTCTCAGACAGCAGCACTGTGTTGTTTGAGCATGAGCTTTGGGGAGAAAGTCACCCTCCCACCCACTCCTTCAGCTGTCAGAAGTTGATTTTTACCTTTATTTTTTCAATCCCTGTCGGCTGCAGAGTTGGAGGGGACATGGCTTAGCGTGACCTTGGGCGGGGTTTTTAAGTCCATCTTTTGAGGGTGTCCTGAATGGCCACCCTACCTGGCCCCTGAACTGTCACCTCCACAGCACTCCGCACCCTTACTAGTGTCATCCACAGCGCCCTGCCCCTTTAAAGCTGACCTGCAGCAGTGAAGAAAAATGGCCCGATTGTTATGGAAACCTGGTGTAAAACTGTGTGTATGTGAAGACTAAGGACCTGCAAGCTTCTATTGGCTGATAAGGGACAAGTGACCGTGTGTATGGCAGTTGGGATATGAAGAGAAAGACCTGCAGGCTTCTATTGGCTAATACAGGTCATGTGATGTGCCATATTTGCATTTTTTGGAAATATCTCAGGAACAGTACGTGCTAGAGAGCTGAGACCCATTGTAAAACCTTCCCGGACACCTGATATACAGTACCTGTGCGCCAAATTTCGTGATTGCAAATGCGAGGCTGTGGATTCCTTTAGCGGACATACATACTGTGACACAGTGAGAGGTTTGGTGGTAAAAAACAGGTATTTTCCTCTCAGCCTGTGCTGCTGGGTTGATTGCAGCCAGGTGAGGGCAAATACTGGACCGGATTTTAGGTGTCATCCGGGTTTTTGGGTTAATACCTATCTGCCTTTAAAAGACAGCTGGGTTTATGCAAAGCTCTCTCTCTCTGTGTTTGGGATCTGAGCCCTGTGCTGGGCTGAAAAGCTGAGACGTGTGTGTCAGGAGAGCAGGCCATGTAAAGACGGTCAGTGGACTTTTTGTGTTGCCGAGCATTCAGCCAGGTGTGAACTGACACCTAGGATTTCAGGTGATTAACCTGGAAACTGCTGGCGTTCTGTGGAGCTCTCTGGGCTGGAAGCAAGAGCTTGCAAAGAGGCGTGCAGTCTGCCTGGAAGCCTGAGGTTGTACTTTCCTGCGGCTGGGCTGACAGCCGGGTGCGAACACGCACCTAAACCACACAGGTGATTTGATCCCGTCTTGGACTTTTGTTTTGCCTCAAGTTTTTGCTATGTGTGTGAAGTAACACTAAGTGACTGTTTTGAGTTTTGTTTGTGCAAGTGTGAAATGAAACACTGTTTGCTGCACTACCTGGACTCCCTTTGCCTCTATACTGCACCCGCACCACTGTCTACCAGAGCAACTCCCCACAATACATACATGCATACATACACTCAGCTTTATATATTATCATGTTTGCACAACTGCTGCTCCTGTGTGATTTTAGTGCTGTATAACTATATATATATTAAACATCTTGCATTCCACTCCATGAAGATACTGTATTGCACAGGGCAAGACTGTATTAAAAGCTGGCAAAGTTACATTGAGTTGTTTGGAGCTAGCAGTCCTTGTGTTTGAAGTAAGATTCTGGATTCTGCTAATTATTAACAATTCTGAAAGCATTTTATGTCTTACTGTCATGGGGATTTAACAACTCCACTAGTGAATCATTTGCTCATATGCAATTGTATTATATTACAGATATAATAAAACAACCACTGGCTACCCCTCCCCCACAAACCAGCTCTGATGAATTAGCATCATTGTGTTATCAGAGAGTATGGCAAAGTGCTAAAGCATCAAGTGAATATAATAAAATAAAGATACAAACATATTTAGGGCCCATGTACATCAGCTGATGCACAGGTTAATGACTGGGAGCGAACCCTCCGTTCCTGATCACTGCCCACACATTCTGCTACATTTACAAGCAGCAGTCATCCCCCATGAGACTACTCAGCCCCACACACGGCCATGGTATTAGCTATACCTTCACTCGAGCTTACCTTTTTCCTGAATCCCTTCCAGTGAACTCTCTACTCCTTCTCCCAACCAAATAACCACAACAACCACGGTGCAGATTTAAATCGGCCACAGCAGCCATTTTATTAAATACACAAATAAATAACCACAACAGTTAAATAACACAAAACCATAATTAACCCCTAGCGAGGGAGGTCCTAGAAGCCCCAAATAACCATAACCAACAAACCACAACCATCCGGCGACTCCATCTTACCCCCAGCCGTTAAACCCAGCTTGGAGGCAACCTTGATGGACGCCTTAAATTCCTCCAATCCCGATCCTCTATGAGAGTCCACCCCTTCCCGCGGGGCCCTCCCATCCTCACGTATCAGGATATTTTATACAACTTCGAGGGCCTCCCCCACCTCCTGACTGCCACGACTACCCCACTTTCCATCTTATTTACGCAAGCCCACTCAACATTGTCCCTTATTAATACTAACTATCTCCCCACACAAAGTTGTCAATGGGCGGGTGGGAGGGTGCTTGCCTGCTTCTCAAAATGGCTCTCCCTCCCTTGTCTCTAAACCATGTTCATGCTGGCCTACCCCTACCGCTGCGCTCCTAGTCCAGCCTTACTGATTCAATGTTTTTCAGCAGCACCTCGATGTTTGTATACGGCAATGTGCTGTAGACAAATAATGATTTTAGGCATTCCATGAAAGACATGATCAGTTGATCACCCAACAATTAACATTTGCTTATTAGCTGGGTGAGTATGGGACCTTTACATGAGGAACGAGAGTTATAATGAAGTTCATTCCCAATAGTTGTCTCGATGCAAAGACCCTAGCACAGAGACGATTATCTAAGAGACACCTTCTATTACATAATGCAGGAGGTACAAGTATTATTAGCCCATTAGCAATTCATGCTAACAGCAATCCTCTAGAAGGTGACCGCGCTGGTATAAACAGGAGCATTAGCATCTTATCCAGCAGATGGATATTTCCTATTGGTTGCTAGGGATGTTGCTAAGTGGCGATATTCACAATAAATTCACGATAAATTCGCAATTAGAATATTTACGATCAACACTAAGGGGTAGGCAACATTCCTGATGTTGTTGAAATTATAACTGGATCGGAGAACCGTGTTACCGGGCAGCTGGAGATGTTCACTTTCATTGCTTTGCACGCTGCTGATTGTTTAGATACTTAGTTGTGTGGTATGTGTGTGTAGTGTATATATGGTGTATTTATTTATGTGTACCATGTATATGGTGCATTTATGTGTATGTGTGTTGCATATATATTGTGTATGTATATGTAAACATTAGAGTTGAGCGGACACCTGGAAGTTCGGGTTCGACGGGTTCGGCCAAACTTAACAAAAAAGTTCGGGATTGAGATCTGAACTTGATCCCAAACCCGAACCCCATTGAAGTCAATGGGGACCCAAACTTTTGGCCACTAAAATGGCTGTAAGAAAGTCCTGGAAAGAGGTAGAGGGCTGCAAAAGGCAGCAAAATGTGGATAAGTGCCCTGCAAACAAATGTGGATAGGGAAATGACAAAATAAAACAAAATAAATAAAAATTTTAAATCAAAATCTTGATCTAGAAGGAGGAAATGGATGTGGAGTAGGAGGTTGAGGAGGCGTCAGGTGGGAATGTCATCAGCAGCGCATCTACCAGCGTTTTTACCAAACAGACATTTTTACCAAATTTGGTTCCCTGTCAGCAATGCACAGCAGGGGTTTTTCACCGGCAAACGGGGTTCATATCACCCACCAATGGAACAGAAGATTTTTAGAAATGTAGGCCCCTGGCAAAAAATTGGAATATGTCAAACCCTGAACTCCCAGACGGATTAACTATATTATTGTCCCCGGCACATATGCAGCGCAGGCCGCAAAGGTAATTCCTGGCCATAAAAAATAATAATAATATAATTTTTTCACCAACCATGGATAACATGGATTTAAGAGGTATATTTTGGGGTGTAGGACCTCATCGTTCTCAACATCATCTTCCACCCAATCTTCACCCTCCCCCTCTTTGTTGGTCTGCACACCACAGAAAGCCGCAGCAGTTTGCACCTGTGTTTCGTCATCAGAGACGTGCTGCAGTGGCCTTCCCAATGTCTTCATCCTCAAACCTAAGTAGTTGGGCATCCGTGCACCCAATCTCTTCCACTTCTTATGGCCCTGGGAAACCCTGCCAGCAGAGTCATCAAAAAGCATAAGACTGCTGCATGACTCGGGGCTTAGATTGCTTGTCTGATTTGCAAGGGGGCGAGGTGAAAGACTGATGGGCATAGGCTGCAGGTGCCAACTCTGAGCTTTCAGCAGTGGTAGACAATGTTAAGGTACTAGAGGCACTGTCAGCCACCCAATCTACTAGCGCCTGTACTTGTTCTGGCCTCACCATTCGTAGAGAGGCATTCGGGCCTACCAAATAAAGCTGCAAGTTCTATCGCCTACTCACACCTGAGGAAGGTGTTTCACTTGGACCTGTAGTTGGCGCAGAATGGCCACGTCCTCTCGCAGCAACAGGAGCTCCACCAACACCACCACGTCCATGCCCACGTCCCTTATTTGATGTTCTCCTCATTATTTGCATTCACCCACCAAACTAACAGATGGTTTATCTCCGGTGTCAATTTAACTGCCAATAGTCAAAAATTAAGTTCACTAACAGTAAGGCAGTGCCCGTGTCATAAACAGAATAAATGTCTTTAGGTCACACAACAGTGTAACGGAGCGATTCAATACAATTACTTCACTATCACCTAAAATTTGATTTTTCAAACCAACAATGTAAAAGCAGAAGTTAACGGTTTAATGTGACTGTCAGAAATGCGGCGTACACGGTTAATGTGCTATCTACCACAAAACGTGTTTGTTTCCAACCAAGTATGTAAATGCGGAGTTCAAAAGGTTACTTAAAATGACTGAAATACAGGGTAGGCCTCAGATCTGCTATGTAGCACAAAACCAGTGTTTATTGCAACAGACTACAGAATTGCTGTATGTCACTGCTAAATTTTAAAATAGGTTTTTGTGCGTTGCATGCCAAACTGCTCTGTGGAACAGCAATACAGGTTTATTTCCCACATAATACAGAAATGCAGAAATGCTGTATGTCATTGCTAAATTTTAAAATACATTTTTGTGCGTTGCATGCAAAAATGTTCTGTGGAACAACAATACGGGTTTATTTCCCCCAAATACACAAATGCTGTATGTCACTGCTAAATTTGAAAATACGTTTTTGTGGGTTGTATGCAAAACTGCTCTGTAGAAAAACAATACGGGTTTATTTCCCCCAAATACACAAATGCTGTATGTCACTGCTAAATTTTAAAATAGATTTTTCAGCGTTGTATGCAAACGTGCTCTGTGGAATAACAGTATGAGTTTATTAACCCAACTACCGAAATGCACTATGTCACCCCAAAATTATAAAACTGTTTATTTAGTGTTGTATGCAAACGTGCTCTGTGGCACAGTGACGTGCACTTAGCCAATCACAGCCATGCCAATAGTAGGCATGGCTGTGATGGCTTCTTAGGGCAAAGTAGTGAAACTTTTGTTGATTAGCTGCCCTGTAGCCTTTCAAAAAATGGAAAGAAATCGCCGAACAACGAACCCGAGCCCGAACTTTTACTGAAATGTTCGGGTTCAGGTACGGTTGTGAAAAATCGTCATGTTCGGGTTCGCTCAAGCCTAGTAAACATATGTAGTGATGCTGTGTGTCTGCCGTTGAGTAGGGAACCTATCCCTGCTCGCACCTGACACAGAGTATACACACAGTACTGCTATGTCAGCAACGAGGTATAATAGATGCAGTGTGTACAGATAAATAGTATATACAGCAGTGTACTGATATGTAAGATATAAGGTGTAATTTATACCTAGTACTGCACATATCAGAACACTGTTGTATATACTATATCTGTACCCACTGCATCTATTATACCTCTTACTACATGACCATTAGCAACATTTAGCCAGTGACATCACTATTTTTGTTACCCACTGAATTCTAGCTTCTACCGAGTATTATAATACAGTGTGTGTACACTGTATTCAGTGGGCACATACAAGAGGCACTATACATAAAGGGGGCACATACAAGAGGCACTATACATAAAGGGGGCACATACAAGAGGCGCTATACATACAGAGAGCACATATAAGAGGTAACATACATAAAAGGGTCACATATATGAGGAGCTATACATAAAGGGGCACATATAAGATGCACTATACCTAAAGGGGAACATGTAAGTGGCACTAAACATGAAGGGGACGTATATAAGAGGCATTATATATAAAAAGGGCACATATCAGTGGCACTATACATGAAGGAGGAGAATATAAGAGGCGATATACATAAAGTTGGCACATACAAGAGGCAATATAAATAAAGAGGGAACATATAAGAGGCATTATACATGCAGGGAGAACATGTAAGAGACAAATATACATAAAGAAGCAGGTTCGAAATGGCCCACAGGGGTACAGGTGAATCTTTGGGTGGGCCCCTCAGCAAGGTGGGCACCTAGTCTCCCATCCCCTGAGCAAGTGGCACGTTACACAGTAGACTTACATACATACTTACATACATGCACTACATAAATATATATAAGATGTACAGCACCTTAAACAGCTTATGTTCATATAAAAAACTTGATAGATTATTAAAGAAACTCCCCGTTTTATTATTATAGACACGATCAGAGCTGAGATGACTTCTAGGTATAGAGGAAAGCTAGCCAGTGTCCTCTTTTCCCCAGGACCTACCTTCTCAAAGTTGCTGCAGGGACCCCCATATTCAAACATCTGGTAGCATCTTGCTGCTGTGTGAGCAGTTAATATTTGAATTTATCCGTACTGTGGGCCGCCAAAATAAATTTTACTAGTGGGCCCTAGGCACCCCAGTCCGACACTGTAAAGGGGGCACGTATAAGATATGCTATAGATAAAGGGAGCACATATAAGAGGCATTATACATAAAAGGGGCACATGTAAGTGGCACTATATGTGAAGGGGCCACATAGAAGAGGCGCTATACATAAAGGGGCACATATAAGAGGCACTATGCATAAAGTGAGCACATACAAGAGGCACTATACATAAAAAGGGGAACATGTAAGTGGCATTATACATGAAGGGGGCACATATAACATGCTATACATAAAGGGTGCACATACAATGGCGCTATACATAAAGGAAGTACATATAAGAGGCAATATACATAAAGGGGTACATATAAGAGGCACTATACATAAAGGGAGCACATATAAGAGATGTCATACATAAAAGGGACACATATAAGTGGCACTGTACAAGAAGGGGGCACATATAAGAGGCACTTTACATAAAGGGGGCACATACAATGGCACTATACATAAAGGGGGCACATATAAGAGGCAATATACCTACAGGGGGCATCTATAAGAGGTGCCATACATAAAAGAGGCACAAATAAGTGGCACTATACATGAAGGGGCACATATAAGAGGTGCCATACATAAACAGGGCACATAGTGGCACTATGCAAAAAAGGGGAACCTTCAAGAGGTGCTATACATAAATGGGGCACTATACATAAAAGGAGCACATATAAGTGACACTTTATATGAAAGGGGCACATATAAGAGGTGCTATGCATAAAGGGGGGACATATAAGAGGCAATATACATACAGGGGGCACATATAAGTTGTGCTTTAGATCAATGGGGCATATATAAGAGGTGCTATATATAAAAGGGACACAAATAAGAGGCACTATACATACAAGGTGCACATATAAGAGGCACTATACATAAAGGGGGAGTACATATAAGTGGCACTATTTATAACTGGCACCAAACATGTGGCGCTATATAGAGGGGGTACAGATTATGTGCGACTAGCATTAGGGGCACTGAGTGTGGCACTATAAACAGAGGACACAGGGCATATGGCACTATATACAGAGTGCACAGAGCATGTGGCTCTGTATAATGAGGGCACAGAGCATGTGGCACTATATACAGAGGGCACAGAGCATGTGGCTCTATATACAGAGGGCAAAGAGTGTGTGGCACTATATACAGAGGGCACAGAGTATGTGGTAATATATACAGAGGGCACAGGGCATGTGGGACTAGCATTACGGGCACTGTGTATGGCACTATAAACAGGGCACAGGGCATATGACACTATATGCAGAGGGCACAGAGCATGTGGCTCTATATACAGAGGGCACAGAGCATGTGACACTATAAACAGAGGGCATAGAGTATAAGGCACTATATACAGAGGGCACAGAGCATGTAGCACTGTATACAGAGGGCACAGAGCATGTGGCACTATATACAGAGGGCACAGAACATGTGGCACTATATACAGAGGGTACAGAGTGTGTGGCACTATATACAGAGGACACCGAGTATGTGGTACTACCATTGGGGCCCCTGTGTGTAGCACTAATGCTGCTATTTTATTCAGGGCACAGCAAGTGGCACTAAGGTGAGTTTGTGTTAGTATGCAGGGTGCCAATGTGTTGGTAATTTGGTAAAGAGAGAAGCTGAAGACACCAACAACAAAATCTGCAGAACTGAATAGTGGCTGGGAGGTGTCATCATGGTGGCCGTACAAGCTTATATGACGAGGACTGACCTGGTACCTGTATGGAACTTTTAAAATCTTGTGATGTATATATGTACTGCACATGGTTCTGGTGCTATATTTATGCAGTGAACTTGGTTCTGGTGCTAAATATATGTATTGCATTTGGTTCTGGTGCTGTATTTATGTAGTTAACTTGGTTCTGGTGCTGTATTTGACTTAAAAGCTTGGTTCTGGTGCTGTATGTATGTATGTAGTGATATTGGTTCTTGTCACAGATTCTGTCAAAAAGACCGGACCAAAAAGTCCTGCATGGAAGACTTTTTTGTCCAGTAAAGCACCTTCCTGAGCAGACCCCATTATAGTCTATGGAGTCTCTTCAGCTCAGAAGGTGGTAAATTCGGTCCCTCTAATGACCATGCTGTTGCTACGGACTCAATCGTGTCCTGTATCAAGGATTGCACATATGTGAGCGATCCCAACATGAAAACACAACTCGCTGCGGCCTTTTAACGATTTAAAGCCCATTTACCTATACTATTTCCAAGGCAAATCTTTATATTCAAGATATCAGGGATCTCTATATTTTTACAGCAGAATTTACTATCATGCACAAAGAAGATCCTCCATAAAACTTAACTTTCAATAAATACTGTTAAAAAGAGGAGCCTAGAATTTTAGTATCACCAAGATACAACATCTGACTTATTCAGTAGTGTTGAGCGCGAATATTCGAAAAGCGAATTTTTTTAGCGAATATCGGCACTTCGCTAATTCGCGAATATTTCGAATATAGCGCTATAAATTCGCTATTTCGAATATTCGTTTTTTTTTTTTTTTTTTTTTAGTTATATTTTTTTCTTTCCTACTTCCCAAAAGTAGTTCTTACCTGTCCTGAGGATTCCTGGCTTCCTGGCTGCTCTAGTCAGTGCCCGTTGCCGCTTCTGCCGACTTCCGTGCTCATGTGGAGCGTCCCCATCCATGGGAGAATCTCCATATACTAAAATGTACTGTCGGATTTGAGGAATTACGTTGAAATCGCAATGCGATTAATTCAAGTTATATTAATCGCATTGCGATTACAACTTAGCACTGCTATCTTACATAGGCTAGAATTAACGAATATGGAGTATAGCTATGCACTAGCAGTGCTAAGTTGAAATCGCAATGCGAATACTTTAAGTTAAATTAATCGCATTGCGATTACAACTTAGCACTGCTATCTTACATAGGCTAGAATTAACGAATATGGAGTATAGCTAATGCTATGCACTAGCAGTGCTAAGTTGAAATCGCAATGCGAATACTTTAAGTTAAATTAATCGCATTGCGATTTCAACTTAGCACTGCTGCTATATTCCATATTCGTTAACTTCGTAATTCTAGCAAGCTGACCCATTATAAACCCAGCTCTAAGTTGAAATCGCAATGCGATTAATATAACTTGAATTAATCGCATTGCGATTTCAACGTAATTCCTCAAATCCGACAGTACATTTTAGTATATGGAGACGTTCCCATGGTGATGGGGACGCCCATGAGCACAGAAGTTATGGTTGGCTTGGTAGAATTAGCGAATAGCGTAATATGACGAATGTATTCGCCATATTCCTCAAAACGAAGATAACGAAGTATTCTACATCTTCGCTTTAGCTACCTATTTGTCTCGTCATCGTCAACTTCGCTATTCGCTAATTCTAGCAATCAAATAGGAAGGTTGACTTACCAGACAGCTGTGTTAAATTCGCTATGCGATTTTTTTTTTTAATACAATAATTATATTACTTGATAAAATTATTATAAGTATTCTATTTATTAAAAAAAAAAAAATCGCATAGCTAATTTAACACAGTTGTCTCTATAGTCAAGTCAACCTTCCTATTTGATTGCTAGAATTAGCGAAGTTGACGAATAGGTAGCTAAAACGAAGATGTAGAATACTTCGTTATCTTCGTTTTGAGGAATAGACGAATACATTCGTCATATTCGTCATCCTCGCTAATTCTAGATATGAAACCAATAGGAAAGTAGCCTTAAGTACAAATCGCAATATGCGATTATTTAAATCGCATGTTAATCGCGATAACTAGAAAAAATGATGAATATTCGATTTCGACGAATATGAAACGAATATTCATTCGAATATTCGCGAATTTCGTCGAAATCGAATATGGCACCTGCCGCTCATCACTATTATTCAGCATAGTGCTCTATAGACAGAAAATAACATCAAAGATCAGTGAAAGTACAGATAACACCGAAATCAGTCCTGATGGTCCTCAGTTCTGATAATTCCTAATGGTGAAAAGATGAATCATGTATACACAGTGGGGCTGGGGGGTAGGGGATGAGGATAATTGCTTGGGTCATGGGGTCAGGTAGCTGTCTTTCCCTGTCCCAGCCCTGTCTATCCTCTGCCCAGGGACAACCCCTTATGGTGGGGTTTCCCTGTCCTCGAACCTCCCCTCCCTGGCCCTTTTCTGGCCCTAGTTGGTATAGTGCTCAAGTTAATGTGAAGAAATTATTAGAATATTCCTACCCCAACACTTTTCACCCAGCTAGGGGGATGATGTTTTTTTTTTTAAAATATCAACTATGCCAGAAGAAAAAACAAAGAGAAAGAACCTACTTTGCTGTCTTTAGTAGGGACAGATACATATTCCGGACAGGAAAAGGGGGATAACAGATAAGTCCCCTCCAAGACTGCCATTTGCAGCATTTAGGCAGGAGGCAGTGGGACACGGACGGACCTGGGCAACAGTATCTCCAGCCCTTCTCTTGGAGGGGACTTATCTGTTATCCCCCTTTTCCTGTCCGGGATCTGTACCGATCTTTGATGTTATTTTCTGTCTATAGAGCACTATGCTGAACAAATCAGATGTTGTATCTTGGTGACACTACAATTCTAGGCACCTCTTTTTAACAGTATTTATTAAAAATTAAGTTTTATGGAGGATATTCTTTGTGTATGATAGAAAATTCCATTTACCTATACTGCTTTTATCTGGTAGGCAGAGTTAAACAGGTTAAGGGTGGGCCGCTACACATGGGCAAGTGCAGTGTGCTTGTCCCCCAGGCTAAAATTTGCCAGCCAGCCCCTGGTTACAACATTGTGGGACAGTAATAGACTGCTGCAGAATACTAAATCTACCAAGATAAATCTCCCTAGTCACTCCTAAATAGTGTCATAACAATGCAGATTTGACTTCCCGAGTCCTGGGAAAGCTGGGTTACTTACAATCATGTTTAACTCTAATAAACTGCAGAGTCGCTCCACCCATTTCTAAAGATTGCTATAGCTAGGCAGGTCTGCCTTTTAGGATCCTGGGAAAGCTGGGTTACTTGCACTGATGCATGATACGGTAACATTATATGGACATCGTGTACAGCTGCACAAGACTTGCAATCCAGCACTAATCATATTTGCCTAGAAGACCGTGAGATATCCCTCGCTATATAGGCAAACTTGATATTCAGGCACGTGGGAAAGCACTTTGTGCAGCAACAGTGGGGCGGTACTGTATAGTATAGTTGCACACATACAGGGGAGGTTTTGTAAGAAGCTGCTGAAGTTTTGCCGAGCTGTGTACATCTATTGAAGTGAATGCTGTTTTAAGCCCCACCCCTTCCCATGACGACTTGTGAGGGAAGCCATGGTCAGATATGAAGGGAACATTCTCCGCTGTATAAAGGATGTTGTGATCGGGGTGGTTATTCTAATCTTACATATGTATCTGGCATAAGATGGCTGCCAACTTCCACCGATAGACTTCAGAAAGAGTAAAACTATAAAGGACAGAAGAGAAGCACGAGCTTAAAAGGGTTGTCTGGGAATACATAATTTCTATCAGGTGCTGGCAGCCTGCCTCCTCTAATTACCTGCTCCCGGCCACTCTGGGCCTCCAGGCTGGCTCCATCTCTATCTTCTGGTCTGTTTTAGAAATTATTGGGGTCATTTATCAAATTGGTGTAAAGTAGAACTAGCTTAGTTGCCCATAGCAACCAATCAGATTCCGCCTTTCATTTTCCAAAGGAGCTGTCAAAAATGAAAGATGGAATCTGATTGGTTGCTATGGGCAACTAAGCCAGTTCTACTTTACACCAGTTTGATAAATGACCCCAAATGTATTCCTAGACAACACCTTTAATCCATGCAAATTGGGGCACAGTTTATAATTATAGGGTTGTTTCTAGTGTTGGGCGAGCATGCTTGGCCGAACACTAGTTCGGCTCGAGCATCGCAATGCTCGGTACATCGCTATGTTCGGCCGAATCCTGTGTGTACTCGAGCGCGATGCTCGAGTCTCCTCCCCGCACGTTTCTTGGCTGCTACTCAGCCAATAAACGTGGAGGTAAGTACTGCCATTCACTGTAATGTCGTAGCCATGTTGCCACACCACTGCCTCCTCTTCCCCTGTGTTACGTGCTGGCCAATCCCCTGTCCAAGATGCAGCCCTGGATGCCTCCCGCCATGCACCTGGACCTTTGCAAGCACCATCAGCTAGCACATACACTTCTGTGTCCCAGCGCAGCATACAGATGTCTATACCCCAGGCCTTTGAACGAAAGCTCAAATACTCAGCCACCCACCCACAGGCCACAGCACTAAATGCGCACCTTTCAAAATTGCCAGACCTGGAAAATTGCCATTTAGGCTTGTGGACACTAAGGCTTTCCGCAGCCTGATGGTGGCTGCAGTCCCATGTTACTCTGTCCCCAGCCGCCAATATTTTTGACGGTGTGCAGTCCAAGCCTTACACCAACATATGTCTCGTAACATCACCCGTGCCCTGACCAATGCAGTTATTGGGAAGGTCCACTTAACGACTAACAAATGGACAGGTGCTTTTGTCCAGGGACGCTACATTTCCCTGACAGCACTGAACGTTGTGGAGGCCGGGAGCAAGTCGTACCCTGGGATGGCACAGGTGCTACCGACTTCAAGGATTGCGGGCCCTACTTCCATCAGGGTTTCCGCCGCCACCTACGCTAGTGGCTGCAACCCCCCCCCCCCCCCTTCTCCTCCTCTGCCTCCTCCTACACTTCCACCTCTGAATTATTATCTTGCAGCACCAGTCAGCCGATGGTCAGTAGCTGGAAGCTGTGTAGCAGTGCAGTGGGGAAGCGGCAACAGGCCGTGGTTAAACTGATCTGCTTAGGTGACAAACAGCGCCGCAGAGCTGTGGCAGGGGATAAGAGACCAGACTGGGCTGTGGCTCTCGCCACTCAAACTACAACCATAATGGCCGTAACTTGGTAGCGGCTTTGGAGCTCGGCAAGCTCACACACATACCATGCCTAGCCAACGTGTTCAACTTAGTGGTTCAGTGGTTTCTCAAAACCTACCCCAATTTGCCTGATCTACTGGTGAAGGTGCACTGCATGTGGGCCCATTTCCGCAAGTCATCAACAGCTTCCGCCGGTCAGGCAATGCTGCAGAAGTGCTTGCAATTGCCAGCTCACTGTTGTGCGACGTGAGCATGCGCTGGAACTCGACGTTCCACATGTTGGCCAGGCTTTGTGAGCAGCAGAGCAGTAGTGGAATACCAGCTGCAACATGGTCATTGCCTTCCAGTCAGCTTCCGCTTTTCACAAGCAACGAGTGGGCATGGATGTCTGATCTCTGTGAGATTTTATGCAACTTTGAGGAATCAACACAGATGGTGAGCGGCGATAACGCTATTATTAGCGTAACCATCCCACTTCTGTGTCTGCACAAATGCATGGGGAAGAGTTGGAAATGGGGGAAGACAGTACACAAGGTAATAGCCAGATCATCCTCAGTTCGTCTTCTCAGCGCAAATTGGATGATGATGAGGAGGAGGAGGAGCAGGAGATGGTTGCCTTTGCTACAGAAGGTAGTACCCATGGAAGTTTTATTCCATCTATTCAGCGTGGATGGGTAGAAGAGGATGAGGAGATTTAGAGTCATCCTCCTGATGAGTACAGCGAAGTCTTATCTGTTGGGACTCTGGCACACATGGCAGTCATTGTTAGGCTGGCTTTCCTGTGACCCTCACGTTGTACACATTTTGGCCAACACCGATTACTGGTTGTTCAACCTTCTCAACCCCCGCTACAAAGAGAACTTGTCATCTTTCATTCCTGTGGTGGAGAGGACAAGCAAAAGGGTGCAATATCAGAAGGTCCTTGTGGAAAAATTGCTCCAAAAATTTCCAGCTGACAATGCTGGCTGCAGAGTACGTAGTTCCTTGGCCAACCGAGGAGGGGAGATGAGTGGAACACACAGCAGTTCCAACAGAGGCAGGGCAACACTCTCCAAGGCCTAGAACAGTTTTATGACACCCCGCCAGCACCCACAACCTGATGTGTGGCCTAGTGTCATAAGGAGGGAAACATTTTGGAAGACGGTGAAGGAGTACATAGCAGACTGTGTCAGCGTCCTCAGTGATCCCTCTGCGCCTTACAAGTATTGGGTGTCCAAGCTGGACACGTGGCATGGACTGGCGTTCTACGCCTTGGAGGTGCTGGCCTGCCCCGCCGCCAGCGTTTTGTCAGAGCGTGTATTTAGTGCTGCTGGGGGCATAATAACTGATAAGCCCATCCGTCTGTCAACTGTAAATGCTGACTGGTTGAACAAGGTCTGGATTGCCCCTGACTTCTCTACTCCACCAGAGGAAAGAGGCTGAACATAAAGGCACTGTATTCCCATGCATCCCTTTCACCACTAAAAAGGGTATATTGTTCAATCTCCCTTTTCTCCTCCTCCTCCTCATCCATCATATCAACATGCCTATTAGGCTGCCTTCACCCATAATGTCTTTGAGGGTCACCAGCAGGCCCTCACCCATAATGTTTTTGGGGGTCACCAGCAGGCCCCCAACAATAATGTTTTTGAGGGTCACTAGCAGGCCCTTGCCCATAATGTTTTTCAGGGTTACCAACAAGCAGACCCTTGTTCATAATGTTTTAGAGGGTCACCAGCAGGCACCCGCCCCTAATGTTTTAGATGGTCAGATCAGCAGCAAGCACTCGTCAGCTCAGCAGCAGACCATCACCCCTAATTTTCTAGATGGTCAGCACTGCAGCAGGCCCTCACCCATAATGTTTAAGATTGTCAACTCAGCAGCAGGCCCTCACCACTAATGTTTTAGATGGTCAGCTCGGCAGCAGGCCCTCACTCTTAATGTTTTAGATGGTCAGCTCAGCAGCGGACCCTTTCCCCTAATGTTTTAGAGGGTCAGTTCAGCAGCAGACCCTTAGCCCTAATTTTTTAGATGGTCAGCTCTGCAGCAGGCCCTCGCCCATAATGTTTTGGATGGTCAGCTCAGCAGTAGGCCCTCGCCCATAATGTTTTAGATAGTCAGATCAGCAACAAGCACTCACCCCTAATGTTTTAGAGGGTCAGCTAAGCATCAGACCATCACCCCTAATTTTCTAGATGGTCAGCACTGCAGCAGGCCCTCACCCATAATGTTTAAGATGGTCCACTCAGCAGCAGGCCCTCACCACTAATGTTTTAGATGGTCAGCTCGGCAGCAGACCCTTAGCCCTAATTTTTTAGATGGTCAGCTCTGCAGCAGGCTCTCGCCCATAATGTTTTAGATGGTCAGCTCAGCAGTAGGCCCTCGTCCATAATGTTTTAGATGGTTAGATCAGCAGCAGGCCCTTGCCCCTAATGTTTAAGATGGTCAGATCAGCAGCAGGCACTCACCCCTAATTATTTTAGAGGGTCAGCTCAGCAGCAGACCCTCACCCCTAATTTGTTAGATGGTCAGCTCTTCAGTAGGCCCTCGCCCATAATGTTTTAGATGGTCAGCTCGGCAGCAGGCCCTCACTCTTAATGTTTTAGATGGTCAGCTCAGCAGCGGACCCTTTCCCCTAATGTTTTAGAGGGTCAGTTCAGCAGCAGACCCTTAGCCCTAATTTTTTAGATGGTCAGCTCTGCAGCAGGCCCTCGCCCATAATGTTTTGGATGGTCAGCTCAGCAGTAGGCCCTCGCCCATAATGTTTTAGATAGTCAGATCAGCAACAAGCACTCGCCCCTAATGTTTTAGATGGTCAGCTAAGCATCAGACCATCACCCCTAATTTTCTAGATGGTCAGCACTGCTGCAGGCCCTCACCCATAATGTTTAAGATGGTCCACTCAGCAGCAGGCCCTCACCACTAATGTTTTAGATGGTCAGCTCGGCAGCAGACCCTCACCCTTAATCTTTTAGAGGGTCAGTTCAGCAGCAGACCCTTAGCCCTAATTTTTTAGATGGTCAGCTCTGCAGCAGGCTCTCGCCCATAATGTTTTAGATGGTCAGCTCAGCAGTAGGCCCTCGCCCATAATGTTTTAGATGGTTAGATCAGCAGCAGGCCCTTGCCCCTAATGTTTTAGATGGTCAGATCAGCAGCAGGCACTCACCTCTAATTATTTTAGAGGGTCAGCTCAGCAGCAGACCCTCACCCCTAATTTGTTAGATGGTCAGCTCTTCAGTAGGCCCTCACCCATAATGTTTTAGATGGTCAGCTCGGCAGCAGGCCCTCACCCCTAATGTTTTAGATGGTCAGATCAGCAGCAGGCCCTCGTCCCTAATGTTTTAGAGGGTTACCAGCAGGCCATCAAGCATAATTTCAACTATGTGTATGATGCCCTCCTTTATGTGTAATAAAGGGTGTATTGCAGTGCTAGTTACTTGTCATTTTTGGCAGCCCTTTCACTTAGTGCATAGGCTTTATGAGTGTAGGAGTCCCACTACTTAAACAATTGTACCACAATGTAAATGAGGCCCTCCTTTATGTGATATACAGGTTGTATTGTACTTGTAATCTTACTTGTAATTTTTGGCAGTACTTGCACTTTATATACAAGTAAATATACAGGAAAGAATGCTTCCTAACAATTTTTCCTCTGAAAGTGATTTTATCTTAGGTTTTGTGCGTATTATTGTCAGTCTGTAAAAGTGGCATACTACTCGAACAACATCGTTCCCAGCAGCGAGATGGGAGTCCAAGATGCATCCAGACATCCTCCCCATGCTGTTCCTGAACACTTTCAGTGGTGTTTCCATCAATTTCTGACCTATTCTTGTGAATCAGACACTCTCCCCTCTTCACAGCAGGGGGTCCCCGATTTAATGATCGGGTTCTCCCATTGACTTCCATTGTGCTCGGGTGCTCAGTAGAGCACCCGAGCATCCCAAGGTGTTCTACTCGAGCACCTGAGCACTTTGGTACTCGACCAACACTAGTTGTTTCTCTGGTTTTAAATATGAATGAATTCCAAGAAAAACACTATTTCGATACCTAGATAGATACATAGGTGGAAAGAATAGTATAGCTTTATAGAGAGTATGATGTTTAAAACAAGAAGAAAGAGTTCAACGACAAATTCATTTCTGCTACACGTCTATGGCAGTTTCATAATGGTGTGGGAATATTATTATTTTAATCTTACTATTATTTTCCACTACATGCCATTGAAACAAATGTATGTCATATTAGGGATTTTTGAGCATCTGTCCTTCACATTTATTCCTTAACTTTAAATAGGTGAACAGATCAAGCTTTATTTGACTAGTCTAACCTAGAGAGATAACGTAGATTGTTAAAATATCACCAAGCCATCAGTTATCTCTTAACTACCAGTACATCATGGTGGTGAAGGGGGTGTATGGAGTGGTCCTCTGCAGTGAGCCAGCTCTATACACGGTAGGTGCCGGCTGTACCATACAGCCAGCACTTGGCCACACTGACAGGGAGCGGCGAGCGCGCCACCCCCACCATTTAACCCATCAGGTGCCGCGATCAACGCTGATCGTGGCACCTGTAAGTGAAGACAGAGGGATGCGGTTCCCTCTGCCTTCTGATCGAAGCTCCCGCAGTGAAATCGCCGATTGGTTGCCATGGCAGCCTGGACGCTGCTGAAGTGCTCCAGGCCTGCCATGGCTTTCTCTATGCTGAGCTATGAACGAGGCATAGCTCAGAATGGAGAGTGTAGAAATCCTATTCACCCTTATAGAGATCTATTAGGGTGAATAGGAGTAGGGATCAAAGGAGCCCATGTACTAGCACACTATGTGTAGAAAAAGTAAAAAAAAAAAAAATTTTAAGTTGAAATCACCCCTCTTTACCATTTTTACATATAAACATGTATTAACCACATCAGCCCCCCTAGCTTAAACAACCTTAATGACCAGGCCACTTTTTACAATTCTGCACTACACTACTTTCACGGTTTATTGCTCCGTCATACAACTTACCACCCAAATGAATTTTACCTCCTTTTATTCTCATTAATAGAGCTTTTATTTGGTGGTATTTCATTGTTGCTGACATTTTAACTTTTTTTGCTATTAATAAAAAAGTAATGACATTTTTGCAAAAAAATGACATTTTTCGCTTTCTGTTGTAATTTTTTTTTAAAAACTACATTTCTATATAAATTTTTCTCTAAATTTATTGTTCTACATGTCTTTGATAAAAAAAACGCATTAAGTGTATATTTATTGGTTTGGGTAAAAGTTATAGCGTTTACAAACTATGGTGCAAAAAAGTGAATTTCCGCACTTTGAAGCAGCTCTGACTTTCTGGGCACCTGTCATGTTTCTTCAGGTGCTAGATTGTCAGGATAGAATAAATACCCCCCAAATCACACCATTTTAGAAAGAAGACACCCCAAAGTTTTCGCGGAGGGGTATGGTGAGTTCATGCATGATTTCATTTTTTTTCACAAGTTAGCAGAAAATGACACTTTCTGGGAAAAAATAAATAATACAGTTTCCATTTCTGCTAACAAAAAAATATAAAATCTCCCACGGACTCAATATGCCCCTCAGTGAATACCTTGGGGTGTCTACTTTCCGAAATGGGGTCATTTGTGGGGTGTGTTTACTGTTCTGGCATTTTGGGCGGGGCTAAATTGTGCGCAGCCCTTTAAAGCCTAAAAGGTACTCGTTGGACTTTACGCCCCTTTACGCACCTAAGCTTCAAAAAAGTGTCACACATGTGGTATCCCTGTACTCAGAATAAGTAGGGAAATGTGTTTTGGGGTGTATTTATACATATACCCATACTGTGTGTGAGAAATATCTCTGTAAACTGACAACTTTGTATAAAAAAATGTAAAAAGTTGTCATTTACAGAGATATTTCTCACACCCAGCATGGTTATATGTAAAAATGCATCCCAAAACACATTGCCCTACTTCTCCTGAGTACGATGATGCCACATGAGTGACACCTTTCTGCAGCCAAGATGCGCAAAGGGGTCCAAATTCCAATGAGTACCTTTAGGATTTCACAGGGCATTTTTACGCATTTGGATTCCAGACTTCTTCTTACGCTTTAGAGACCCCTAAAATGCCAGGGCAGTATAAATACCCCACAAGTGACCCCATTTTAGAAAGTACACACCCCAAGGTATTCCGTGAGGGGTATGGTGAGTTCATGTAAAATTTTATTTTTTGTCACAAGTTAGTGGAATATGAGACTTTGTAAAAAGAAAACAAAAAATATATATATCAATTTCCGCTAACTTGTGCCAAAAAAAAATAAAAAATTCTGTGAACTCGCCATGCCCCTCATGGAATACCTTGGGGTGTCTTCTTTCCAAAATGGGGTCACATGTGGGGTATTTATACTGCCCTGGCATTTTAGGGGTCCTAAAGCATGAGAATCAAAATGCATAAAAATGCCCTGTGAAATTCTAAAGGTACTCATTGGAATTAGGGCCCCTTTGCGCATCTTGGCTGCAAAAAAGTGTCACACATTTCTCTCACGGAATACCTTGGGGTGTCTTCTTTCTAAAATGGGGTCACATGTGAGGTGTTTGTACTGCCCTGGCATTTAAGGGGCTCCGCATTCATTACATGTATGACCAGCATTAGGAGTTTCTGCTATTCTCCTTATATTGAGCATACGGGTAATTAATGAGATTTTTTTTTTTCCGTTCAGCCTCTGGGCTGAAAAAAATAAATAAAATGAACGGCACAGATTTCTTCATTCGCATCGATCAATGTGGATGAAAAAATCTCTGACAAAATCAGTGACTGCGGTGCGGTGAGCTGGGCGCTAACTACCTAACAAGTAGCTAACTAACTGGCGGTGATAAGGGACCCTTATGCCCCATTCACACGTCCACAATTCTGTTTGCGGAACGGAATTGCGGACCCATTCATTTCTATGGGGACAGACTTTGTCCCTCTTGGATCCGGAATTGCGGATCCTCACTTCCGGGTCTGCACTTCCGTTCCGAAAAAATATAGAACACGTCCTATTCTTGTCCGCAATTGCGGACAAGAAAAGGCATTTTCTACATACTGTAGTTCTGGCAATGTGTGGATCTGCAAAATAAGGAAAGCACATTGCCGGTGTCCGTGTTTTGCAGATCCGCGGATTCGTGGATCCATAAAACACATATGGACGTCTGAATGGAGCCATACAGGGGGGTGATCAATGACAGGGGGGCGATCAGGGAGTCTATATGGGGTGATCAGGGGTTAATAAGGGGTTAATAAGTGACGTGGGGGGGGGTAGTGTGGTGCTTGGAGCTACTTTACATAGCTACCTGGTCCTCTGGTGGTCAATCCCAGCAAATGGGACCACCAGAGGACCAGGTAGCAGGTATATCAGACGATGTTTTACCATCGCTGACAGGCTGTAGTATAACTGCCGAGCTGTGAGCTGCTGTGAACGCGCACGCATGTTCACAGCAAATCACGCGTCTCGCGAGATGACGCACGGATGCGTGCAGGAGGAACAAACCTGCCGCCGCCTGGATGCATCCGTGCGTGTGGCGGTCGGCAGGCGGTTAATGATAAAAAAAATATTAGGTATTGCCACTGCTGAAAAAGTCTGGACTTTTTTTTATTTTTTATGCCATAATGGAAAAAAAATGAAACACATGCAATTTAAAATTTTAAGTCACCTTTCCTTGATTTCCCTAAGGTCTTTATTTTTTTTAAATTAGTAAAACAAAAAAAACCCGTACAAGTTTGGTTTCGCTGAATTCATATTGAGCCCAATAATAAGGAAGTCATATCATTTTTAGCGCACAGTGAACACTGTGATGTCAAAACCCCAAAACCTTGGTGGAATTTTATATATGTATATATTTTTTCGAATTTAACCCAACAAAGAATTTTTTTCCCTTTTAAAAAGACATGTTAAAGAGGACCTTTCACCGATTTAAAAACTAAAAACTAACTATACCTGTGGGCAGAGCGGCGCCCAGGGGTCCCTCTGCACTTACTTGTATGTCTGGGCGCCGCTCCGTTCGCCCGGTATAGGCTCCGGTGTCCGAGCTCCCTCTGTTGTATGGGGCGGGGACTTTGTATCAGGCGTGTCCCTTGCTGCAGAGCTTGCCAATCATAGCGCGCAGCTGGCTAGCTCTGCAGCATGGGACACGCTGATGCAATGTCCTCGCCCTACAGCAGAGGGAGCTCGACCTGGAGCCTATACTGGCGCGAACGGAGCGGCGCCCAGACATACAGTAAGTGCAGGGGGACCCTGGACGCCGCTCTGCCCACAGGTATAGTTATTTTTTCGTTTTTAAATCGGTGAAAGGTCCTCTTTAAATTAAATGGCACTATAAAAAAATGCATCTTGTCCCACAAAAAATAAGCTCACATATGGATATGTGAATGGAAAAATAAAAAAGTTAGGGCTACTGGAACGTGGGGAGGAAAAAACAAAAATGCAATACCAAAAATGTGCCTGGTACTTAAGGGGTTAAACTTTATTTTAGCGTGAGATATATTGTTTGATCTGAAAACTTTTGGCAAAAAGACAAGGCAATTATTCGTATGTTCGTTATGAAATATGTTTATGACACCGCGTGAGTCATTTATTGCCAAAGGACAGTTTTGAGTCACATTAACTCTCTACTGCTTAGACTTGAATTTCTACCTCAGTTGTATCCCAATGATCTTCCAGACAGAATGCTTTTTAATCTAAAACATTTTACTGTGTTTAAATATGATGTGAAAAATATTGCATCGAAATTTGAGTTGAGCTGACACTTGGATGTTCTGGTCGAGGAGTTCGGCAGAATTTTACTGAAATGTTCGGGTTTGGGATCCGAACTTGACCCTGAATCCCATTGAAGTCAATGGGGACCTGAACGTTTGGGCACTAAAATGGCTGTAGAATAGCCCAGGAAAGAGCTAGAGGGCTGCAAAAGGCAGTAAAATGTAGGTAAATGCCCTGCAAACAAAAGTGGATGGGAAATGACTTAAAATAAAATAAATAGAAATTAAACAATATTAATTGGCAACTCGGAGGAGGAGGTGGAATTGGAGGTTAGGGAGACCTCAGGTGGAAATGCCATCAGCAGGACATCTATCATCCTGCGTTTTGTAGTCAGTAGTCACGCATCTTTTGATCAGTAACATACGTTTTACAAAATTTGGTATCCTGTCAGCAATGCACAGCTGTGGCTTATCACTGGCAAAACTGGGTTAATGTCACCCACCAATGAAACAGGTAATATTCAGAAATGTTAGGACCCTGGCACCCAGACAGAGGAGAGGTCAATTCACAGCAAAACAGGTTTCATGTCACCCACCAATGCAGCAGGCGATTATCAGAAATGTAGGCCCCTGGCACCCAGAAAGATGAGAGGTCAATGCATAGCAAAACAGGCTTCATGTCACCCAGCAATGGAACAGGCCATTTTCACTAATTTAGGCCCCTGGCACCCAGACAGAGGAGAGGTGCATTCATGGTAATAAGAGGTTAATGTCACCCAGCAATGGAACAGACCATTTTTACTAATTTAGGCCCCTGGCACCCAGACAGAGGAGAGGTGCATTTACAGCAATAAAAGGTTAATGTCACCCAGCAATGGAACAGGCCACTTTCACTCATTTAGGCCCCTGGTAACCAGACAGAGGAGAGGTGCATTCACGGCAATAAGAGGTTAATGTCACCCAGCAATGGAACAGGCCATTTTCACTAATTTAGGCCCTTAGCACCCAGACAGAGGAGAGGTCAATGCACAGCAAAACAGGCTTCATGTCACCCCCCAATGGAACAGGCCATTATTACTAATTTAGGCCCCTGGCACCCAGACAGAGGAGAGGTGCATTCATGGTAATAAGAGGTTAATGTCACCAAACAATGGAACAGGCCATTTTCCCTAATTTAGGCCCTTGGCACCCAGACACAGGAGAGGTCAATGCATGGCAGAACAGGCTTCATGTTACCCAGCAATACAGCAGGCGATTTTCAGAAATGTAGGCCTGTGGCACCCAGAAAGAGGAGAGGTCAAATCACGGCAAAAAGAGGGTAATATTAAGCACCGGAGCAACAGGCGATTATCAGAAATGTAGGCCCCTGGCATCCAGACAGAGGAGTGGTCAATTTACGGCAAAACAGACTTTATGTCACCCAGCAATGCAGCAGGCAATTATCAGAAATGTAGGCCCCTGGCACCCAGACAGAGGAGAGGTGGATTCACAGCAATAAGATGTTAATGTCACCCAGCAATGGAACAGGCCATTTTCACTAATTTAGGCCCCTGGCACCCAGACAGAGGAGAGGCTCATTCAAATTGGGGTAGCCCCCGAAATAATGGTGCAAATAAAAAAAAGGATTCCATGAAAAGTGCACTGGAGTACAAGAATGTATGTTTGAGGCGGTTATAAATGTCTATTCTGCACAAGGTACGGACAAGTCCTGTGGGATCCATGCATGGTTCATTTTAATTAATGTGAGCTTGTCAACGTTGGCTGTCGACAGGCGGCTGCGTTTGTCTGTAATGACGCCAGGGCAGGCCAGCACCTCCAAGGCATAAAGGGCAAGATCGGGCCATGTGGACAATTTGGAGACCCAGAAGTTGAATGGGGCAGAACCATCAGTCAGTACGTGGAGGCGTGTGCACACGTACTGTTCCACCATGTTGTTCAAATGCTGCCTCCTGCTAAGACATTCTGTATCAGTGGTGACAAAACTTTTCCACATGTCGGCCATGCTAACCTTGCCTTCTGAGGAGCTGGCCATGACACAGCTGTGTTGGCGACCTCTTGCTCCTCCTTCTCCTCCTCTGCCTTCGCCTTATGCTTCCACTTTTCCCCCCGTGTCAGTTGGGAATGCCCTCAGTTCAGGAGAGCGTCTACCAGCGTGCGCTTGTACTCGCGCATCTTCCTATCACGCTCCAGTGCGGGAATTAAGGTGGGTAGGTTGTCTTTGTACTGGGGATCCAGCAGGGTGGCAACCCAGTAGTCAGCACAAGTTAAAATGTTGGCAACTCTGCTGTCATTGCGCAGGCACTGCAGCATGTAGTCACTCATGTGTGCCAGGCTGCCCAGAGGTAGGGATAAGCTGTCCTCTGTAGGTGGTGTATCGTCTGTGTTCTCCATATCCCCACAGCCACGCTCCAGTGATGGCCTTGAGCTGCGTTGGGTGCTACCCTGCTGTGAACCCGGTTCCTCCTCCTCTACCTCCTCCTCCTATGCCAGAACTGTGCCCTGGCTGGCCACATGTGTACATGGCCTCTGCTGGTGCAGGAACCCACCCTCTGAGCCACTTCTGAATAACCGGCCTGAAACCCTGTGAAATGCCCCCTCTTCCTCCTCCTCTTCCATCATCAACGTAATTGATTTTTCAAGGAGACATAGAAGTGGTATTGAAGAGGTGAAAGACTGATGGGCAAGGGCTGCAGGTGCCAACTCTGAGCTTTCTGCAGAGGACTGGGTGGGAGACACCGTGAAGGAACTGGAGGCACTGTCAGACACCCAATCTACTATCACCTGTACATGTTCTGGCCTCACCATCTGTAGAGCAGCATTCGGGCCTACCAAATGACGCTGCAGATTCTGTCGCCTACTTGCACCAGAGGAAGGTGTTTCACTTGGACCGATAGTTGGCGCTGAACAGCCACGTCCTCTCCCAGCAACAGGAGCTCTACCAACACCACCACGACCATCCCCACGTCCTTTATTTGATGTTCTCCTCATTATTTGCGTTCACCCACCATGCTGAAAGATGGTTTCTCTCCAGTGTCAATTTAACTGCCAATTGTCAACAATTAAGTTCACAAAAGCAGTGCCCGTGTCATAAAAATGCTCTGTGGACCAAGAATAACGTTTTTTTGGCCTAAAACACGCTGATTCTCAATTTCACCACAGAAATGTAAAATATTATTTATACGCTCTATGCACAACTGTTTGGTGAACCCAGAACACAATTTTTTCTTTCACTAAAACACAGTTAAGCATTATTTTTGTGCTGCAATTTAAAATTGGTATTTGTACGCTGTATGCACAAGTGGTTTGTGGACCCAGAACACGGCTTTTTTCAATAAAACACAGATATGCAGTATTTCACTGCTATAAATAAAATGTTGGTATCTCTACGCTGTATGCAAAAGTAGTTTGTGGACCCAGAACAAGGATATTTTTTTTTTTATAAAACACAGAAATGCAGTATTTTACTGCTGTAAATTTAACGTAGGTATTTCTACACTGTATGCAAAAGTGTTTTGTGGACCCAAAACAAATTTTTTTTTGATAAACACAGAAATGCAGTATTTCACTGCTATAAATAAAACATTGGTATTTCTACGCTGTATGCAAAAGTGGTTTGTGTACTCAGAACAAGGATTTTTTTGTATAAAACACAGAAATGCAGTATTTTACTGCTGTAAATTTAACGTACTGTAGGTATTTCTATGCTGTATGCATAAATGGTTTGTGGACCCAGAACAAGGATTTTTTTAATAAAACATAGAAATACAGTATTTTTCTGCTGTAAATTTAACGTAGGTATTTCTACACTTTATGCAAAAGTGTTTTTTTTACCCAGAACACGTCTTTTTTCTAAAAAAAAAAAAAACACAAATGCAGTATTTCACTGCTATAAATAAAATGTATTTATTTCTACGCTGTATGCACCACTGCTTTGTAAAGCAAGAATATTGCTGTTTTTCCCAAAAAAAAGACTAATTCACTGCAGAAATGTCAAATATGTATTTGGGCGGTGCATTTCAAACTGTTTTGTGGACCAGTAATAACCTTTTTTTCCCCTGAAACACAGTGATGCACTATTTACCTGCAGAAATATTAAATATGTATTTGTATGCTGTATGCACAAATGCTTTGTGAAGCAAGAATATTGCTTTTTTCCCCACGAAAAAAGACTAATTCACTATTTCACTGCAGAAATGTAAAATGTGTATTTGGGCGGTGTATTTAAAAATGCTTTGTGGACCATGATTACCGCTTTTTCTCACAAAAATAAACTGATGCATTATTTGACTGCTGAAATTGAATATACAGTTTAGTGCATTGTATACACAAGTGCTCTGTGGCACCACAGGTCCCAGACTAGACAAATGGACTATGTCGCCCCTTAATTATACAAAAGGTAATGTAGGGGACTTGAACAGCCAAAAAAAAACAATTTTTTCTTTCACTGAGCTACCAAACAAGATTAAGGCTGATGTCCCTGGCAGGCTGGTACATATGCAGTACACTGCAGTGGCTAAAATGGCCGCCAACCCCCACCTCAGTAACAGATGGATTTAAAAAAATATAAATAAATGTAGGATTACTGAAGCTCCCTCCCTATCTATTTGCTGCATCTTGTGGATTAAAGTACAACAGGTTCTACAGATTTCTTGCCTATCCTGTCCCTGATAGCACCAGCAGCAACCTTTCACTAGGCTAACATCAGCAGACTGACGTGCGGCACTACGTGACTCCAGCGCATAAAGAGGCTGGGTCACATGCTGCACTCAGCCAATCACAGCCATGACATTAGTATGCATGGCTGTGATGGCTTCTTAGGGCAAAGAAGTAAAACGCTTGCTGATTGGCTGCTGTGCAGCCCTTCAGAAAGCGGGAAGAATTGCCGAACAACGGACCCGAACCCGATGTTTTATGAAAATGTTCGGGTCCGGGTCCCGAACACCCCAAAATTCGGTACGAACCCGAACTATACAGTTCGGGTTCGCTCAACCCTAATCAAAATGCATATTGAGGAATATAATATATTTTTTACATTTAATAGAAAATATACATTAATTACCATAGATAAAAAAGAGAACAAAAGATTGGAGCCTGAAAATAAATGCATAAAATGTTAGTTGCAGTTTGGAAGTATATGAGTTACACCCGTAACATGTATCATGTTATGCAACATAAAAATATATACAAGTTATTCAGAGCCTATGGAGGCATAAAGACTTGAATTAAGGCCTTGTCCAAATTTTTGTTTTTCATTGGCATGTGCTATCTGCAAGTTCACGTGTACCCCTTGATTTTAATGTGTCTGTTCACATATCAGTAGTTTTTTTTACTGACTGTGGGTTAGTGAAAAAACCATGGAGACCTGCACTACTTTGATTTGTGATGTGGAACAAACATGCCCATTGGAGTCTATGGGTCCATGAAAAGTCACTGACACAACACGGATGGAGATACTCTGGAAATTAATTTTCACCTGAGTAATGTCCGTGAAATACAGATGCCATAAGGAGGGCAAAAAATTGACACACGGGCCAAACACAGATCTTTGCGGATAAAACCACAATTAGGCCATGTTTATATTTACATGTCCATTTGACATCCATGAAACATCCATACGTGTTTCATCTGTGAAGGATCAGTGTTTGGTCAGCGTGTTCAGTGTTTTTTGCCCTCCATGTGCAATACATATTCCAAGGACACTCCTCAGCTGAAAATTTATTTCTAGAGCATCTCCTACCAGTGGTCAGTGTAAAATGGACCAAACACAGATGCCATCCGTGTTGTGTCAGTGGTTTTTCACAGACCCATAGACTTCAAAGTAGTGCATGTCTCCCACTGACCCATGGCCAATGAAATACTACTGATATGTGAACAAACACATTACAATTGATGGAAATGCGATAGCACACATCCATGAAAAACAGAAATGTGAATAAGGCCTTAAACATCAACCATGGTATTCTGCATTAATGTATGGCCTAATACTTACAATGAGTCATAATAAAAGGTATTAAATGCACTTTTTCTGATGGTTCCTATATACAGAAAACTATTCAGTATGTAGATAGTACTAAAGTGTATGGGAAATTCCAAGCAAGGCTCGCAATACTGTATCGGGGGGATTATCCATTGATGTGACAGCAAAATTATGATTCTACTTCTACTTTCTACTATTATTGGAACTAGCAGTGAAAGTAATTTTCATGCCAAAATTATCATGCATCATTTCAAATTATCCAGATCTTACCTGTGGTAATGGCTTGGCTGGTTTGGTGAGAATTCCTCCAACATAGACAACATGAGGGAGAGTAGGTCTAGGAAATTCCAGGGCAACATCTGTGCAAAGCATCCAAAGAGAGGATCCTTGTACCAGCTCATACATGGATCTCGCTGGCAGAATGTTGTGCTTCCTCATTATTCTATCGTATTTTGGTAAGACAATAAAATTTATTCCAAATCGAGAAACTAAATAAACAATTGTATTTTTTATTCTTTCCAGTAAGCCCATCCGATCAGTGAGGAGTGAGTTGAACTCTGGGACATACGATAAGGGTGCGGGGGCACCGACCTCAACAGGGAACCATAGTCCAGTAGAAAATACAACATATTTTATATCCAAAATATTGGCTATGACAAATCCACACATTTCATTTGGGTCGACAATCACCATGTCATAGTTTTCTTTTTTTAAACGATTCATCAGCTCTTGGTTTCCCACCATTATATCACAATTGCTCGAATAATGATCCAGAATGTCAAACATTTCTAATGCTGTGAACCTCCCAGAAAATATATTCTTCATCTTAGACTGGAGAAATTGATCAGATGTGGTACTGTTAAATATCCCTGGATAGCGTTGAACTTGATAATGACTCGATGGTGGTATGTCCCTTCCTTCTGAAATCAGGAAGACAGTTTCATGGCCTTTGTCATGTAGTGCAGTGGCCACCGTCTTGAATATATACAGGTGACTTTCAAACATTACTGGCGGGACAACGATAATTTTGGCAGCCTTTCCTATTGCAAAAGTGAACCACAAGAGTAGAGTAACAGTTGCAGTAGACTTCATGGCTGTTGTCAAAAAGAGAGAAAATTTTGAATTATATTCTGTACTGATGGAAATTTTACAGAGAAGTACCAAGCACAAATTAATAAAACAGTTTGGTCAGTAGTGCCTAGATCTAGGGCAACCTTGTAATAAATGATGACATACAGGTTCAGACTGGGGTTCCTGGGGCCCACCAAAGGAAATTATTCTTGGAGCCCAACCCCTATATCATCAATAAAGTCTAATAAATCTTGATTCAAAGAAATAGTCCCTAGTGGCAAGTTACTGTCTCCAAAAGCAGGTCCAAATGATTTTTCCTTCTGGATCTTTGGGGTTCAATATGGTGTCAAAGCCTGGGCCCACCGAAGGATCCTCTGGTAGTTTGGTGGGCCAGTTCAACACTGATGGCATGTACAGTAGTTGGCATAGTTTGCAATACAGCCTAGACTGTAATTATTAAATGATTAAATAATGATGGCTATTATTTGAGCTTTCACACTGCACTCTTACTACTGCTTTGTGGAATATACAGTAGTTACCAACCACAGTTTCACTTGTTTCTCATGGACTCTGTGTCCTTTAACCGCCAGTGTGCATGCACCAGTCCTAAAATGTGAAGTTATACAAACCTAAAGGACTGAACATCAAACACATATCTGCTATTCAGAAAACAGTATACATCGCTCCAATAACCTTCTGGGGATGGACTATAGACATTGGTAATATAGGACAGTGTAACTTCTAAGTGGTCGGTCGAGCATTATTGCCAAATATTTTATTATTAAGAGCACTTTGAATGTGAATTTTTGAACATTACTTGGTAACACCGATGGTGACCAACATTGGTGAATTAAATTAAATTAAATACAGAATTAACTATCAATTGTTGATTTAATTTTATTATAACTGTGTTGGACTTATCGTTTTTAATTTTTTTAGCAATTTTATGGGCAGATGAGATTTTACCCTAATGGTGTAGCCTTAAAGGGGTTGTCTCCCTTCAGCAAATAGCATTTATTATGTAGAGAAAGTTAATGCAAGGCAAACACTAATGTATTGCGATTGTCATTATTGCCTCCTTTGCTGTCTGGATTCATTTTTCCATCACATGATACACTGCTCATTTCCATGGTTATGACTAGAGATGAGCGAATTTAAAAAAAATTTGATTCGGCCAGTTCACCACATATCTTGGACAAATTATCTTTCGATCCAAATTTATTTGCGTCAAATCACATTAAAAAGTGACTATTTCCAGGCTGCAGAGAGCCTTTATAGGGGTGTAGAACACTGGGCCGCTATGTGTGGATTATGTGTTGTCCGCCCCCATTATTTCTGCTGAAGTTGTTATGTCGCATCCCGAATGAGTAAAGGATTGCTTTTACTATTACTGCATGGTTGAGTGCCGCCTTCTTATCATCTCTATTGGAACCAATTGATGTAATTCTTGATTGGCGTGCAGTACTGCAGTGAAGACGTGGAGGTGCATTGGGACATCTACTTTGGTGTTTCGGTGTATGGACTGTTATAGAGTGCACAGCTGTGCTGCCTACTTCTACTACTGTGTGTCTTGCAGTAACACGCATAGAGAGTCTACTGTGGTAGTGAAATAATACTGTGAGTCAGTGGGACATGCAGACGACAGGCGTCGATCTTAGAATCACTACATGCTTTACTTATTTGGGCAGTCACAGGGCCAAAACTGACCAAATAACTCAACTCAGCCTTACAGGTAGATGTTAGCGCCAAGAAGAAGCGCAGTCCTTTTACACCCTCATCAGCTGATTCCACATAGATGTCTACAGAACCTGTTCTTTTAAACGCTTACACAAGTAGAGCCCCCCTGACAGAGTGGAGATGGTGTCAGCAGTAAGTTTGTGTTGATGTCACTGATTAATTTGCCTTTCCTCTGATCCGTCAGAACAATAACCCCCAAAAAATGGATCCTGTCTGTGGAGCATTCGCCTTCACTCGGTCAGCATTTGCTCAATAATCTATCAGTATTGCTAATGCCAAAAAAACAGGAGTGGATCTAAAACAGAGATGACACGTGAATGGAATATTTGCATGTCTTCTGTGTTTTGTACCCACTTCTGCTTTTGGTTACCAAATCATAAGCCAATTCTGATGGGGCCATACAGACCTTACAGCTGCTACACAGACAGGATCCGTTGTGAATCTCATTTTTCCTTGCTTCTGACAGATCATAAGGAAGGTCAAATAAATGATGATGTCATGAAGTGGGGAGGGTAGGAATAGCATGAGAAGTCCACAGAGTGGACCTATGACATAGTGGTGAGGTGGAAGCAGCATGAGGAGACCACAGAGTGGCCCAATGACAGGGTCTGGAGGTGGAAGCAGTATGAGGAGACCACAGAGCGGCACAATGACAGAGTCTGGAGATGGCAGCAGCAGTATCAGGAGGAGGCCACAGAGTGCCACAATGATAGAGTGTGGAGGTGGCTGCAACATGAGGAAGCCACAGAGTGGCACAATGAGAGAGTTTGGAGGTGGCAGCAGAATCAGGAGACCACAGAGTGGCAGAATGATAAAATGTGGAGGTGGCAGCAGCATAAGGAGGCAACAGAGTGGCACACTGACAGAGTCTGGAGGTGGCAGCAGCATGAGAAGACCACAGAGTGGCACAATGACAAAGTGTGGAGGTAGCAGCAGAATCAGGAGACCACAGAGTGGCACAATGAGTCTGGAGGTGGCAGCAGAATCAGGAGGCAGAGTGTGGAAGTGGCAGCAGCATAAGGAGGCAACAGAGTGGCACAATGACAAAGTCTGGAGGTAGCAGCAGAATCAGGAGTCCACAGAGTGGCACAATGATAAAGTTTGGAGGTGGCAGTAGCATGAGGAGGCAACAGAGTGGCACACTGACAGAGTCTGGAGGTGGCAGCAGCATGAGAAGACCACAGAGCGGCACAATGACAGAGTCTGGAGGTAGCAGCAGAATCAGGATACCACAGAGTGGCAAAATGAGTCTGGAGGTGGCAGAAGCAGCAGGAGACCACAAAATGGCAACTTGACATAGTGTGGAGATGGCAGCAGCAGGAGACCACAACATGGCAAGGTGACATAGTGTGGAGATGGTGGCAACAGCAGCATCAGGATACCACAGAGTAGCAAGGTGACATAGTGTGGAGATGGCAGCAAAAGCTTCAGGAGACCACAAAATAGCAAGCTGACATAGTGTGGAGATGGCAGCAGCAGCAGCATCAGGACACCACAGAGAGGCAAGATGACATTGTGTGGAGCAGGCAGCAGCAGCATCAGGATAACCACAGAGAGGCAAGGTGACATAGTATGGAGATGGCAGCAAAAGCTTCAGGAGAGCACAAAATAGCAAGGTGACATAGTGTGGAGATGGCAGCAGCATCAGGATACCACAGAGTAGTAAGGTGACATAGTGTGGAGATGGCAGCAGCAGTAGCATCAGAATACCACAAAGTGACGCGGTGACAGAGTGAGTGGCAATATTAGTACCCGCTGATGAGGTTGGGTGTAAAAAGGAGCACTTGGCATCAGATGGGTGGCATCAGGCAGGTGGCAGCATCAGAGTAGTAGCTGAGGCAGGTAGCCAGAAGAAAGCGGCCTTTTCTTTGAAGGTTTGGGTGAGGTGGCATGGATGATCTAATCAGATGCATCCGGAATTGGTGGATGGAAATCATGTCTGATCCACGCCTGATTCATCTTGACATAGGTCAGTCTCTCCACATTTTGGGTGGACAGGCAAGTTCTCCTTGGGGTCACTATGGCCCCCACTGCACTAAACACCCACTCTGATGCCACACTACTGGTTGACAGGACAGCCTTTCCAGGGCAAACTCGGCCAGTTGCGGCCACAAATCCAGTTTGGCTGCCCAGTAGGCCAGTGGATCTTCAATGTGGGTTGCCAGGGTGCTGTCCAAGTATGCCACCACCTGCTGGGGTCCTGCTCCAGGCCTACCTGCTGCTGCTGCTGGTGAGTAGTTATTTCAATATGCTGGTGAAGAAAGCTACTCATCAGCGACTGTGAGCAAGCAGCGGGCCATTTGTGCAAGTGACTCGGAGGGACTCCCTGCCTCCATCTCCACTGCATACTGCCATGGTGTTTCTTGGTCCTATGTCTCGTCTTCCTCATCACCCTGTAGCTTCTCTGGCTGCTCCTCCTCTCCTCTCAGTTAATTAGAAAAACCACCCATTTGGCTACACATTGTCTGTGCTCCAATGTTCTCCTACCCCTCCTCCTCCTCTTCTAGTTCAGACCCCACAGGGCTCATGTAGCCATGAGATCTAGGTGCCACGTCTCCAGTCCCCTGACGAGCCATTGTTACCACCATCTGTTCCAGGACATGAAGACATGAAGCAGTGGAATGACGTTGTTCATCCCGTAGTCCTGGAGACTGACAAATAACATGGCGTCCTCAAAGGGCCTGAGCAAATGGCATATGTCAAGCATGAGCTGCCACTGGCTGACAGTTACACAGGGGAGTACTCCTATCTGCTTGCATCATAAAGAAATCGTTGATGGCATTTCTCTATTCATATAGTCGGTCCAACATATGGAGGGTAGAATTCCAACTGGTGAAAAGTCGCATATCAGCCAATGTTGGGGGGTGCAATTCTGCCGCTGCAACTCAAGGAGGGTGTGCTTTGCGGTGTACGAGTGGCTGAAGCGCATAGAAAGTTTCCTGGCCATTTTTATGATGTCTTCCAGATGGGTCAAAGACTTCAGGAACCACTTGACAACCAGATTGAACACGTATGACATGCAGGGCGCATGTCTCAGCCTTCCTTGACGCAGCACCTGCACAATGTTCTTCCCATTGTCGGACACTATGGTTCCGATTTTCAGTTGTCGCAAAGAAAGCCAGAATTCGATTTCTTGATGAATCACATGGAGCAGTTCCTCCCCTGTGTGACTCCATTTTCCCAGGGAAATGAGGTGCAGAACAGAGTGAGACCACCCTGCCCTGCACATGTGGTATGCTGGAGGGGCACTGTGAGTGTGAGAACGTGGAGGCGGAAGCGGCGTGACCTAGCCAAGTTGCTGGTGTGGCTCTGCAGGAACCACATAAACCCAGTGGGCCGTAAAGGACATGTACTGTCCCTGACCGTAGTTACAGCTCCACATGTCTGCACTGCCGTGCACTTTGAATGACACAGACAGGCTCAAGGACTGTCCCACCTTCTGCTCTACATAGTTGTGCAGGGCTGGTACTGCCTTTTTCGCAAAGAAATGACGGCTTGGGACTCTCCACCTCGGCTTGGCACAAGCCATTAGTTCTCTGAAAGGTGCAGAGTCTACCACTTGGAAAGGGAGGGACTGCAGCACCAGCAACTTGGACAGAAGAAAGTTCAGCTTCTGCGCTGTTGGATGCGTGCACGCAAACTGCTGTCTCTTGGCAATCGCTTCAGTGATCGATTGCTGACGGAGTGACTGATGAAGAGGAGGAGGAGGGGGAGCAGGAGCATCTGGAGCAGAATATGGGAATGACAGACAGCTCCCTTCGGCTGAGGTGGTGGAGCCTTGACTTGCTGAAACCCGGTGCGTGCCACTGGGTGATGCAGCGGTTGCTGCAGCAGGCTGGATCACCAGATCGGAGCCACGGTTCTCCCAGGCCACTGTATGGTGATGCTGCATATGTTGATGCAGGGCCGTAGTGCCAACATTGGCACCCTGGCCACGATTCACTTTCTGCCCACAGATTCGACTTATGGCCACGTTCACCTCCTCTGGCTCTTTGAAAAAAAACTGCCACACCGCTGAGTAGGGGATCTTCCCCTCAATAGTCTGCACTGACTGACTGCTACTGCCTCTGCCTCCGTGAACCCCAGAAACACTACTTCCTGGGCAGGTAGGCCTGCTGTGAAGCAGGTGGTCTACCTCTGGCATGCTTGGCTACCGACTTCCCACTGCTGCCACCCTACTGACTTCCAACCTAGCTACCACCTTGCTGGCTCCATCGCTGCCTCACGGGCAAGCTGCCATTCTCTTCTCCTGATGATGATGAAGCCCCTTCTGCACCCGGCTCCCAAGTGCGATCGGCTTCATCATCATCGAGTAGTGTCTGCGCGTCACTGATTTCCCCCTCAACGGCCTCTGAGTCAGGAGCCTGACCGCTCGTAACACCACCATCCACTCTACTCATCACTACTTGCCCGTCTAGAAGAGGATGTCTCCTCCAGATCTTGGCTGGGCGGTAGCTGCTGACTGTCCTCTAGTAGCTCTTCCTCGCTGAAAAGTGTAGCTGAGCCTACAACATATACTACTTCTCGTGGTGAGGGAACAGAAAAGGACAGAGGTAGATTGAGGACAGGTGAGGGCACAGGGTCTGCTCCCGGGCCATGCCAACTAAGGGTTGTGTCTGACAAACTCACCGACTGTTGGCTGGTGGTGTCTGATATCACTTGGGATGAAGAGGATGACTGAGTTAACCAATCAAGAACCTCTGAGTTGCTGGTCAAGACACGACCGCTAGATGACACCGGGAGCTCAGGCCTCTTGCTGCGACCCTTGCTGCCACGCCCCCTTACTCTACTGCAACCTCTGCCTGCGCCAAAAACATTTAGACCTCTGCCACTCTTCTGTGCATGGCCTGACACTTCTCTGTCAAACATATTTTTAGCTGAACAAAATAAATTAAAAGCAAATTAAAACACCCCTAAAAACAACAAATATATTTTTCTTTTTGTAATGAAATAGGCCACTAAACACTTTCACCGCAAATAACGGCTACAGTGAACTTTGTATTTATTTTTCTTGCTGTACAGAAATACGTCACTAAACGCTTTTAACCTCAAATAACCGCAGAAGTGAACTGTGTATATATTTTTCCTGTAGTGCAGAAGTACGTCACTAAACGCTTTTACTGCAAGTAACGGCAACTGTGAACTGCGTATATATTATTCTTGTAGTACAGAAATACCTCACCAAGCGCTTTTAACCCAAAAAAACTGCAGAAGTGAACTGCGTATACATTTTTCTTTTTGTAATGAAATAAGCCACTAAACGCTTTTACCTCAAGTAACGGCAACAGTGAACTGCGTATATACTTTTCTTTTAGTACAAAAATACGTCACTAAACGCTTTCAGCACATATAGCTGCAGAAGTGAACTGCGTATATATTTTTCTTTTTGTAATGAAATAGGCCACTAAACGCTTTTACCGCGAATAACGGCAACAGTGAACTGCATATATATTTTTCTTGTAGTACAGAAATACGTCACAAAACGCTTTCAGCACATATAGCTGCGGAACTGAACTGCGTATATATTTTTCTTTTTGTAATGAAATAGGCCACTAAACGCTTTTACCGCAAATAACGGCAACAGTTATTTTTCTTGTAGTACAGAAATATCTCACTAAACGCTTTTAACCTCAAATAAGTGCAGAAGTGAACTGAGTATATAGTTTTCTTGTAGTATAGAAATAAGTCACTAAACGCTTTCACCACATATAACTGCGGAAGAGAACTGCGTATATATTTTTCTTTTTCCACAGATATAAGCCACTAAAGGCTTTTCAACATAGCACTTGCATCCCAAAAACAAATTGCTGGAATGACAATGCTATATAATGGCTATTTGGATCCCCAAATTATCTTTCTCTGCACTTGTAAATCGCTTTTCTAGCACGGTCTCTAGCGCCTTCTGACGTCTCTCCCTGCCCTAAGATGCTGTGAAATTATTCCTCCCCATATTTTCCCTGCACTTATAAATCTTTTTTTCTGGCTTTTTTTACACAATTATATTTTTCCAATTGCTGTCCCTAGCGCCTTTTCACATCTGTCCCTGCAACGCTGGAAAATGGCAGAATCTTCAATGGCTGCCGTATTTATAAGGCTGTGACATCACAGGGCTGGCTGGCTCCCAATTGGCTTCATGCATGCATGTCAATCTTGGTGATCCCTTCCCAGAGTTCCTTGCCCCATGTCCTCAGTCCTCACACATGTGGCCGCCATTTTAGGCAAAATTACGATTTGTTACCACGAAGCGCGAGGAAATTCGCATTCGCTGCAAATCTAATTTTTCCTGAAATTCGGATCGAATTCCACTTTGTCTGATTCGATTCGCTCATCTCTAGTTATGACCACCCTGCAATCCATCAGTGGTGGCCGTGCTTGCGCACTATCGAAAATACGCTGGCCTCTCTGGTGGCCGGGACTGTGGGAGCTCACATAGGCTGGTGCTTTTTCCTATAATGTGCAAGTACAACCACCACTGTTGGATTGCAGAGTGGTCATAACCCCTGGAAATGAGCAGTGTATAATGTGATGGAAAAATGAATCCAGCCAGCAAAGGAGTCAATATTGACAATCACAATACATAAGAAAGTGCCTTGTGTTTACTGCCCCAACAAAATAAATGATATTTCCTGAAGTGAGACAACCCCTTTAAAAGCCATCCATGTATTTAGTTATTTTAGGGTATTGCATTGGATGAGCATTAGGCTCACTATATAGCTACTAGTGGATCTGTGATTTGCAGACATGAGGCCTAAATTGAGGGTTTGCCTGTGGTAAATCTGATATGCATTAACAAGAGGATCTGCAGCAGAAATCTAAATCTGACACTAGGCTTTCTTCTGTGGTATGCCACAGACATTGTTCTGCCCAGCAGGGTTAGAGAATCATTACAGATCACGTCTGCCTCAGTCTTTGTATTTCTGAAGTGTTTAGGGTGGTTATAGCACCATCTAGCAGTGTTACGCTGTATTACACTTTGTTTTTCCTGTTACGAAGACTACTGCATTGTGGGTGGTGCACTGCATTGTGGGAGTGCAAAGCATTCTGGGAAAGAGAAGTCTCCAGGACACAATACAGATCTGTTCTATGCATGTCTCCTTCTCAAACTCCACCATCATTGTAAAACATATCTGGTGAGAGAGCTAGCTTTATTTCAGGGACATGATGTTGTGCAGAGCTGTTCAGCTAGTTATAATTGTTACTTAGGGAGTTGTTATTATTGTTAGAGAGCCATGCAGTCTTATGTACAGGCAGCCATTTTACCATGTGCCTTCACTGATGATTGTAAATGTTATAGTACATGCTATGCGTTATACCTATACATGCTATTTATATTCTTGTAGTTTTACCACACTTGTACAATCTCTCACTCACGCACATCACGCAGAGAGTACAACCTGTTGACCAATAAACAAGTTAGACTTCAAAGAACAGTCCTCCTATTTGGAAGACAGGAATGGTTCATGCTGAATGTCAGACTGCACACTGTGTGAACGTCTATGAAGACAGAACAAGCATTCTAATGGTTAATCCATAACTTTTCCAAAAAAACTCCACCAGAAAATGTGTATGCTCATTAGTCTCATGGATTTTTCTAGGTTTTCTTCCAGTACATTTAAATAAGGTATACAATATACTGTATGCATTATGTTAGCAGATTTGGACAAATTCTATATGAATCTAATAGAAAACACCTCTTTATGCTTCCCATTTTATATGGGAGACAAAAGTTTACAGTATGGCCTCCCATACGTGCTCAGAGGCTGTACATAACTGTATAATACACTCACGTGCATAAGACCTTGAACTCATAGCACGCCTTGTGTCACTACCATTGAAGCTCATCTTGTTACATTTTATTACGATGAATCAGAGGACAGATACAAGATCCCTAGAAGGCAGATGCTTTTGTTGAGGCAAACAGTTTTTTCTAAGTCTTCACAATACAAATAAATTCTTCAATATGCAGGAAGTTGTATCATTGTCTTTTATCCACATTGAGTATGCTATAATAAGCAACATCTTATCAGTTTTTTAATGCATGCATACAATACAGGAGAAAGTAATGGGGAAAAAAATGACATCACGCATAGCTCAATGTTTTAAAGACAAAATAGACATACAAATATACTTAACCAGGTACAAATTGGTCAGTCGGATATTGCAATTAGGCTAAACCCAAAAATTAAATTCAAATAAAAATGCAGTTGTGCATATATATACAGGAGAGCAGATCCTGCACTTGTGGCCCGTTGCTAATGGTGATCCCCAAACCCAAAAATTAAACAAATTTAACAAATATTAGGTAGCTAATAAAACTTAACTTTTAATCAAGTCTATAAAAATAAGGCCCATTACAATGTGATTAATATTAAAAGAGACAATACTCTCTGCCGGAGTTTCAGTTGCAAACCTCAGAGGATAAATTGAGGACCCCTCTAGGGATAGCCAAAAATGTAGGGTAGAGGGAAAACAGAGAGCAGAAGGACACACTGCTGGGTTTTTTCCCCCATTGGTCCCTACTGCTAGCTCTGTAGGGTCTCATTACATATCCCTGAAGAGTCCCTTAGATCAATTTGGACTGCCCAGCTTCGTCTAAAGAGATGAAAAAGAGGATCCTCAAACACCTCAATGGTGCTAGTAGTCACAAATCACACTCTTCCTTCTGAGAACAGCCTATGTTTGCAATGTCTCACTTAGTTTTATCATCAAGGCACTAGCACAATTGCTGCTGTCAGTTAACAGTACAGAAAAAACACTTGACCATGCACAAATGACTGGTAAATGTGCACTGAAACATTCAGAACATGTCTAACCTGGTGTTTCAGTATCAAGAGGAATTCACACAGGTCGACACGTAAATAAAGGGATATATCGAGCATTTGTTGATGCTCAAAACAAAGCTTGAAAAAAGCTATTTTATTAAGGGAGGCTTTCTGGATTTTCTGTTTAGATACAGGATTCCTAAAGGATTATATATGAAAAGGGAGCTTATGTATATTTACTAAGACAACCGATCTGTACCCAAAATATAACCTTTGTCACTGATTTTACTCATTTTGCAATGCATTATCACGAATTGTTTATTTGCAGCAAATATTACAATGGTAGTTTAGGTTGGTGTTCACACTGGGCAATTTTTGCAAATGTCTGATAAGTTATATATATTGCCAGCAACAGCAACAACCAAAAGGAGGGAACTCAAGATAGCATGGATTCAACTGAGAGGTTTACGCACAGTGTGAACAACCACCACCATTGCTGTTTTTAAAAGATAGTTTTATTTATGTTTGTGATTCAGCAACACATGGGTTATTAATGATTCAGTGCAGTCTGTGCAGAGCAAGGCTAATTAACAAACATGCCTTGCAGAGGGGAGGGAGGGGGAGGTTTCAATTCCTTCATCTCTCACTTCCCCTTTTTAAAGACTGTGTTGAGACTGCACTTTAGTTTTGAAAAAGAATGACTGTTCAAAACGCGTCACTGTTGTGGTGGAGATGGAGTTTTTTTGTCTGTACTTGCTACCGCTGTTTGGAGGATTGAAAATTAAAGTGCAACTACAAATACATTGGAACCGTGCTGGTGTATACTTCCTTCAATTTGTTAGATAGTGTGATAGGTTCTGCTGTCCATAGTGCTGTGATGTCACAATAATACTTAGTGCATCAATCAGTAATATGTAGTCAGACCTACTAAAATGTGAAGTTGCACGTATTGCGCTAAAATATTTGCATCATTAAATGCCGATTTGCACAATTGCGAATATATTGGAACACGCTATCTGAATATAAAGCTATTGTAATGTTCTGCTGTGCCAACCATTTTCTCCAGTCTCAGGAAACTTCTAGCAGCTTGAAAAAAGTTGCAAAAGTGACCCACACCTGTATTGCGCGCGAAATATGCGCATATTACATTGCTGATTTTGCAATCAAGAAAATATTCGCGAGTTCTCGAATTTGCTAATATTCTACCAAATATTTGCGAAATATTGAGAATTCGAATATTGCCCCTACCGCTCATCACTATTAGTTATGTCACTAAGGGTTTAAAATGCACTTAAATCACCTGAGTTGTGTGCCAACTATATCTACTTAAGAAATTCAAAACCTACAATTAAAAAAAAAAAAATGACAATTTGGGGACTGTTAGGGAGTTGAAGGGGTTTTCCAGTTTCCTATACTGATGAGCTATCTTCAGGATAGGTCATCAATATCAGACTGGCTGTGGCCCGATTGCCAGCACCCCCACCAATCAGCAGTATGAAGAGATGTATGTTTACATGCTTGCCATTTGATATTTATGAACTATCGTGTGGATAGATCATCATTATCAGTAACCGGGCAACCCTTTTAAAGGATGTTGGTGCAAACCGGAAATCCATTTAAGAGGAGTTATGTCTTAAAAAGGTGAATTATCACCAGATCATATCACTGCAGCTACAAACAGACCCAGGTATATAATAGTACAACTTGCTTTTAGTCACATTAATTATTGATCATTTTGTTTCAATTGGGCAATTATTATCCTTCATGTATTGCAATGTCTTACTAAAATAAGTCAGACAGCTCAGTGATAAAAAATGCTTAACATGCAAACAGAACATGGCTTATAAAATCCATTTCATTAACTTTTTTTCAGTGGTGAAATTGGTTACATCTTTTGAACCAAATTTACAAAAACAATTTAAATTTGGTTTAACTCCTGTCCTTTAGGGCTCATGCACACAAGCGTAATGGCTCAGTGTCTGTATTGCAGACTGCAAGTGGCAGGTCTGCAATATACGGCCACTTGCCGTGTGCATTCCATGCTGCAGACACGGACCCGTTGACTTGAATGGGCCTGTGATCCACCAGATACGACCAAAGATAGAACTTCACCTATCTATTGCGGAGTGGAGGCTCAGATCGGTAGCACTTCAGTGGGCTTCCTGGTCATGCCTCCGCACCACAAAAAGATAGACCATGTTCTATCTTTGTCCGTATGTTGCAGATTAAGGACCCATTCAAGTCAAAGGGTCCGCATGGCCAGTGCCTATGCATTGAGGACCGCTATTTGTGGTCCACAGCACGGGCAATGAGCTATTGAAACCTAACCGATTTCTCACTCCACTTCCGAAAGTGGTATGAGTAGGCTCACCAAAAAAATCACAAAATTTGCGAACAATTGAGAGAGAACATTTGCGAGTGGATAAACAGGTAGAATTGGAAACTGGAAACATCTTTTGTGTACTGTAGGTAAGAGAAGATGATAGTTTTGACACAAGAAAAGAAAAGCTAAATTTATCATGGAAGCTTCTGAGAAATGTACAAAGTTCGTTATAGCAGTGTTCCCCAGATCCAGTCCTCAGGGCCCAACTGTAAGTCATGATTTGAGAATATCCCACAGAATGAATACCTGTGGTAAGTCCTGATTAGTGATGAGCGAGCATGCTCGGCCGAATGCTCGAGTCTCCACCCCGCACGTTTTTAGGTTTTAAGCAGCCAATAAAAGTGCAGGTAAGTACTGCCTTCACTGTAATGGCAGTATCCATGTTGGCTGCTGGCATTACAGTGATTGGCTGACCGGAACGTGTCATCGGGTGCTATGTAGTACCCGATGACGCATGTTCGGCTCAGACGTAGACAGGGAGAGCAGAGCGTAGGAAGGGATAGACAGTGTATGGAGCGATTTTCACAGTTTTTATTCAGAGAAAGCTTTTCCAAGACCCAAAAGTAATTTTAAGGACTACTGTGTGTGTGTTTTAGAACAGCAATCTATTTACCTGCAGTCTCAGGGACAGTGCTTCGGAAGGGACATATAGTTAAAAACAGCAAATATCTCTCTCTGCACTACCAAAAGCTTTTCAAAGACCCCAAAGTCCTTTTAAGGACTACTGTGTGTATTTGACAGCAGCAAGATATTTTTATTTTATACCTATTAGTAACATATACTGTACATCATCTGCAGACTGTGTCTTTAATAATCTGGGCCACATCTAGTGTCCATAATCTGTGGTGTTCTGTATCCAATAGTGTAGAACATCTGCAAACAGTGTCTGTCTTACAAATTCCAATAATCTGGGCCTAATATAGTGTCCATATTCTGTGGGTTTCTGTGACATATACTGTCCTGCATCCGAAAACTGTGTCTTTAGCAGACAGTAAGACAATCTGCCCCACATCTAGTGACAAAATCATTAATATGAAGAAGGCGAGCACTAAGGGACAGGGAAGCGGGCGTGATGCTGATGGTGCACGCAGAGGCCATGGCCCTGGGCGCAATGAAACTGTGCCTGCTGCCAGTGCACCAGAAAAAAAAAAAACATCCACCGTTTCCAGCTTCATGTCCATGTTAGATGGGCGGTGCAGAACAACACTGTCCAAGTCAGACCAGTGCAAACAGTTGGTCGGTTGGATTGCTGAAGATAATGCTTCCAGTCAGTTAGGCACCATCCTCTCGTCCAGTCTCTGTAGCCAAGAGTTTGGTCAACCGAATCCTCACTCTGATTATCCTTCCTCCAACCATGGAAAGGCTTGCCAAACGAGTGATCCCACACTCTGATCTTCCGAGGAGCTCTTTCCAGCGCCACTATTAGATTTGGCCCTCACACCCAGCACGCTTGACGAGGTACCTGATATATTATGCTCTGATTCCCAACCTCTTGAGCCTTCACAGTTTCAAGAAGATGACGGATGGTAAACGGGAATCATTAGTTCACGAGGTGGATGATAAGACACAGTTGTCAATCACTGAGGTGGTGGTTAGGTCAAGTCAGGAGGATGAGCAGAGTTAGGAAGTAGAAGTGGTGGACGATGAGGTCACTGACCCAACATGGGAAGGTGAAAAGCCGAGCGAGGACAGCAGTACAGAGGGGGGAGGGATCCGCAGCACCGCAACAGTCTGGAAGAGGCAGTGGGGTTGCAAAAGGGAGAAGTTGGCCCACAGCAAACAGGCCCGTAACCGTTACACCGAGCACCCCCATGCATAAATCTACCCTTCCAAGGGGTAGGTGTTCCGCAGTATGACGCTTATTTGAGGAAAGTGCAGACGACAAAAGAAAGGTAGTTTGCAACCTGTGTCATACCAAAATGAGTCGGGCGTGAACACTAGCAACCTCACCACCACCAGCATGATCTGCCACATGGCATACAAGCACCCTAATAAGTGGGCCAAACACCTGGGTCCACAATATGGCTCTGCGGGTCACACCACTGCCTCCTCTTCCCCGTGTTACGCACTGCTGGCCAATCACCTGGATGCCCCTCGCCATGCACCTGGACCTTCGCATGAACCGTCAGCAACAACATCCACTTCCCTGTCCCAGCGCAGCGTTCAAATGTCGATAACATAGGCATTTGAACGCAAGCGCAAATACCCACTTCAACACGGACACATGGACAAGTGCTGGTGGCCAGAGACGCTACATTTCCCTGATCGCACACTGGGTGAATGTTGTGGAGGCCGTGAGTGAGTCGTACCCAGGGATGGCACAGTGTTGTGGGCCCTACATCCATCAGGGTCTCCGCCAGCAGCTGTGTTAACACCCATGTTAAGCTCCAACACTCACTTCTCCTCCTCTGACGCCTCCTCCTCCACTTTCACCTCCAGCGACAGTCAGCCATCAATTGCTAGCTGGAAGCAGTGCAGCACTGCAGTGGGTAAGCGTCAACAGGCCGTGCTGAAGCTGATCTGCTTAGGGGACAAACAGAACACCGCCGCAGAGCTATGGCAGGGTATAAGGGACCAGACCAAGCTGTGGCTCTTGCCAGTCAACCTATAACCAGGCATGGTTGTGTCTGACAATGGCCGTAACTTGGTGGTGGCTTTGGAGCTCAGCAACCTGACACACATTCCATGCCTAGCCCACGTCTTAAACTTAGTGGTTCAGCAATTTATCAAAACCTACCCCAATTTGCAAGAGCTACTAGTGACGGCGCGCCGCGTGTGTGCCCATTTCCACAAGTCGTCCATATCTTCAGACGGTCTGTCAATGTTGAAGCAGTGCTTACAACTTCCAGCTCACCAACTGTTAAGACGTGAGCACGCGCTGGAACTCTACGTTCTACATGTTGGCCAGGCTTTATGAGTAGCAGAAGGCAGTTGTGGAATACCAGCTGCAACATGGTCATCGCCTTTCCAGTCAACTGCCACTATTCACAAGCGAGGAGTTGGCAATATCAGACCTCTGTGAGGTTTTAAAAAACTTTGATGAATCCACACAGACGTTTAGTGGCGATAATGCTATTATCAGCGTAACCATCCCACTGCTTTGTCTACTTTAACGATCACTGCTCACAATTAAGGAGGGTGCTCTGAATGTGGCAGACGAGGAAATGGGGGAGGACATTACACAGGGTGATAGCCAGACCACCCACAGTTCGTCTTCTCAGCGCAAATAGGACCATGAAGAGGAGGAGGAGCTGGAGATAATTGCCTCTGCTACAGAGGCTAATACCCATGGAAATTTAATTCCATCTGTTCAGTGTGGATGGGCAGAAGAGGAGGAGGAGGGGGAGGAGGAGATGGAGAGGCATCCTGATGTCAACATCGACGTCTTTCCTGTTGGTACTCTGGCAGACATGGCTGACTTCATGTTAGGCTGCCTTTCCCGCGATACGCATTTTAGATAACACGGATTACTGGGTGTTCACTCTTCTCGACCAATGCTACAAAGAGAACTTTTCATCTCTCATTCCTGTGGTGGAGAGGACAAGCAAAACGGTGCAATATCAGAAGGTACTTGTTCAGAGATTGCTCCAAAACTTTCCATCTGACAACGCGCCCGGGAGAGCAACCGAGAAAGGGAGACAAGGGTAACACACAGCAGTTACAACAAAGGCAGGGCAACACTCACCAAGGCATGAGACACTTTCATGACAACCCGTCAGCAACCTCACCCTTAAGCACAGCCTAGTGGTACAAGGAGGGAAAAGTTTTGGAAGATGGTGAAGGAATACATTGCAGACCGTGTCAGCGTCCTAAATGATCCCTCAGTGCCTTACAACTACTGGGTGTCCAAGCTAGACACGTTGCACAAACTTGCGCTCTACGCCTTGGGGGTGCTGGCCTGCCCTGCCGCCAGCGTTTTGCCTGAACGTATATTTAGTGCTGCTGGTGGCATTATGACAGATAAGCGTATCTGCTTGTCCACTGGCAATGCTGACAGGTTGACTCAGATAAAAATGAAAAAGGCCTGGATTGCCCCTGACTTCTCAACTCCACCAGAGGAGAGCTGAGCTGATGATGAACATAGAGGCAATTTCAATCTATCATTTATAATGTACTCAATCTACTGTAGTGTATTCCCTTGCACCTTTTCCACAACAAAAAAGAGCATATGGTTGAATCTTGTTGTTTTCTCCCCCTCCTTCTCCTCCTACTCCTCCTCCTCATCTAGATTGTATATATTCCCTCCACTCTAATTTTTTTATAGGGTCAGCTCAACTGCAGGCCCTCAATTCAAATTATTTTTATAGGGTCAGCTGAACAGCATGCACTCGCATATAATGTTTTAGAGCGTCAGCTGAACAGCATGCACTTGCATATAATGTTTTAGAGCATTAGCTCACCTGCAGGCACTCGCATATAATGATTTAGAGTGTCAGCTCACCTGCAGGCACTAGCATATAATGTTTTAGAGGGTCAGCTGACCAGCAGGCCCTCGACCCTAATGTTTTAGAGGGTCAGTTGAGCAGCAGGCCCTCGTCCCTAATGTCTTAGAGGGTAACCAGCAGGCCCTTGCTCCAAATGTTTTGAGGGTCACCAGCAGGCCACCAATCATAATTTTTCAAGGGTGTGTATGATGCCCTCCTTTATGTGTAATAAAGGGTGTATTGGAGTGCTGCTTCCTTGTAATTTTTGGCAGCCCTTTCACTTAGTGCATAGGCTTTATGAGTGTCCCACTACCTGAACAATTGTACCACAATGTCAATAAGGCCCTCCTTTATTTGATATACAGGATGTTTCGGAGTGCCTCTTGCTTGTAATTTTTGGCAGCACTTGCACTTTATTTCCTGTATATTCAATTGCAATAATGTTTCCTAACAGATTTTCCTGTGAAATAGATATTTATTTATTTTTTTTTTGGGGGGGGGGGGTTTGTGCGTATTTTTGTCAGTCAGTAAAAGTGGCGTACAACTCGGACAACATGGTTCCCAGCAGCGACCTGGGAGTCCAAGATGCATCCAGACATCGTCCCCATGCTGTTCCCGATCCATCGGACCACAGTATTTTTAATGCCCATGTGTATTGCCCCCTGGACATATAATGCCCCCCTTAGTTTCCCTATTATCTTCAATAGCCTTATAGTGCCCCCTGTATACATGTCCTCATAGTGCCCTTGTACTGTGTATGTGTGTATATATTGTGGTAAGGTGCAAGGTGTCATATGTGATGGCAGGTACGTGTCACCGAGGTTGCTGGCCTCGGTGAGGTAAGAGCCGGGTTTTTGTCTGCAGCAGCTAGTGCTGTTTGACTTTGTTAAATAGCATGGCTGCAAAGCCGATCCGGGCCGGCTCTTACTGGGAGCAGCTAAAGAGTAGGGTGGGTGGCTGCTCCCCACGGTCCAGTCCATGTTTTGGGCTGGATATAAAACGCAGCCAGCAGCTGTGTCTGGGGAGTGTGATTATCCTGGAGCTGCTAACAGGGCTGGGAGTTCTCTGTCCAGGAGGAAAGAGCTCAGCAAGGAGGTATTTTGTTCCTGGCTACCTGAAACTGGATTCTCCTGCGGCTGGGCCGACAGCGTGGTGCGAACCTGCACCTACACCTCCCAGGTGACTGAACCTGTGTTGGACTGTTTTTGTTTGGCTACGTTATTTCCGTTGTGTGTGAACTGTCACCAAGAGACTGTTTTTCATTTTGTGTGCAAGTGTGAATAAAACACTGTTTGTTGCACAATCTGGACTCCTTGTTTTGCCTCTAAACTGCACCCGCACCGCTGTCTACCAGAGCGACTCCCCACAATATATATATATATATATATATATATATATATCTTCATAGTGTCCTAGGTAGTTATTTCCTTATAATGGCCATAATAATGTTCCCATTAATGTCTAATAATGCCCCTCTACACCAACCCCATCCTGTTATTTCCAACAATGCTTTGAAAAACTCTTTATACCTTAGGGGCTGTTCACACAGTGGTTTTCTTCCAGTGAAATTTTTGCATGGATAAAGGACATCTCCCTTCTTGGTGTGGTTGCAGCCACTCTGAGATCTTTAACACTGCCCCCTACTGAAAAGAATGGGAGGCAGAAATGACGCAGACCCATTTCAACACAGTGCCTGCAACAAAATTCAGCTGGTAGAAAACTCTGTGTGAACAGCCCCTTACACATAGCATCTAATCCCTTGTTATCTCCTTCTCCTGTGGGTCGTACATACAAAAATAAAACATGACACTTGAAGGGGTCATTAATAAGACATTAGAAATCCAAAAAGACTACGATTCTTTAGTATGTTGTGCGGGAAGGGGCTATACCCATGTATCAGAAGAGAAGAGAAATCCCAGCAACAGTTGCTTCTGAAGAGTGTAGGTTTATTTCATCAAAGGAAATAATGCAACACTTGGTGGTTGAGAAAGGCTGGACGAGCCGAAACGCGTCCTACAAATATTGCATTGATAAGACATTGACATGGGTCTACCCATTTCCCCATTTATGTATGACTTAATGTTTTGAAAGAATCTCTTATTAGTATTACCCTGCCTCCCATCACCCCCCAAAAAATCCTATTTGGCTAATCCAAAAATCCTATTTGGCTATGTGTAAATAGTAGTAAACCTGAATCTGCGTTGCATGTAAGGATTGTGGAACAGTCAAGCTTTCAAGTTTGGCTCTACTTATATTTTAAAGGGAGTCTGTCATGTCATTTTCATCAATATAACAGAAGATTTCAAACATATTCCAAGCATACCAGTGTGTACTTTGTGTCTTTAGTCCATGTCTACAAAAAAGGCTTTTATTCTGCTGAAAAGTGAGAAGTGCCCAGCTGGGCGGGCTTTGCTGTTCCAAGTGTCCAAAGCAAACCAGAATAAAGGAGGCCTTTAGCTGCTCATATCTTGGGATTGGTAGCATCTAGAGATATGGGCTTGGTCTTGTTTAAAAGCTGGCAAAACCACAGCATTATATCCACTACACTAGTAGTAATAGCAGTTAGAAATTAAGTTGGGAATGAAACCGGTGAAACATGTTTTCACTTTCAGTTGCATTTACTGCCATGTCAATTTGTAGCAGCTTTATCTTCCGATGTAATTCATATAACATTTTTAAACAAGACCAGGCCCATATCTCTAGCTGCTACCAATCCCAAAATATGAGCAGCTAAAGCAGCCCTCCTTCTCAGATCTGGTTTGCTTTGTGTACTTGGAACAGCAAAGCCCGTCCAACCAGGCACTTGGGAGCTGTTATTCCAGCAGAATAAAAGCACTTTTTCTGGACATGGAATAAAGACACAAAGTATACACCTGGAATACGTTCAAAATGTTCTATGGGACAATGCTGTTAGTTATATTGGTGTAAATGACGTGATAGTGTTGATCGCGAATATTCTAATCACAAATTGTATCGCGAATATTGGCACTTTGAGAATTCGTGAATATCTAGCATATAGTGCTATATATTCGTAATGGCGAATATTCTAGATTTTTTTTAATCAGTGCCCATGATCGCTTACTGCTTCTTGCTTGTGGGCCAATGAGAAGGCTGCAATATCTTCTTTGACTTTAGGGGTATTGTTGATTGCGAATTTTCGTATCGAGAATTTTTATCGAGAATTTTCTGCCGGTTATTGCAATGACTGTAGATCACGAATTCTCGAATTTGCGAATTGATGGTGAATATTCACAAAAAAATTGGCTAAATATCGCAAATTCGAATATTGCCCACTAGTGATAGACAAATATAAATTTAATTCCACTAAAATATCTAAAAAGTTATTATTTAAAAGCAATATACAGAATGCACAGATATCATTTTTTGTATGGTACTTAAAAGGTATTCAATAAATGATCAACTAGTTAATTGACAGCAGCGAAAAAAAAGGATGGCGTTTATTTATGTATAAAAAACTTAAGTGAAATGGTTATACTAGCTTAAAGGGGTTATCCCATGATTAATGTAAATAATGAAAATCAGACATCATATAGTACATGTCAATCTCTTTCTAATAAAGCTAGACCCAGCCCTGTACCTCACATGGATCCACAGATCTCCCCATTCATTGCTCTTCTAGATTTAAATCGAGCTGACAGCTCAAGGGGAGGGTCTTTTTTGCTGCAGCTCAGAGGACGTGTCTCAGCTCTCCCTATCACAGCTCAGGAGGCAGTTGAAGGATGAAACTGAGCATGTGCAGCCTTCTCATTAAGCAGGTTAAATAAGACAAAAACAAACAGCAGCGGTGCTATACAGATATATTTTATTGAATAGCTCAGTGGATATGCTAAATTTTTAATTACAAAAGTATTCAGATCCAGGTGCTGGTTTGAAAACAGTAGAATATTTTTTGTGGGACAACCCCTTTAAGTATCAACAGCACTTTCACTATGTATTAGACCCCGTGCCCCTGTCCCATGCTCCCTCTGGTACAATTACTATGCAGCTATTCTCCCCTAGAATCAATGGCCCTCATTTATCAAAACTCTCTAATAGGCAGACTGTCTTCCTACTGTTTTAATGAAGCTCAATGTTTCCTGGGCAGAATAGCACTGTTCATATTGAATCTGATGGATCATTCCAAATATTTAATTTTTTTTTTTTACAGATGGATTTATATGGAATGCCCCAGAAGAACAAAATCCTTATATCTTTATATGAAATCAGAATAATGCCTCATGCACTCAACCATATCCATGTTTTGGTCCCCATATCACTGATTCGCAAAATAAGGGTACTGTCACAAACTTACCTATCCTGGTTCCGGGGTGAGATGTCCAGCTTTTGCATGACTGGAGCGAGAGAGACGCACTGCTTAGCCACACCCTCCGGTGACACGACATAATCATTAGCAACAGGATGTAATGCTTTGTTCCTCCCAATAGAGGGAGTGTGCTGTAGGAGATTAGCAGTGGGTTGATTCTTGGATTAATTTGGATTTATTTGTGCTTTTGACTTCGGATTGTCTTTTGACACTCTGTCTCACTTGATTCATACTGTTCATCACCTCGAGTATTTGATCTTGGCTTGTCTGTCTCTGCACCTTAGTAGCATAGGGACTGTTGACCAGTTGCGGTCTTGCTACAGAGGGCTTGAACTGAAAGCACGTAGAGAAAGTGGGCTGGGTTGTAGGTTAGGGCTCGCTGTCCGTGTCTGTCCCCACCTACAGGCGTTACAGATACCTTCTGTGTGCATTGGGCATTTTTTTTTTTCACTGTCATTAATAGAAATGTCAATTTTCATCTGCAAAATGGACCAGAATAGGAAATGTTTTATAATATGCGGAATAGCCACACTGAGGTGCAAAAGATGGTAATATGTACAAGGCCCCATAGGAATGAGTGGGGATAGGTCACTGAAGAAAAATAGGATCTAGTGCATGAACCCTCATACGGAAGTTTAGTTCAGCACCTCAATAAAAGCCTTATGGCTCTGTATAGAACTATGCTAACATGGCTCGTCGGTGAATTCTTGAATGGAACCTGACACCTGCACTATGCTCTCTCACTGAAGGCAGTATAGTGTAGTGACAGATCGGCTGATTTCAGTATGTTGATGCCCACTGCGTGCGCCATAATCCTGTCGTTGGACATCGTCCAGAGGCAGGGAAGGGTGAAGACAATGAGCACCATTGGACTCATCTCCCTCATCGTACTGGTGAGCTGCAGGGTTCAACAAGTCAGTACAGTAGTCTAAAAGTACTGACTGCCATCATAGAACAGATGGATGGCTGAAATCAGCAGGTCTGTCACTATATTATGCTGTCCTCGGTCTGACCAGCAAAGTGCAGGTGGCAGGTTCCCTTTAATGTGCAACACTTTCAGAAGCAGGGTTGTGGTCATGTACATCTTTTCAATTTCTGATCTGATTAACAATTATATGCATTAGGATAAAGTCATATTGTATGGTTGTCTTTGCCATTCAATAGACTTTAGGAGCTTTTATTCACACTAAACTCATCAAACCCTCTTTAGATCTTGAAACTTATCAAATGTAATAATGCCTTTTAGATTGTGAACATCTGAATTTATTAACTTGACAAAAAAAAAGATCTCCTTGGCTTTGGCAAGCCACTATCACATCCGTTAATACCACACAGCGATATTTCTGTGCAGAATAAATATACCAGCAAAAATCAACAGAAAAGTACAAAGTCAACAGGCTAAACGTAGGACAAATTCATGAGCCAAAGATCATTGAATAGAATCCAGCAGGGAAGCCACAGTTGTAGTGAATGTTGTAAGTCGACTCCAAATAAGGTTACACCAAGGTTTTTGTCTCTTTGACTTTAATTTTGTATGGATAGGGTGACACAACCATAATTTTACAGCATGGATGCATAAGATTTTATTCTGGTATTCAATTTTATTTTGCTCCTAATTACTATTCAGGAGTGTCTACATAAGTGCAATCACACAGTGTTACTATGCTTTATTTAGTTTGAAAAAGTGCCACATCGTCAGCTACAAAATGGATCTTATCATAATAGTGACCTTCTTTTACAACAGCATGAAGTGAGAAAGACTTCAATCCTTTCCCAAGCATCATTTATTTATCTTATGATGCTCATACATATTAAACGACTCAAACATAACGAATGTTAATCTGGTAAAATGCAGCAACAAGCAATCATTTTAGCTAACTGGTGATTCGCCACTAGTCGGACAAAATCTTCCTGTTTGTCACGAACCAGCGGGTGTGAACCCACTGTGCCACCTCCTCTAAGGGCGTTGTCTAAGCGAACCCCTCGATTATTTACAGTACCCCTGATGGTGGGGATAGACTTTCTCGAGGGGAACACAAGGTGGCTACCTCTTGAGGAGGATAGGGACTTGAGGCAGGTGGTCCAGGCGGACCAGGAGGTACCAGGGAAAGGTACCAGAAGTACAGGCGTAGTCAGGCAGCTAGAGTCGTTACCAGGAGCAAAAGTGCAGGACCGAAGGATGAGGCAGACAGGCAAAAGGTCAGGGCAGGCTGCAAAGATACAAGTCAGGCAATCCGAGTCAGCAACAGGAGAGTAAAGGCAAGAGGGTAGGGATCAAACAGGTAGCAGAGTCCAGAAACACAAGTACAAGTCAGGAATACAGGAACATAAGTGACCTTGACACTGAGGCATCTGGGAAGAGGGCTTAGCCACTTATATATGTGCAGGAGGTCTAGGATTGGTCAGCGAGGTCACATGACCTAACCCATAAACCCCAGGAAATGACACGCGCCGGCCCTTAAGGAAGTGCTGAAAGAAACAAGCAGCAAGCATGCTGTGGCCAGGGCTGAGAGGAAACTGTGAAGCGGATCCCAGAACAACAGCACCTACACAGATAGAGCCCAGGACTGCAGCGGTGAATGGGAAGTACTGGCCACAGATCACCGCTGAGCAGTGCACCCAGGGCCGCGGTGGCAGGGGAACAGCGGCGCAGAGCAGCCTTTGTTACACTGTTGTTAGAAAAAGAAAATTGGCCTTCTGTAACAATTGCTCCATCAAAAGCCCAGCTCATCAGAAGAACATTCATTCAACATGTAGGAACAAAACTTTTCAGTGTATTGTTGCTATGGATTACCGCTTACCCTGTTGCAATGGCAATATCAATATCATATAAGTTGATCTGATGAATATTGATGAGCGAGCACCAGAGTGTTCAGGTACTCGGTCCGAACACATAGCGATATTCGTGCGCTCTGCTGAGCACCCGAGTATAATGGAAGTCAATGGGAGACAACCAGGCACTCCCTGCTCGGATGAGGGGAGGGTGCCTGGTCTATTGGAAAGGGTCAGATAGTGATAGGTAATATTGGTAGGAAACATTCTTTCCTGTATATTCAATTGTATATACAGTGCAAATGCTGCCAAAAATTACAAGGAATAAGAACTCTGATACAGGATGTATATCACATAAAGGAGGGCCTCATTCACATGGTGCTACAATTGTTCAGATACACTGCTACACTCATTAAGTCTATGCACTAAGTGAAAGGGCTGACAAAAATTACAAGGAACCAGCACTCCAATACACCCTTTATTACACATAAAGGAGGGCATCATACACACCCTTGAGAAATTATGATTGATGGCCTGCTGGTGACCCTCAAAAACACTTGGAGCAAGGGCCTGCTGGTTACCCTCTAAAACATTATAGTTGAGGGCCTAAAGGTGAGCGGACCCTATAAAAAATTGTAGTGAGGGCCTGAAGCCGAACGAACCCCATAAAACATTGCAGTGATGGCCTACAGGTGAGCAGACCATATAAGACATTGGAGGTGAAGGCCTAAAGCCGAGCGAACCCTACAAAACATTGTAGTGAGGGCATATATATTCTGTATGGAAGAGGCGGCTGAGGAGGCAGATGAGAAAACAAGATTCAAACATATACCCATTTTTTGCGGTGAAAAGGGTGTATCTGAATCTTGTAGATTGAGTACATTATACAGCATACATTAAAATTCAGTTTTTGTTCCTCATTGGCTCAGCTTTCCTCTGGTGGAGTGGAGAAGTCAGGGGCAATCCAGACCTTGTTCATTTTGATCTGAGACAACCTTTCAGCATTGTCAGTGGACAAGCGGATACGCTTATTTGTTATAATGCCACCAGCAGCACTAAATACACGCTCAGACAATACGCTGGCGGCAAGGCAGCCCAGCACCTCCAAGGTGTAGAGCGCAAGTTCGTGCCACATGTCCAGCTTGGACATCCAGTAGTTGTAAGGCACTGAGGGATCATTTAGAACGCTGACACGGTCTTCAATGTATTCCTTCACCATCTTCCAAAACTTTTCCCTCCTTGTAGCACTAGGCCACGCTTCAGGGTGAGGTTGCTGGCGGGGTGTCATGAAAGTGTCCCATGCCTTGGAAAGTGTTGCCCTGCCTCTATTGGAAGTACTGAGTGTTCCCCTTGTCTCCCTTCCTCGGCTGCCTAAGGAAGTACGGACTCTGGCGGCCGCATTGTCAGATGGAAAATTTTGGAGCAATCCATCAACAAGTATCTTCTGGTATTGCACTGTTTTACTCTTCCTCTCCACCACAGGAATGAGAGATGACAAGTTCTCTTTGTAGCAGGGGTAGAGAAGGGTGAACACCTAGTAATCTGTGTTACATAAAATGCGTATAACGCGAGGGTCGCGGGAAAGGCAGCCTAACATTAAATCAGCCCAGCAGTACCAACAGGCAAGACGTCAATGTCAACTTCAGGATGACTCTCCATACCCTCCTTCTCCTCTTCTGCCCATTAACGCTGAACAGATGGAATTAAAGTTCCATGGGTACGAGCCTCTGTAGCAGAGGAGGGTGTCTCAAGCTCCTCCTCCTTCTCTTCATGGCCCAGTTCGCGCTGAGAAAACGAACTGGGGGAGGTCTGGCTATTACCCTGTATCATCTCGTCCCACATTACCTCGTCTGCCACATTCAAAGCATCTTCCTTAATTGTGAGCAGCGATCGATTGAGTAGACACAGCAGTGGGATGGTTACACTGATAATAGCGTTATCGCCACTAACCATCTGTGTGGATTCATCAAAGTTTTTTAAAACCTCACATAGGTCTGACATTATTGCCTACTCCTCGCTTGTGCATAGTGGCAGTTGACTGGAAAGGCAACGACCATGTTGAAGCTGGTATTCCACAACTGCCCTCTGCTGCTCACAAAGCCTGGCCAACATGTAGAATGTAGATTTCCACCGCATGCTCACGTCGCACAACAGTCGGTGAGCTGGAAGCCGCAAGCGCTGCTGCAGCATTGACAGACCGGCGGATGCTGTGGACGACTTTCGGAAATGGGCACACACGCGGCACGCCTTCACAAGTAGCTTCTGCAAACTGGGGTAGGTTTTGATAAACCACTGAACCACTAAGTTTGAGACATGGGCTAGGCATGGAATGTGTGTCAGGTTGCCGAGCTCCAAAGCCACCACCAAGTTACGGCCATTGTCAGACACAACCATGCCTGTTTGTAGGTTGAGGTGTGAGGGCCACAGCTCGGTCTAGTCCCTTATACCCTGCCATAGCTCTGTGGCGGTGTGCTGTTTGTCCCCTAAGCAGATCAGCTTCAGCAAGGCCTGTTGACGCTTACCCACAGCAGTGCTACACTGCTTCTAGCTAGCAACTGACGGCTGACAGCTGTTGGAGGTGGAAGTGGAGGAGGAGGCGGCGGTGGAGGAGAAGTGGGGGTTGGAGACAGTAACATAGCTGCTGGCGAAGACCCTGATGGATGTAGGGCCCGCAATCCTGGGCGTGGGTAGCACCTTTGCCATCCCAGGGTATGACTCACTCCCGGCCTCCACAACATTTACCCAGTGTGCGGTCAGGGAAATGTAGCATCCCTGGCCACCAGCACTTGTCCATGTGTCCGTGGTGAGGTGGACCTTCCCAGTAAGTGCGTTGGTCACGGCACGGGTGATGTTCTGGGACACTTGCTGGTGTAAGGCAGGCACGGCACACAGTGAAAAATAGTGGCGGCTGGGGACTGGGTACCGAGGGACGGCCGCAGACATCAGGCTGCAGATGGCCTCAGTGTCCACAAGCCTAAATGGCAATATTTCAGGGGCCATTCATTTCAAAAGTTGCGCATTTAGTGCTATGGCCTGTGGAAGTGTGGGTGGGTATTTGCACTTGCGCTCAAATGCCTGTGTTATCGACATTTGGACGCTGCGCTGGGACAGAGAAGTGAATGTTGTTGCTGACGGTTCATGCGACGATCCAGGTGCAGGGCGAGGTGCATCCGGGCCTGCGCCTTCGACATGGGATTGGTCAGCAGTTTGTAACTCAGGGGAAGAGGAGGCAGTGGTGGGTCTCGCAGACCCAGAGTGTGGACCCAGGCATTCGGCCCACTTATTAAAGGTGCTTGGATGCCATGTGGCGGATCATGCTGGTGGTGGCGAGGTTTCTAGTGTTCACGCCCCGGCACATTTTGGTACGGCACAGGTTGCAAACTCCCACTTTTTTGTCATCTGTGCTCTCCTCAAAAAAGCGCCATACTGTGGAACACCTACCCCATGGCAAGGTAGATTTATGCATGGGGGTGCACAGTGTAACGGTTGCGGGCCTGTTTGGTGTGGGCCTACGTCTCCCCTTTGCAAACCCATTGCCTCTTCCAGACTGTTGTGATGCTGCGGATCCCTCCCCCTCTGTACTGCTGTCCTCGCTTGGCTTTTCCTCTTCCACTTCCTCACTCTTCTCATCATGGCAAACGTGTCTCATCATCATTCACCTCGTGAAATAATGATTGCCGTTCACCACAGTCATCTTTTTGAGACTGTGAAGGCTCAAGAGGTTGGGAATCAGGGCACAATATCTCAGGTACCTCCTCAAACGTGCTGGGCACGAGGGCCAAATCAAATTGTGGCGCTGGAAGGAGCTCCTTCGCATATCTGAGTGTAGGATCACTCGTTTGGCCAGACGCGACATTGTGGGAGGAAGGAGGATCAGAGTGAGAATTCGGTTGACCAGACTCTTGGCTACAGAGACTGAACTTCGTGGGAGATAGTGTGGTGCTTAACCGACAGATAGCATTATCTTCTGCAATCCAACCGACCACCTGTTCGCACTGGTCCGACTTGGACAGTGTTGTCCTGAGCCGCCCAGCTAAGTTGGACATGAAGCTGGGTAAGCTGTAATTTTTTGTTTTTTCTGGTGTACTGGCAGCAGGCACAGTTTCATTGCACCACGGCCTCTGCTTGCACCATGAGCATCACTCCCAGGGCTTCTACTTACACCATCAGCATCACGCCCACTTCCCCCTCCCTTTGTGCTCGCCTTCTTCATATTAATGGTTTTGTCTGTAGATGTGGCGCAGATTGTTTTACTGTCCGCTAAAGACACCTTTTTCTGATGCAGGACAGTACTGAATAGCTAAAAAAATACATATTTTTGGGACTACACTAGGCCAGAGGATATGTAATTTTGACAATACTCACTCTATTGACTTGCTATAATGTACTGGAAACTGAAAAATACAGAATTTGGGCAATACACTAGCCCAGAGATAATGTAATTTTTACAATACACACCCTATTGACTTGCTATAAGGTACTGGATACAGAAAAATACAGATTTTGGGCAATACACTAGCCAAGAGATAATGTAATTTGGACAATACACACCCTATTGACTTGCTTTAAGGTACTGGATACAGAAAAATACAGATTTTGGGCACTACACTAGGCCAGAGATAATGTAATTTTTACAATACACACTGTATTGGCTTCCGGTAAGGTTCTGTATTCAAAAAAATACAGATTTTGGGAACTACACTACTCCAGACATGATGTAATTTTGACAATACACACTCTATTGACTTGCTGTAATGTACTGGATACTGAAAAATAAAGATTTTGGGCAATACACTAGCCCAGAGATAATGTAATTTTTATAATACACACTGTACTGGCTTCCAGTAAGGAACTGGATACAGAAAAATACAGATTTTGCGCACTGCACTAAGCCAGAGAAAATGTAATTTATACTATACATACTGTATTGAGTAAGGTACTGAATACAGACAAATACTGATTTTGGGCACTACACTAGCCCAGAGATAATCTATTTTTTACAATACACACTGTATTGACTTACAGTAAGGTACTGGATACAGAAAAATACAGATTTTGGGCAATACACTAGCCCAGAGATAATGTAATTTTTACATTACACACTGTACTGGTTTCCAGTAAAGAACTGGATACAGAAAAATAAAGATTTTGGGCAGCTGTGTTGGGGAGAAAGATGGCTAGAAGGTTGGAGGAGTGTTTAAACTAGGGACTGGGGGGGAGGGTAATTACGTTATAGGAGGGGAAGATATTGCAGATAGAGACCAGGGGCGAGGTAGTGTGTCTGGGGGAGGAATGGAAGGGGGACTAGAACAGCTCAGAATGAAAGATGTAGGGTAAAAATACACATAAACCTCTCAAATGTATGTATACTAATGCCAGAAGCCTGACTAACAAGACTGGTGAACTGGAATTAGTGATGTGTGAGGAGGACTATGACATAGTGGGAATAACTGAGACATGGCTGGATGATAGCTATGACTGGGCAGTTAATATAAAAGGTTACAATCTGTTTAGAAAGGATCATCAAAACCGGAGAGGTGGAGGAGTCTGCCTCTACGTGAAGTCGTGTCTAAATCCCGTAATTCGAGAATACATCTCTGAGGGACATGAACATGTGGAGTCACTGTGGGTAGAAATACATGGAGCAAAAAACAATAATAAAATACTAATAGGAGTGTATTATAAACCACCTAATATACCAGAGTCCACAGAAAATCTATTACTAAACGAGATAGACGAGGCGGCAAATCATAATGAAGTCGTTATCATGGGGGACTTCAACTACCCAGATATAGACTGGGAAACTGAAAGCTGTACATCCCATAAAGGAAACAGGTTCTTGGCAATAGCCAAAGACAATTTCCTTTCCCAACTGGTTCAGGACCCCACTAGAGGGACGGCCATACTGGACTTAGTATTAACCAATAGACCTGATAGAACAACAGATGTACAGGTTGGGGGACACCTGGGAAATAGTGACCATAAAGTTATAACCTTCCAATTATCCTTCAAACGAGAGTTTCTAAAGGGAGGAACAAAATACCAAACTTCAAAAAGCAAAATTTAGCCAACTAAGCGAGGCCATAGGCCTAACTAACTGGGACAAAGTCCTCAAAAATAAAAATACAACCATAAAATGGGAGATTTTTAAAAGCATTGTAACATCTAATTGTGAGAGGTACATACCTTATAGGAATAAAAGGCTAAGGAACAATAAGAGACCAATGTGGATAAATGGAACCGTAAAGAAGGCAATAAATGACAAAAAGAAAGCATATAAATCGCTAAAACAGGAGGGGAGTCAGGAAGCACTGATAAACTATAAGGAAAAAAATAGAATATGTAAAAACTAATAAAATTTGCCAAACTAGAGACCGAGAGATTAATTGCCAAAGAGAGTAAAACTAACCCTAAAATGTTCTTCAATTATATAAATAGTAAAAATATAAATCTGAAGGAGTCGGCCCTCTACATAGCAATGAGGGGGTGTTGCAGAGAGCGACGAGGATAAAGCAAAACTATTAAATATTTTTTTCTCCACTATATTCACTGAGGAAAATAAACTGTCAGATGAAATGCAGAATGTAAAAGTAAATCCTCCATTAAAAGTGCCCTGTCTGACCCAGGAAGAAGTACAACAGCGACTTAAAAAGATTAAAATAGACAAATCGCCAGGACCGGATGGCATACACCCTCGTATCCTAAGGGAATTAAGTGATGTCATAGCCAGACCATTATTTCTGATATTTACGGACTCTATAATAACAGGGAATGTTCCACAGGATTGGCGCATAGCAAATGTGGTGCCAATATTCAAAAAGGGTCCAAAAACAGAGCCTGGAAATTATAGGCCGGTAAGTTTAACATCTATTGTTGGTAAACTGTTTGAAGGGTTTCTAAGAGATGCTATTTTGGAGTATCTCAATGAAAATAAGCAAATAACGCCATATCAGCATGGCTTCATGAGGGATCGGTCATGCCAAACAAATTTAATCAGCTTCTATGAGGAGGTAAGTTCTAGACTTGACAGAGGCGAATCAATGGACGTCGTATATCTGGACTTCTCCAAAGCATTTGACACCGTACCTCATAAAAGGTTAGTATATAAAATGAGGATGCTCGGACTGGGAGAAAATGTCTGTATGTGGGTAAGTAACTGGCTGAGTGACAGAAAACAGAGGGTGGTTATTAACGGTAGATACTCAGATTGGGTCACTGTAACTAGTGGGGTACCTCAGGGGTCAGTATTGGGCCCTATTCTCTTCAATATATTTATTAATGATCTTGTAGAAGGCTTGCACAGTAAAAATATCTATTTTTGCAGATGACACTAAACTGTGTAAAGTAATTAACACTGAAGAGGACAGTTTTCTGCTACAGAGGGATCTGGATAGATTGGAGGCTTGGGCAGAAAAATGGCAGATGAGGTTTAACACTGACAAATGTAAAGTTATGCACATGGGAAGGAATAATGCAAGTCACCCGTACATATTAAATGGTAAAACACTCGGTAACACTGACATGGAAAAGGATCTAGGAATTTTAATAAACAGCAAATTAAGCTGCAAAACCAGTGTCAGGCAGCTACTGCCAAGGCCAATAAGATAATGGGTTGCATCAAAAGGGGCATAGACGCCCGTGATGAGAACATAGTCCTACCACTTTACAAATCACTGGTTAGACCACACATGGAGTACTGTGTACAGTTCTGGGCTCCTGTGAACAAGACAGACATAGCAGAGCTAGAGAGGGTTCAGAGGAGGGCAACTAAAGTAATAACTGGAATGAGGGATCTACAGTACCCTGAAAGGTTATCAAAATTAGGGTTATTCACTTTAGAAAAAAAGACGACTGAGGGGAGATCTAATAACTATGTATAAATATATCAGGGGTCAGTACAGAGATCTGTCCCATCATCTATTTATCCCCAGGACTCTGACTGTGACAAGGGGACATCCTCTGCGTCTGGATGAAAGAAGGTTTGTACACAAACATAGAAAAGGATTCTTCACTGTAAGAGCAGTGAGACTATGGAACTCTCTGCCTGAGGAGGTGGTGATGGTGAGTACAATAAAGGAATTCAAGAGGGGACTGGATTTATTTCTGGAGTGTAATAATATTACAGGCTATAGCTACTAGAGAGGGGTCGTTGATCCAGGGAGTTATTCTGACTGCCTGATTGGAGTCAGGAAGGAATTTTTTTTTTTCCCCTTAAGTGAGGAAAATTGGCTTCTGCCTTCCTCTGGATCAACTTGTAGGAAACAGGCCGAACTGGATGGACAAATGTCTTTTTTCGGTCTTATATACTATGTTACTATGTTACTATGTTACATTAGACCAGAGATAATGCAATTTTGACAATACACACTATTGACTTTCTGTAAGGTACTGGATACAGAAAAATACAGATTTGTGCACTACACTAGCCCAGAGATAATGTAATTTTTAATATACACACTGTATTCGGAAGTAGTTCTATATTGGATACAAATTTGTCCCCAAAAAAATGTATTCTCTGCTGGAATACTGTATATATGGTGGTGGCCTAAATGCACACACAGATGTGCCCAAAACTAGTTAACTATGGCCAAAATATAAATCACTCTCTGCTGGAGTAATTAATATAATGGTTGCGGATTGAACGCACACACAGATGTGGCACAAGTTAGGTTAATTTCCACAGAAAAAATAATTTCTCTGATGGTGCAGTGTATATCTCAGTACCAGGTAACACTGTAGTGAATAAGTGAATTAGCCCCTTTTTATAATGTCTGCCCCACACACTGCTTTCTGATGGTGCAGTGTATATCTCAGTACCAGGCCCACTGTAGTAAATTAGCCCCTTTTTATAATATCTGCCCAACACACTGCTTAATGATGGCGTATTGTAGGTGTCACTAATCTGTAATCTTTCTGTCTTTTAGAAGTTTGGGTAGTTAAAGGGTAGTTTCAAGCCCTGCACTATCTGTCCCTTCCTGATAATACTGAAGCAAACCCCTTCTTAAAAAAAAAAAGGGCTGCACTGCTGTTAAACACACACTGTAGGACTGTTAGGTCTTTCAATAAGGTTTTTGGAGTAAAATCAGTAAGTTTAGAGCAAAACGCTATCTGTCCTTGCCTACTGTCTGCTCTCCCTGATGCTGAATGAGCCGTGCACCGGACCTCAGCTCCTATATGAAATGGTATCACGTTCCGGCCAGCCAATCAGTGTAAGGCTTACAGCTAACATTGCTATGTCCTTACAGTGAGGGGAATTACTTACCTCGACCTTGATTGGCTGCTTAGAATGTGCCAAACGTGTCGGGAGGAGACTCGAGCAATGCAACGATCACACGCTCGCTCATCGCTACTACTGAACTGTTAAATGACTGTTGCTGAGGACATGCGCATTTCGTCTATGTTAAGAGGGTGGACATTAGTCTTATATAGTATAGCTACAGTTTAGCTCCTTGTGGCTTTACTTTACTTAGAAATTAATGGGATAATATGGGAAATGAGGATTTTTTATCAGAATCTATCACTGTAGGTTGTGCTATTTCCCTCACTGCGCTCTCTAGGCCAGCAGAAGCACATAAAACATTCTAAGAAATCTGCTACAATAATGTCTAAGGGGAAGGGAAACACCAACTTATAAGATATATAAGGGACCTAATAGAAAAGGTAAATGTAAGAGGGTAATAACTGTACTGTATTTATTGTATTAAAGTATGGGTGATCATAGTGGCTGTTTAACATGCTGCATAATTCCGTCAATTACTGTCTATAGTGCGCAATTACTGTCTATTACCGTCGATATTGGTTCAAGCAATTCAAAGTATGCACAATATAGTTAGGGTGTATCCAAGTAAGGACAACATAAACTAGTGACAGGTCCCCCTTAACTGATCCAGCCATTTTACCAAAATCTTGTATTAAACAGCTCCAGCACATGCCAATGAGTCCCCATATTCATGAGCTCATGTCTTTCCCCACCCACCTGCTGCTGATTCATATGGAAAAACCTGTCAGAGACAGGAAGGCGGGGATTGCCGTGAGCTCATGAATATGGGGACTCACTGGCATGTAAGTGAGGAGGACAGCAGAAAAGTGGTGACAGATTCTCTTTGAGAGATCGGAATGTACTAAAGAAATTTGGATTATAATATAACTGCCAATGTCATAGATATGATATTGTGCCTTTCACTGGAGATGCTGTACACATACAGTATAGACAGTAATTGATGGAATGACGCAACATGTTAAAAACGTCTTCCAAAATGTGCTGCCTGATGCCTTCAGCTATCTTATTTTTTTTAAATTAACACATGTAGTTAAGGCTGTAATCAGCCTGTATTTGTGGGAGGGGCATGCTATATTTAATCGCCCCTCCCGCAGCAGGCCATGTGCGCTGACAATCCGGTCAGCTTACCCGTGTCACTTCCGGTTTCGCTCGTCGAAGCTCCAGCCTCTCACTGCTCAAGCCGTCCCTCCGGTCGCTAGCCGCCCCTGCTTGCGGCTGGGTAAGTCCTAGGGGAGATCGCAACCGGCGCGATCTCCCCCTCCGCACGGCGGTTCTGCCAGGTGCCGCGCACCACACCGGCTCCTTCAGATCCTTACCAGGGGCTGCCGATGCAGCTCCGTCCAGAGTCAGTGCTGCGCACTGTTCTCCCCCCTGGGGTCCTTGCCTGACTGTTCTGTTTGGCCATGTCAGATATTATTTCCTATATTGTGTAGAAACAAGCTTTCAAGGCAATCTTAATTAAAATGTTTAATTCTGACAAATAAATGATTGATAGAAGCACTGGCCAGACATAAAGTATACTTGTGGAGCCGTGCGGCTTGCTTGTGGCCGCAGTCTCGTGCCTCTTGCAAGCGCAATCGGCAGCATATGTTGCTGGGTTTCCTTGCCCATTTATGTATATATTAAAGGAAGATATTGTGGATCTAGTGATGATTGTGTCATCATGAGGAAATCATAGCTGTCTCTATTCAGTTGTTAGATTTTGCACCACCGATGTGTTCCTCATAATTCATTGATTCAAAAGAATTTAAATGCAATGCTTACATTTATGTTATGGTAGCTGTCACGCTTCATGTCTCATGCTAATTTTGCCTTTTAGGTTTTAATGCTGTTTTACTATATTTCATGTTGCGCATATTTTGGCTGTCGTTTGGTGCCCAAATTGATGTAATAGGCAAATATTTTCGCCAGCGCAGTACCTGGGTCCGCCGCGGGCTGCAGAATAATACCACCATGTAGTGCTTGAATGCTCAAACATGAGTCTTACAGCAGCCGCCGTGCGTGCACGCGCTGCCCGTGCGCTTTGCACCTCTGGCTGGTTTCCCGGTCATGGGATGCACGGCTCACGGGGAACCCAGCTGGTTCGCTTGGATATCAGGGGTCTTGTGGGTGACCTCATTATCGCCGACGTATCATGGCGCTTCAGCATGCCGTATCTTTATTGTGGTTTTACGTTGTTTGGTTGCCCGCTGATTTATTTGTGTCTATGTAGGGTTTCACGGTATTTCGACCATCATTCATCGTTAGGCTTCAGCATCATTACCTGGATCGCCCAGGCAGGGTCTCGGTACGTGGATAGGCCACGCGCTCTTTGGGTCATTTTTATGCTCTGTGTCTCACAATTCATTTTGGGTTGCTCAGGTCATTTCATCTAAGGCATTTACTGTTCGGTGGTCCTCGTTCTGGTGGCCTAGTTCCCAGGCAGGGATCCCGACCAGTTCGGGTCTGTGGCTTAGTCTCCCGGATCGCCCGGGTTCGCTCTCCCATCCTTTCCACTTGCCGCTCACTCTGGGGTGTTAAGGTACCACTCGGTTCACCGGGTCTGTCTCCCAGGCCTCTGTCTCCTGGATCGCCCAGGCCTCTGTCTCCTGGATCGCCCAGGCCTCTGTTTCCTGGATCGCCCAGGCCTCTGTCTCCTGGATCGCCCAGGCCTCTGTCTCCTGGATCGCCCAGGCCTCTGTCTCCTGGATCGCCCAGGCCTCTGTCTCCTGGATCGCCCAGGCCTCTGTCTCCTGGATCGCCCAGGCCTCTGTCTCCTGGATCGCCCAGGCCTCTGTCTCCTGGATCGCCCAGGCCTCCGTCTCCTGGATCGCCCAGGCCTCCGTCTCCTGGATCGCCCAGGCCTCCGTCTCCTGGATCGCCCAGGCCTCTGTCTCCTGGATCGCTCTGTCTCCTGGATCACCCAGGTCTCGGTGCTCAAGTCGGCCTCTTACTCCCGTGCGGTTCCCGGCCTGCTCACCACGGTATCTCCTGGTCTCTGCTCGGTTAACATGTCCAGGCATAAGGGCTCATATTTCCCAGGGGTCGCCCGCTTTCATCACTCTTTTATTTCCACTCACCACTATCTGGGATCCCTGTATTAGTGACTCGCTTCTGTTCCAACCTTTCAGGTCATCATCGTCAGAATCAAACCAGGTTCCAAAGGTAAGTGTTGTTATTTTTCCTGCGGCCGAGCCGTGCCCGCCCGCTCTAAGGTCTTCTCCTTCCTTAGTTACACATAGGTCCGGTCAGTCCCAGTCAGAGGTCTACGGGCTATCTTCTCAGGTAAGTGTCTCGATTAATTGTGCTGACTTAATTGAACTGCGTTAGGATGGTGTTACTTTATTCATGTATCATGTGCAGGGCCAGAATGTCTCACGTGTCGGATCTGGAGGACAATCTGTCGCTTCCGGGATCTTCGGTGTCAGGTCACACCAGCTCGGCCTCTCTGAGGACTTGGACAGTTGCAAGGTTGATTGCGGAACTCAATAAGAAGGGGATCCGCCATTCTGCATCGGCCAGGAAAGCAGAACTATATCGTCTATTGATGACGTCAGGGGTCCTGCTCCGAGGCCAGTGGAAGACCAGTCCAGCCCTCCTGCCATTCAGCAGGCTTTAGCCCATATACAGTCATCCTTGGATGGCCTGGCTAGTTCTATGTCAGACATCCAAGCCAGGGTCGCAGTATTAGAGGCTGGGCCAGTCGTACCCCCAGCTCCGGTGGCCATAGATACTCCTGTGTCTTCACCGGATGTGGCAGGTAGGATGGCCTATAGTCCACAGATCGCCCCCTCCCATTTTATTCCTGACCATATAAAGAAGGATATTCTGGCTGGTAGGGATGTGAACCTCGCATCCATCCTGATCGCATCCCAGGATGTTTCTGAAAACAGGGTCATTAATTGTGGGGAGGTAGCGGTGGTGCTGAAGGCCAAGGACGCCCGGCTCAACCGGAAACTTTCTGTCTCCGAGTTTGTCTTGGCTTTCAGCATCTACCGGGACATCATCTGCTCGGCCCAACCCAACCGTAGGGAAGAACTGGATACTTACCTCTATCGGGTGATCGATTTGGGGCATAAGTACGGCGGGTCAGCATTTTACGACTATCACCGCTCTTTTTCCGCTAAGGCGGCTGCAGCCCTGTCCCAGTTTCAGTTCACCACAAACTGGGCTGACCTCGACATGGAGCTGTTCTGCCGCCATTTTGCAGGCCTCCGGGCACCAGCATGCTCCAATTGCCAATCAATTTTTCATACGTCCGAGTGGTGCCCTAACCTGCCCAGTTCTTCCCAACCGGGTCCCTCTCAGAGCTTGCCTAGCACTTCCAAGAATCCCGCCCCTGCGGACAAGTTGGGCAGGCCGATTGTGTATTTAGGCAGTAGCCAAATATGTAATAACTTTAATGCGGGGGCTGTTCCTTTAACGCATGCAGGGCCCTTCATATCTGCTCGGCCTGTTTTCGTGCTCATCCTCGCACCTCCTGCTCCAGGAAACCGAGAAGCTCCTGACTAGCCGACATTAACATCGAAATGCTAGCCATCCTGCTGTCGGATCATCCTGATCAGCGTTTTGTGGGTTTCCTGTTGGCCGGTTTCAGGGAGGGCTTTCACACGGGGCTTGTTTCCCTTCCCCAGGCCTCGTGGGAGGGCCCCAATCTGCGCTCGGCCATCAGCGACCCAGAAGCTGTAAGCTCCCTTCTGGCCTCTGAGGTAGAGAAAGGCTTCATGATCGGCCCGTTGCCCTGGATTCCATTTCGTGTATGGAGAATCAACCCTATTGGTCTTGTGTCTAAACAGTCCAGCAATAAAAAAGGCTAATCTATGATCTCTCAGCGCCTCATAACTCCTCTGTTCCCAGCCTGAATTCCCTCATCCCATCCGAGGAATATACCATGCAATACTCGTCGGTGGATGAAGCTATTCAACTCATCATGCAATCAGGGGCTGGTTCTTGGCTCGCCAAAGTTGACATATCTGATGCCTTCAAGCTCCTTCCGGTGCACCCCCACCTTTGGGGATTCTATGGCATCAGGTGGTTAGACCAATATTACTTCGCCAACAGGTTGACCTTTGGATCCAAGAGCAGCCCCTGGTTGTTCGATCAATTCGCAAAGGCCCTCCACTGGATCTTGGTGCACCGTGGGGGCCTTCCTATGGTGATCCATTATTTAGATGACTTTTTGCTTATCGAGGGCCCCCAGCGTTCCCCTCTGTCCCATCCACATTGTTGAACATTTTTGCTCAGCTCCAAGTTCCGGTGGCCTCCACCAAGACCGAGGGTCCTGCCACCCAGGTCACTTTCCTAGGGATTACCCTGGACTCGATCAGCATGCAAGCTAGCCTCCCTCCCGCAAAATTAACCAAGATCCGTTCAGCGATTTCCAGGGCAGTCAGTGTTCGGGCCCTGACCAAAACGGAGCTTCAATCCCTACTAGGGTTGCTCAGCCACGCCACCAGAGTCATGCCTCAAGGTCGGTCCTTTCTCTCCAGACTCTTGCAGCTCCTACCAGCAGCCCAGGATCAGGACTCGGTCGTTCACCTGGACAGCCATGCCCTTGCGGATTTATCCATGTGGAACACATTCCTTACCGAGTGGAATGGCATTTCTTTTTTGTACCACGCTGGGATTCATCTTCCCCCATGGTTTCCTCTGACGCGGCCGGTTCTACCGGGTTCGCTGCTATCTTCGGTTCCCATTGGCTGGCTGCCAGGTGGCCGTCCGAGATCAGCGCTGATCCTGCTGCCATCTCCTCTTCCCCTCTTTTGGAGTTATTTCCAATAGTGGCAGCTGCTTTGGTCTGGGGCGACAGTTGGTCCAATTCTTCTGTGCTTTTTGTCACCGATAGTCACACCCTAGTGGACATTGTCAAAGCTGGCCGCGCCAGGTCCCACAAAATTATGTCACTCCTCCGCAGATTGGTCTGGCTCTCCCTGAAGTTTAATTTTCATTTTCGGTGCGAACATATTCCAGGGGAGTCTAACAGGGCAGCAGACGCACTATCCCGTTTTAACTTTAATGTATTTTTCAGGAGATGCCCGGAGCAGATCCCGTCGGAGTCCAAGTACCTCCATTAGCCATGTTCACCCTGGATTAGTGCCCTTCTGGCGCAGGCCGAAGTCCTGATGAAAGGCTCCTTATCCTATAACACCGCAAGGAACTATAAGGCAGGGATGAAGGTCTTCAGGAGGTTCGGGGATTCCTTTCCCAGGGGACAACTAGATGAGATATCATATTTTCTAGCGTTCATCGCTTATTGCCACTCCCAGCTTCACCTCTCTCCAAACACCATCAAGGTGTATTTAGCCGGCATCCAACATCATCGTATGCGGCTCCACCCGTCCAGGGACTCCATACTCTCAGTTCAGGCTATCAGGGCTACCCTCAGGGGCTTACAGAAAGCTGGGGGTACCCGGTCCAAGAGACTTCCGGTCTCGGGCGAGTTGTTTAGAGCCCTGTCATCTGCCCTAGACGGCTGCCCTTTGGGCCCTCTCTCAGCCTGACATTGAAAGCCGCAATCTACCTGGGATTTTACGGCTTCCTTAGGCCTGGGGAGTTTACCACTAGACCAGGCCAGCGCAGGTTCCTCCGGAGGTCTCACCTGAAGAAGGTAGATGGCCACTACGTTCTCTACCTCCAAGTCACCAAGACCAACCAGACAGGACCTCCGACCGAAGTCCGGTTCTACCCGACGGGGAACCAATGGTGCCCAGTCAAGGTTTGCGGTCAGCTGTGCTCCTCATTATCAGATTTTCCCCGATGGACCGTTACTTCCTTGCGAAGGTAAACCTCTCACTGCTAATGTGTTCATGTCTCACATCCGCTCGCTCATCCAGGGAATGGGCTTAGACCCCAGCACAATTTCAGGTCATTCCTTTAGAATCGGGCGGCATCGTCTGCCTCGAAGCATAACACTCCGGCCCATATTATTCGGTCCATGGGGCGGTGGCGTTCTTCCTGCTTCACCAGGTATATCCCGAACCCACAACAGGAGATTGCTCAAGCATTTTGTCATCTAGCTTTGTAATAAGAGTCTAATAAACGATTATGCAAACTACATGGAGTCTTTTGCCCCCTTCCTGGCATACCCACGTCGTGGCTCCCGGCACACCACAGCCACTTTGTAGGTAGGGGTTACCGCTCGTCCGAGTGTTAGCCCTGACCACAAGTAGTTAAGGCTGTAATCAGCCTGTATTTGTGGGAGGGGCATGCTATATTTAATCGCCCCTCCCGCAGCAGGCCATGTGCGCTGACAATCCGGTCAGCTTACCCTCCCACCCATCCCCTTTCTCTTCATCTAACCTAGGGTATGCCCCCTTCCTGGCATACCCACGTCGTGGCTCCCGGCACACCACAGCCACTTTGTAGGTAGGGGTTACCGCTCGTCCGAGTGTTAGCCCTGACCACAAATACATAGTTACACTATTAAAAACCAGTTAGGATATGAATATTGGTTTTAATAGTGATTTGGAGACACTATACAGAGCAGAAAATGCCATAAAATCACCAGTGTACAGAAGTTTTTACGCACTGATCCAAAAAAGAACAGTAGAAAAGTATATGTCACATTTTTCATGATTTTAGAATACACAGAGTAGGTTCACACAGAGCCTTAAAAAGCACCCCAAAAAGTGTTGCCTCATCTTTCCAGTTGTGACTGGCATGGTTCTAAAATTAAATTCAATGCTTCTCATTGTCTAGCCCCTACAATCCACAGCAATAATGCACACAAATGTAAAAGCAAAATATAAAAAGAAAACCTTTATGATAAAGTAATAAAATTATAGCTATAGCTATTTACAAGTGTTGCGGCACAGAACAGCTGGCCCCTAATAGAACAGTACCATCCTTGTCTGTAATGCGGACAATAATAGGACTGTTCTATTTTTTTTGCAGAGCGGCAATACGGACATATGGAAACGGAATGCACACTGAGTAACTTCCATTTTTTTTGCAGACCCATTAAAATGAATGGTTATGTATACGGTTTGCAACAAAAAAATGGAACGGACACGGAAATAAAATACGTTTGTGTGCATAAGGCCTTATTCAGTGTTACCTAGCTCCAAAGCTTCAAAGTTTTAGCAGAAAAAACTGCCATCATGCCACTGCTGCTGTCTGCCTGCCAACATGTACCATATGACTGCTGCCGCTATCCCCGCAGATGCTACTCCTCGCTGCTCATCTCCTCCCAACACTATTAAGGCCTCTTTCACACGAGCGAGTTTTTTGCACGTAATCCTGACCCATTAATTTCAATGGGTCTGTGTAATTCACCCATCTCTAAGGCTGGGTTCAGACTTGCGCGTTTTACAGCGCGTTCAAACGAGCTGTAAAACGCTCAACACATGAAAACCAATGCTTCCCTATGGCCCTGGTTCTCACTTGAGCGTTTTACAGCGCGTTTGAACGCGCTGAAAAACGCCCTACGCTCAAAAAAGTTCTTGAGCTTCTTTGGGGCGTTTTGTCGCGCGTATTGTGAATGACGCCACAGTAGTCAATCACATAAACGCGCGTACGACGCGCGTTTCCTATTTGCAAAAAAGCGCTGTAATACGCGCGACAGAAATGCGCATTTTACGCGCGTATCAAATGCGCGCAAGTCTGAACCCAACCTAAATGTATTGGCTCCGATGAGCCGAAGTTACTGCTTTGCGAAGTCTTGAGAGACTTTGTGCAATAACTTCATAAATTAATTTGTACTGTCAAAAAATGTTTCCCAAACTTGGGTTCAGTTCCAAGGTACCACTTGGGAAATGTTTTTTTCAGTACGAATTAATTTATGAAGTTATTGCGCGAAGCAGTAACTTCGGCTCATTGGAGCCAATACATTTAGAGATGAGTGAATTTCTGCTTATGAAATTCGTTCACACTTTGTTTGTTGGTAAAAGGTGAATTGCGTTATGGATTCCATTACCACGGACCATAACGCAATTCTATGACGAAATGCATAACGGAATGCCTTTAGAGGCATTCCGTTATTCATTCCGTCATAATAGAAGTCTATGGGCTGCAAAACGGATCCGTCCCGTTTCCGTAATGCAAGGGAGTCCTCATATGATTGATCAGGTAACAGGGATCAGCAACCTCTGGCACTCCAGATGTTCTGAAACTACAATTACCAGAATCCCCTTTCACTTATGTGGGCATTACAAAAAGAGCTGAGTAAGTTTGCATGCTGGGAGTTGTAGTTTCATAGCAGCTGGAGTGCTGAAGGTTGCTGAAGCCTGATATAGAACATGCTGTGATTTTTCCTGAATGTAGAAATGGTGCGTGAAAAAGAACGCTGATGTGCACAGACCCTTTGAAAAGAATGGGTCAGGATTCAGTCCAAATGTTATGTGTATCATATTCGGATGGAAGGCTCAAGACCAGTGCATTTCGCAAACCCTACCTATTGAACGTTGCACTTTAAGTTCTAAAGTCCCAGCAGCCACAGCTATATAGAACCTGCTTAACTGCTGGTCTTACACAATCTTTGCAAAATGATTAACTTTTCTTCCATTTCACAGATATACACATCAGCGAGATCACTAAAAATTTGCACTGGCTTATAGGGATGGCAGGATTATCAACAGTCTCTTCCTTTAGAATACATTAAGATTACTTTCTCACAATGGACTCTGCTATATAGTTACTAATGTCTTTAAAGGGAGTCTTTCACCCCAAATGTGCCGATGACAGTCCTCTGATGCAGCATCGGCTGGATCGTGACGTACTGGCCGGTGCATGCACACTGTACTACCCATTACTGGCAGATGCCTCAGAGTATCCAGTGCGCATGCGCCAGCCCGTACCTCACGCTTCAGCCGACGCTGCATCAGAGGGCTGTCATCGGCACAGGCGCGGGATTTCAGAAGAAGAGAAAGAGGTAATCAGCCAGAGAAAGGGCGGGCCAAATGGGTGAAAGGGGAGTGGAAATCAGCACGGAGCCTGGGCACCGGCCATTGGAACGCCGCCCCTGGGCATCTTCATTTGGGGTGAAAGACTCCCTTTAAAGTATCAGTTTGAGGGAAACTAGGGCAACTAAGCCAATTCTACTTTACAGCAGTTTGATAAATCTCCCCCTAAATTCTTTTATCTTCGATCTATGCAGATTGCGAAGAGTGCATGTCTTCAGGTAGAATACCTCCTGACTCCATGTATAACAAAACGAAACTCCTATGAATAATGCACCAACCAAATGTAATATAAAAATTAAATTTTTATTGAAAATATTATGATTGAAAAGGAAGCAATATCCACAAAACAGCAGTGGGGACTGCGGATGGCATTAAGCAATACTCAGAAATAGTGTGTGGAATGATGACATGTGACTACAAAGCAATGGAGGCAGGTTCAAAGTAGTAGCCGAATGAATCGCAAATACTTACAAATACATATCTAGTGGTCTACAAGTAATATATAGAAATGTAATGACAATGAATAAAGACTGAGATATAAGAAGGGATCATTTATCAAACTGCATTTCAATTTATAACTCACAGAAAAAAGATGCACCACATGGATAAGCAACTGACAACACTGGCTAATCCCTCACTCTGGTGTTAAAAGCTGAGAGATTCGCCAATATTTCCAATCAGGAACATATCGGAGCCCCTTTAGGCACCACTACACGGTATCTCAGCATGACATGGGGTCCTACCACTAGACTACCTATGGTGTGTGAACAAGGTCTGAACAGGTATTAAGTAGCCTACAGCCCCATCCCACTCACCTGCACTGCAGGACCAACAATGCAATGGGGAACACATGAGGCCGCAAGCTACACCTACAACAGACCATGTGACACCGGCTTCCAGGTGCAACAGAATGTTTACAAGCCATATGGAATGGCACATTCAATACATATAAAACAAGAATCACAAAAATAAACGTGGCCTAAATGGGTGGGACTGCTCCAGACCCCAAACACTGTGGCGTGTTTCTAACTGGGGGCAGTTCCTCCGCATGTGGTTCGCAGCGAACGGCTATCCCCAGCAAAAATTGCATACAATGGAGGATGCCGCGCGAACCACAAGCACCACACAAACATCCTACACAAAATAAAACATGTGCGGATGAAAATATATAAACACATAACTCACAGGATGTGGTTCGCGCCGGCATCCTCCATTGTATGCAATTTTTGCTGGGGATAGCCGTTCGCTGCGAACCACATGCGGAGGAACTGCCCCCCCAGTTAGAAACACGCCACAGTGTTTGGGGTCTGGAGCAGTCCCACCCATTTAGGCCACGTTTATTTTTGTGATTCTTGTTTTATATGTATTGAATGTGCCATTGCATATGGCTTGTAAACATTCTGTTGCACCTGGAAGCCGGTGTCACATGGTCTGTTGTAGGTGTAGCTTGCGGCCTCATGTGTTCCCCATTGCATTGTTGGTCCTGCAGTGCAGGTGAGTGGGATGGGGCTGTAGGCTACTTAATACCTGTTCAGACCTTGTTCACACACCATAGGTAGTCTAGTGGTAGGACCCCATGTCATGCTGAGATACCGTGTAGTGGTGCCTAAAGGGGCTCCGATATGTTCCTGATTGGAAATATTGGCGAATCTCTCAGCTTTTAACACCAGAGTGAGGGATTAGCCAGTGTTGTCAGTTGCTTATCCATGTGGTGCATCTTTTTTCTGTGAGTTATGTGTTTATATATTTTCATCCGCACATGTTTTATTTTGTGTAGGATGTTTGTGTGGTGCTTGTGGTTCGCGCCGGCATCCTCCATTGTATGCAATTTTTGCTGGGGATAGCCGTTCGCTGCGAACCACATGCGGAGGAACTGCCCCCCCAGTTAGAAACACGCCACAGTGTTTGGGGTCTGGAGCAGTCCCACCCATTTAGGCCACGTTTATTTTTGTGATTCTTGCATTTCAATTTATGCTCCAGATTTTACCCTTTGAAATACAAAGAGTATGCAAGGAAGAGAACCATCTCACAAGCACCACCTCTTGGAAGTGGCTCCTTATGAGTCAAAATCCGACTTTCCACCAAGCCTTGGGACTCGACAAGGGAATATAGCCAGGCCAGATACCCATCCGTAGACAGCTGTTGCGGGGTACTTTTTTGCAGTGCGGAGGCACGGTGAGAAACCCCACTGAAGTGCTCCGTAGTGCTTCTGTTGGGTTCCAAGCCTCCATTCCGCACTGGACCTTCCGGATAGCGGACTCATTCAAGTGAATGTGTCCCAGGGATCTCAAGTCTCCTGGACGTTCAGGGAGTCTCCCTGATGCCCGCATGTAAAACAATATATCCTGGAAATGGAGAGGCACTGGGGGGCTGATGGAGAGGCACTGGGGGGCTGATGAGAGGCACTGGAGGGCTGATGAGAGGCACTGGGGGGCTGATGAGAGGCACTGGGGGGCTGATGAGAGGCACTGGGGGGCTGATGACAGGCACTGGGGGGGCTGATGACAGGCACTGGGGGGCTGATGGATGTAATAAAAAGTTTGTGAAAAAAAAAAAAAGAAAAAAATTAAAACCTCCCTGAAATGAGTTTTCGCAGGTTGGGATGTCTGGTGTCCATATCCGTGATGCGGGGTGCACATGGTCAATGCCCGCATATTGCGGATCCGCTGTTTGTGGGCCACAATACCGGCAAGGCCGGCAATGGCCGTGTGCATGAGCCCTTTAGGCAGAATGCCGAATCCCCTTGGAGTACTTCAAGTAAGTCTCCATACAGGACTGGTTGCTTTAACGCCAGTACAATGAGAGAAACCTGTGTCAAATCAGCAGTATTTATGCAATTTTTCTGATGAGGATTTTCAGCATAAAAGGCTGCAGAATATCAGCAGCATTTCAGTCATGTGTTGACATACCCTAAGGCCCTGCACACACTGTGGAATATGAGTGCTTTTTTAGCGCGGATCCCCGTGAGGAAAAACCACAGGGGAATAACGTCCCAGCAAAGTGTATGAGATTACAAAAATCTCAGGTACACTTTGCAGATTTTTTCTGTGCAGAAAATGAACTGTAGGCAGCACAATTGCTCAGTGGTTAACACTGGTACCTTGCAGTGCTGTCATGGGTTCGAATCTGACGACAGACAACATCTGCATGGAGTTTATATGTTCTTCCCATGTTTGTGTGGGTTTCCTCCGGGACCTTAGTTCGTTAGCTCCATTGGGGACAGAAAGCAATGCTAATGTCTGTAAAGCGCTGTGGAATATGTCAGTGCTATATCACCGAGTTAAATACATTCTTAATATATCAGTGGGTTATAAAAAATATGTTACATGAAATACACTTGAATGGTGTCTTACCTCATATGATTGATCAGGTTTCCACAGGCAATGGGCTCAGTAGGTAGAGAAGTGGTAGAGTGTCCTTGATGTGTGTCCACTGAATGACTGAGATCAAGGTGAAAATAAGCGGCAGGTAAAACTCCTCCTTAGGTTGTGTTATGCAGGACAATGAAGCCACAAGCCAGGTGTCCAGGGCTGTCCAGGTGGAGACCACAGCTTGATGTCCCAGTAATCCCCTGCTATCTGCTTGTGTGATGTTATCTGCCTGAGCAATGGGTGTAATGCTGACAGTCACTGACAGTGCACTCCCACCTCTCGGGATTCTGTGCCCTTTTTTACATACTTTCCCAGATCTAACTCCTCCTATCCTCGGTTCTGCCTGTTGGACAACTTTTCACTGAGACTGTCATCCTGGATTTTTTAAACCAAAAACCTGTTTTGTAGGAAAGTAACAGGTGGAGCTGATCCAAGCAAATAAGAATACCACAGACGCTGTTGTACTGGAAACAAGACAGTAGCCCAGGAGCAGGATTCAAAGAGCATACAACAGTATGGAGTGTAACCCCTTCCTGACAGTCATTTTTCACCTTCCCGTCACAGCCTATTCCTGCAAATCTGACATGTGTCACTTTATGTGGTAATAACTCTGGAATGCCTCCTCTTATTTAGGCCATTCTGAGACTGTATTCTCCTGACACACTGAACTTCACGTTAGTGCTACACTTGAGTCAATAATGTTTTACTTTTTTTATACAAAATCCAAAATTTACAGTAAATTTGAAAAAAAATGCTTTATTCTACACTTGAATTTCTATGCTTTTAACCACCTCAGCGCCCCTAGCATAAAAACCCTTACCCTGGGTTCAGACCTGAGCGTTCTGGAAATGCGCGTTTTACGGCGTATTTCAGCGCGTTTTTGCAAATGTTCAAACGCGCTGTAAAAAGCTTAGGTGAGAACCAGGGCCATAGGAAAGCATTGGTTTTCATGTGTTAAGCGTTTTATAGTGCGTTTGAACGCGCTGTAAAACGCTCAGGTGTGAACTTAGGGTTAATGACCAGGCCACTTTTTACAATTCTGCACTGCGCTACTTTCACCATTTATTGCTCCGTCATACAACTTACCACCCAAATGAATTTTACCTCCTTTTCTTCTCACTAATAGAGCTTTCATTTGGTGGTATTTCATTCTTGCTGACATTTTAACTTTTTTTGATATTTTGCTTTTTTTGACGAAATGTTTGCAAAAAAATGAAATTTTTTACTTTCTGTTGGAAAATTTTTCAAATAAAACTACATTTCTCTATAATTTTTTCTCTAAATGTATTGTTCTACATGTCTTTGATAAAAAAAAAATGCAATAAGTGTATATTTATTGGTTTGGGTAAAAGTTATAGCTTTTACAAACTATGAATTTCCGTACTCTGACTTTCTGAGCACCTGTCCTGTTTCCTGACGCACTACAATGCCCAGGCAGTAGAAACACCCCATAAATGACCCCATTTCGGAAAGTAGACACTCTAAGGTATTCATTGAGGGACAAAAAATAAAAACTTCCATGAACTCACTATGCCACTCAGCGAATACCTTAGGGTGTCTACTTTCTGGAATGGGGTCACTTGTGGGGTATTTTTACTGCCCTGGCATTTTAGGGGCCCCTAAAGTGTGAGAATCCAAATGTGTAAAAATGTCCTGTGAAATCCTAAAGGTACTCATTGGATTTAGGGCCCCTTTGCGCATCTTGGCTGCAAAAAAGTGGAACACATGTGGTATCGCCGTACTCAGGAGAAGTAGGGCAATGTGTTTTGGGGTGTATTTTTATATATACCCATACTTTGTATGATAAATATCTCTGTAAATGACAACTTTTTCAATTTTTTTATACAAAGTTGTCAATTTACAGAGATATTTCTCTCACCCAGCATGGGTATATGTAAAAATACACCCCAAAACACATTTCCCTACTTCTCCTGAGTACGGCGATACCACATGTGTGCCACTTTTTTGCAGCCAAGATGCGCAAAGGGGCCCAAATTCCAACGAGTACCTTTAGTATTTTACAGGGCATTTTTAGGCATTTGGATTCCAAACTCCTGCTCACGCTTTAGGGGCCCCTAAAATGCCAGGGAGGTATAAATACCACACAAGTGACCCCAATTTGGAAAGTAGACACCCTAAGGTATTCGCTGATGGGCATAGTGAGTTCATGGAAGTTTTTATTTTTTGTCAAAAGTTAGCGGAAATGGAATTTTTTTTTTCATACCCCTCATGGCATACCTTGGGGTGTCTACTTTCTAAAATGGGGTCACTTGTGTGGTATTTTTACTGCCCTGGCATTTTAGGGGCCCCTAAAGCGTGAGAAGGAGTTTGGAATCCAAATGCGTAAAAATGTCCTGTGAAATTCTAAAGGTACTCATTGGAATTAGGGCCCCTTTGCGCATCTTGGCTGCAAAAAAGTGGCACACATGTGGTATCGCCATACTTGGGAGAAGTAGGGCAATGTGCTTTTGGGTGTATTTTTACATACCCATGCTGGGTGTGAAAAATATCTCTGTAAATGTAAACTTTTTCCATTTTTTTATACAAAGTTGTCAATTTACATAGATATTTTTCACACCCAGCATGGGTATATGTAAAACTACACCCCAAAACACACTTCCCTACTTCTCCTGAGTATGGCGATACCACATGTGTGCCACTTTTTTGCAGCCAAGATGCGCAAAGGGGCCCCAATTCCAATGAATACCTTGTAGGATGGCATTTTTACGCATTTTTCTTCTCACGCTTTAGTGCCCCTAAAATGCCAGGGCAGTAAAAATACCCCAAATGTGACCCCATTTTAGAAAGAAGACACCCCAAGGTATTCTGTGAGGGGCATGGCGAGTTCATAGAAGTTTTTTTTTTTTTTTGGCACAAGTTAGCGGAATTAGATTTTTTTTGTTTTTTCTCCCAAAGTCTCCCTTTCCGCTAACTTGTGACAAAAAATAAAATTTTACATGAACTCACCATACCCCTCACAGAATACCTTGGGGTGTTTTCTTTCCAAAATGGGGTCACATGTGAGGTGTTTGCACTGCCCTGGCATTTGAGGGTCTCCGCAATCATTACATGTATGGCCAGCATTAGGAGTTTCTGCTATTCTCCTTATATTGAGCATACGGGTAATGAGATTTTTTTTCCGTTCAGCCTCTGGGCTGAAAGAACAAATGAACGGCACAGATTTCCTCATTCGCATCTCTGTCAAAAAATATGCAAGAAGAAAAAGAGGGGCCTGGCGATTGCCAGGACATAGGGGCTCCGCCCAAACATCCATACCCACTTCAGCTCCTATATCCTGGCAAACGTGATTTCTCCATTCACATCGATCAATCGATCGTTGTGGAGGAAGACATCTTTGCCAGATTTTTTATACAAAGTGTTTGCCAAAGCATATGAACTCCAACACCTCTCCTCAGGTCATATGCCTGGGCAAACGTACCTGTACTGCAGAGGAGAAATCTCATCTTGCAGCGCCGCATACACCGACTTCACGTGTCTTCTGACAGCAGCGCAATGCTTCTCTCAGAATTCACATCAGTGCTGCGGCGTTTTCGTCGGTTGGTCCGTTGGTCTACCTGGAAAATAAAGGGTGGTTAGGGGGGAAAAAAAAGAAAAAGAAGAAAAAACAGGCAGCAGGCTCATAAACTTGAACGTTACAAACTTTATAAAACCTGAACATAAAACTTTTTTTTATCAAACCTGATCAAAACTTTTAAAACCTGAACTAACTCAAGATTTTTTTTTCTTGCTACCTGTTTAATTTTTATTTTATTTTTTAACCATTTCACTCTTTATTTTCCTAGCAGAAACCTCTCCTTTCACATGGGACAATGTGTAAAGTGTAAATCACACAGAGATGGTGCGAAGTACATTATGCACTTTATCCCAAGTGAAATTAGAGGTTTCTACCGTTTCACATTTCTGCTGTAGCACACCAGCACCCCTATGTGTTAGGGTCTCTCAAAACCTAGTATCCTGAGAGACCCTAGAGCAGGGATGCTCAACCTGCGGCCCTCCAGCTGTTGAAAAACGACAACTCCCAGCATGCCCAGAGAGCCTACTGCTGTCAGCCTACAGCAGGGCATTGTGGGAGTTGTAGTTTTACAACAGCTGGAGGGCCGCAGGTTGGGCATCTCTGCCCTAGAGCCTGAGTGGATAAACTACCTGTGTTGTGCTGTCCCTATGTCCCTAAGTGTACCTGAGTGTGGTACTTTCGGAAACACTCCCCTAGGCATAGGGCAGGGTGGTCAGGACAGTCAGGACTGAAATAGCGGGTGTCACGCCTTATTCCACTCCTGCTACAGACACGACATCTTTTTCGGGGTGGCGGTTGGTTTGAGGTACCAGCAACGACATTGGGGAAATGTCGCTCGTGTAGACGGCTCACTACACTGGTGGTTGGGGCCACGGAACCTCCTGGATACAGGAGGTTCTTAATGATCTCTTCCTGAAATTTGAGGAAGGATCCTGTTCTCCCAGCCTTACTGTAGAGAACAAAACTATTATATATAGCCAATTGAATTAGATATACAGACACCTTCTTATACCAGCATCTGGTCCTGCGGGAAAGCAAATACGGGGCCAACATCTGGTCATTGAAGTCCACCCCTCCCATGAGCAAATTATAGTCGTGGACCGAGAGGGGCTTTTCACACTGGTTGCCCGTTCAATTTGGACTGTCGTGTCTGCGTGAATGGAGGAGAGCATGTAAACGTCACGCTTGTCTCTCCATTTCACCGCAAGCAGTTCTTCGTTACACAAGGCAGCCCTCTCCCCCCTTGCGAGACGGGTGGTAAGGAGCCGTTGGGGGAAGCCCCGGCGACTAGGTCGCGCGGTGCCACAGCAGCCAATCTGTTCTAGGAACAAATGCCTGAAGAGGGGCACACTTGTGTAAAAATTGTCCACATAAAGATGGTACCCCTTGCCGAATAAGGGTGACACCAAGTCCCAGACTATCTTCCCACTGCTCCCCAGGTAGTCAGGGCAACCGACCGGCTCCAGGGTCTGATCTTTTCCCTCATAGATCCGAAATTTGTGCGTATAGCCTGTGGCCCTTTCACAGAGCTTATACAATTTGACCCCATACTGGGCGCGCTTGCTTGGGATGTACTGTTTGAAGCCAAGGCGCCCGGTGAAATGTACTAGGGACTCGTCTATGCAGATGTTTTGTGCGGGGGTATACAAATCTGCAAATTTCTGGTTGAAGTGGTCTATGAGGGGCCAAATTTTGTGGAGCCGGTCAAAAGCTGGGTGGCCTCTGGGACGGGAGGTGGTGTTGTCCCTAAAGTGCAGCAAACGCAGGATGGTCTCAAAACGTGTCCTGGACATGGCAGCAGAGTACATGGGCATGTGATGAATTGGGTTCGTGGACCAATATGACCGCAATTAATGCTTTTTGGTTAGGCCCATGTTGAGGAGAAGGCCCAGAAAAGTTTTAAATTCGGAAACTTGGACTGTTTTCCACTGGAAAGTTTGGGCATAAGAGCTTCCCGGGTTGGCGTTTATAAATTGAGTGGCATACCGATTTGTTTCTGCCACGACTAAGTCATAGAGCTCCGCAGTGAAGAACAGCTCAAAAAACCCCAGTGCCGATCCGATCTGAGCTGTCTCCACCCAAATTCCTGACTGGGCGGTGAAAGGGGGAACTACTGGTGCGGCTGAAGTTGGGGGCTGCCAATCAGGGTTTGCCAGCACCTCAGGGACTCTAAGGCCCCTTTCACACGGGCGAGTTTTCCGCGCGGGTGCAATGCGTGAGGAGGACGCATTGCACCCGCACTGAATCCGGACCCATTCATTTCTATGGGGCTGTGCACATAAGCGGTGATTTTCACGCATCACTTCTGCGTTGCGTGAAAATCACAGCATGCTCTATATTGTGAGTTTTTCACGCAAAGCAGGCCCCATAGAAGTTAATGGGGCTGCGGGAAAATCACAAGCATCCACAAGCAAGTGTGGATGCGTTGCGATTTTCCCGCATGGTTGCTTAGCAACGGGACCCGATCTCTATTATTTTCCCTTATAACATAGTTATAAGGGGAAATAATAGCATTCTTAATAAAGAATGCTTAGTAAAATGAAGTGGAAGGGGTTAAAAATAATAAAAGTTAACTTACCTTAGCCACTTGATCGCGTAGTTGCGATCTGTCCTCTCTTTCCCAGCATCAGCTAACAACTAAAGTACCTGTGGTTACGTCACATCACATGGTCCAATCACATGGTCCATCTTACCATGGTGATGGACCATGTGATTGGACCATGTGATGTGACGTCATCACAGGTCCTTTAGATCTTAGCTGATGCAGGGAAAGAGAGGACAGATCGCAACTACGCGATCAAGTGGCTAAGGTAAGTTAACTTTTATTATTTTTAACCCCTTCCACCTTATTTTACAATGCATGATTTATTAAGAATGCTATTATTTCCCCTTATAACCATGTTATAAGGGAAAATAATAAATTATCCAGAATACCCGAAACCGGACTTCAGTGATGAAGTCTGGCTTTGGGTTGGGTACCAAACATGGCGATTTATCTCACGCGCGTGCAAAACGCATTACAAACGTTTGCACCAGCGCAAGAAAATCGCGCATATTCCCGCAACGCACCCGCCTCCTATCCGGGCGTCAAACATGACGCCCGTGTGAAAGAGGCCTAAGGGCTCTACGGGCCTGTCTGCGCGGTGGCTGCGACGGGGGAATTACTGCACGTGCCACCGTACCAGCTTCAACTGCCCTTCTGGTGCTCGCCACTTCACCATGTTGTACGGCAGTGCTGGTAGAAGGTCCAGGATGGGCTGCGCTGCTGGTTTATGCCTCACCACGTAATCCGGCAGCACCAGCCCCACTCTGCTGCCCTTGAAACTGATCCTGCGCTACCTGCGGTCTAGCAACACGGGGACGGGTACGCCTGGTGCTATCAGGGACCTCAACCTCCTCGTCCGAACTTTGGGTCAGACTGCCACTGCTTTCTACAGGTTCGTATTCTGACCCGCTAGATTCGTCAGATGAGGGTTCCCATTCCTCATCCGACTGGGTCAAAATCCTGTAGGCCTCTTCAGTAGAATACCCCTTTTTTGACATTTGGGCGACTAAATTTAGGGGGTATTCCCTGAGACTACCCAAGAAAAAGAGCAAGCCTGTCTTACAAATGGGAGGCTAGCGAAGTACAGGAAGACGCTGCGATTGATAAAAAAGATCAAAATAGATTTTTTTTTATCGCCGCAGCACTTGTGAAGTGATTGTGCAGTGATAAAAAAAAATAAAAAATTTTGTCACTGCGGCGGGGTGGGCGTGGGTGAACGCACGTGTGGAGAACCGATCAGGCCTGATCGGGCAAACACTGCGTTTTGGGTGAAGGGCGAGCTAAAGTGACAGTAATACTAATATAGATCTGACTGTGATCAGTTCTGATCACTTACAGATACTATAAAAGTACAAATGCTGATTAGCGCTACGCTAATCAGCGAATCGGTGACTGCGGTGCGGTGGGCTGGGCGCTAACGCTAACTACCTACCAAAGGGACCTAAACTAACCTAAAGCAGTTTACTAACCTAGCAGTCAATACTAGTTAAAAAAAGGGCACAGAAGCCATTTAACACATTATATTTATAAATATAATGTGCTAAATGGCTTGTGATTCGTTTTTTAAATCATCAGCCTGCCAACGATGATTATTGGCTGGCAGGCTGATGACCTATACTTGAACTTGTTCTCTAACTTTTCACCGCCGTGCAGTGCGCTTGCGCGGCGGCATCAGCGCGAAATCTCGCATCTTGCGAGATGACGCGCCAATGCGTCGAGTCAGAACTATAGGACCGGACGCATCCGTGGGTTAGGCGGTCCTGTAGTGGTTAAGGGCTCATGCACACGGTCGTAGCTTTTGATGATCGGATGCTGACTGATTCACCTCAATCAGACTGCAAAAGATATGGACAGCACATCGTTGTTCCGCGGTCCGACAAAAGACCTGTCCTATTCTTGTCCGTTTTGCGGACAAGAATAGGACATTTCTGCAGGAGTCAGAAAAAAATGGCGTCATGCACTCTGCCAATATCCGTGTTTTGCAGATCTGCAATTTGCGGACCGCAAAAGCTGATACGGTCGTGTGCAGGAGGCCTAAGACAGATTGTGACACCTCATAAATTAGTTTTACTTTTTGAAAGGCAATTCTGCCATTGCTTTTTTGAGTTTTATAATTGTGGCGTACACTGTGTGGTAATAATGAGGGGGCCCTCCAGAGCGGTTAGCCTGGGGGACGCATGGTGGCAGGGGTACTATAATATATATATGGTTCATGGGTCAGCCATGTTATATTTTGTGTGGTATTCCAACCCCTCGTTTTTTCTTGTTTTACAGGCTTACCTGTCAAAAAATCTGGATTTGGCTGGCTTGCATGGTGTTCTGCCTGGATACGTGATGCCTGAATCAGCTGATGGATTGGCTAGCTGTTCTGAGGCGGGAAAATGTTCTGACAGCTGATTGGCAGCTGTCACTTTCGGCGGGAAGCCTGGGAGTTTAAAAGAGACAGCACACTGTTCTGTTATTGGCTGTCAGTTCCAGTGGAGCCCCCTTCAAGAACAGCGCCCCGCCCTCCCTCCCTTTATCTGTTGTGCTATTTGGGGGTGATCGGTCCCCAGCTGGTGCTGGGTGGACTTAATGGTCTGAAAGTTAATGAGAATATTAAAGTATTTATTTGGTTATTTATATTTATATGGTTGGATTATTTATTGTTGATTATTAGTTATCTATTTATTCCTAATTGGTATGATACCTTGGTTAAACCCCAAATAAAGCAACACGGCCTTTTTATTCCAAACGGTGTTTAGTGTTTTATTTTAGAAAATAATTGTTAGTAAGGCCTCTTTCACACTAGCGTTTTAGCTTTCCGTACTAGAGATCCGTCGTCGGGTCTCTAGGACGGAAAGCTACTGATTAGGATTATCCTAATGCATCCTGAATGGAGAGAAATCCGTTCAGGATGCATCAGGATGTCTTCCGTTCAGTATGTCAACGTTTTTTGGACGTTGACAAAAGCGCAGCATGCTGCGGATTTGTCTCTGTCCAAAAATCCGGAAGACATACCGCAACGCCGGATCCGGAATTAATGCCCATTGAAGGGCATTAGTCTGGATCCGGCCTTTAGCTAAACGTCGTTTCCGCGCATTGCCGGAACCGACGTTTAGCTTTTTGTCAATGGTTACCATGGCAGCCAGGACGCTAAAGTCCTGAGTTGCCATAGTAAAAGTAGGGGAGCGGGGAGCAGCATACTTACATTCCGTGCGGCTCCCAGGACGGCTCTAGGATGACGTCAGGGCGCCCCAGTGCATAGATCACGTGATCGCACGGATCACGTGATCCATGCGCGCGGGGCGCTCTGACGTCATTCAGGAGCGCCCCAGGAGCCGCACGGAATGTAAGTATGCCGCTCCCCCGCTCCCCACTGCTACTATGGCAACCAGGACGCTAGTAGCGTCCTGGCTGCCATAGTAACACTGAAAGCATTTTGAAGACTGATCAATCTTCAAATGCTTTCAGTTCACTTGCGTTGTGCAGGATCCGGCGTGCATTCCGGCGACGGAAGTGCACGCCGGATCCTAACAACGCTAGTGTGAAAGAGGCCTAAGTTATGGGAAAAATGTGACCTCTGCCACCATGACGTGTTATGTTTATTCTGCTGGTCAGTACAATTACAGAGACACACATTTTTTATACATGAAGAGGAAAAGGAGAGATTGACCAGTCTGAGACAAGCTAGCCTCCATATAAAACCTTTGGCCACTACTTGAATCGTCTGTAAAGACTGCATTTCATGTGAATAGTGCTTGTGTGGATCATCTGTGGGCCGGCTTTAGTAAAATACTGTGGATTTGTTATACCAATACCGGTCTCATTATACCACACTACATTTGCATCGCATGATGCTGGTGTTAGAACAACAGGAATCCTGCCTTGAATCAACAGCACCTCAACCACCATCAGGTAGGAAAACCCCAGAACCAGAGTCTGCCCCAAAAGGAAGAACCGGTGCATCCTTCCCGTTTCCAGAACCAGTGCTGCACCAACACTTTACACACAGCCACAAAAGAAAAGAAAATAGTATTTTTCCTCCAAAAGTGAGTACCGCCGTGGAAATAACCCTGCCTAGTATATCTGGGAGCTTTACTGAATATCATAGACCGTTTAAAAGCAATGCAGGCAAATTTCTAAAAGGGACCTACATCCATATAACTGCCATTGCCCATAGCAATGCAAAGCAAAAGTGTGTAATTTAACCTGCATTACTTTGCAAGACTATCTCAACTATGTCTGATAACAGGGATATTGAACAGCCCGACCCAAGCCGGTGTCCCACAACAACAGCAGCTAATCTGAGCAGATCACCTACCACTATAGCACCATTTATGATGCCGTTAACCATGCCAGACTTCCTTGAGGCACGTTGGTTTCCACGTTATGCCAGGGAAAATCCTACTCTGAGAGCTTTAAGTCTAGGACTCTAGGTCTACACGGCGACATTTGTCGCACCAATGTCGCGCGACAGTTCTTATAATGATAGTCTATGGTGTCGCACTGCAACATGCTGCGAATGCGACACGACAGTCACAAAAAATCCATTTGAAATGGATTTTTCTGTGACTGTCGCGTCGCAGTCGCAGCATGTTGCAGTGCGACACTATGATGTCGTTGTGTAGACCTAGCCTTAAAGAGAAAACTTTTAATTGAGACTGACATCCTGGATTTTTTAAACCAAAAACCTGTTTTGTAGGAAAGTAAGGCCTTATTCACACGTCTGTAGTGTTTATGGATCCGCAAATTGCGGATCCATAAACACACCCGGCCGGCAGCCCCATAGAAATGTCTATTCTTGTCCGCAATTGCGGGCAAGAATAGGACATGCTCTACTTTTTTGCGGAGCTGCGGCCGTAAGATCGGCGGTGCGCTCCGCAAAAACTGATGCGGAGAGCACAGTGTGTGCTCTTCGCATCGTTCCGTGCTCCATTCACAGTCAATGGGTCCGCATGTATTCCGCAGAATTGCGGACATATATGCGGACGTGTGAATAAGGCCTAACAGGTGGAGCTGATCCAAGCAAATAAGAATACCACAGACGCTGTTGTATTGGAAACAAGCCAGTAGCCAATGAGCAGGATTCAAAGAGCATAAAACAGTATGGAGTGTAACCCCTTCCTGACAGTCATTTTTCACCTTCCCGTTACAGCCTATTCCTGCAAATCTGACATGTGTCACTTTAAGTGGTAATAACTCTGGAATGCCTCCTCTTATTCAGGCCATTCTGAGACTGTTTTCTACTGACACACTGTACTTCACGTTAGAGCTACACTTGACTCTATAATGTTTTACTTTTTTTATACAAAATCCAAAATTTGCTGAAAATTTGAAATAAACCCTCTATTTTCTACACTTGAACTTCTATGCTTTTAACCCCTTAAGGACACAGGGTTTTTACATTTTTGCGTTTTCGTTTTGCGCTCTATGCATTCCAAGAGCCATAACTTTTTTATTTTTCCGTTCACATGGCCATATGAGGGCTTATTTTTTGCGGGACAAGTTGTACTTTCCAACGCCATCATTTAATAATGCATACGGTGTAGTGGGAAGCGGGAAAAAATTCCAAATGGGGTGAAATTGCAAAAAAAAAGCTATTTCACCACAGTTTTACGGGTTTCTAAATTACGACGTTTGATTTGCGATAAAACTGACCATTTAGTTTTATTCTACAGGTCAGTACGAATCCGGCGATACCCAATATGTATAGCTTTTCTTGCGTTTTGATGGTGAAAAAAAATTCAAAAGTGGGAAAATTTTATTTTTTTTTTTGTCGCCATGTTTTGACCGCTATAACGTATTTGTATATAAGTATATGGCGTTGTATGGGGGCTTATTTTTTGCGGGCGATCTTAACTTTTAGTTGATACCATTATGGGGTGTGTAGGACTTTTTGATCGCTTTTTATTTAATTTTTTGAGGAAATGAAGCGTCCAAAACGGCAAATCGGCCATTTGGGCGCTTTTTCCGTTTTTCTGTTTACCGTATGGGAAATATATTTTTATATTTTTATACTATGGGCATTTTCACACATTGCGACACCCATGATGTGTATTTTTTATTTTTTTATTATTTTATTTTAATTTTGGGGAAAGGGGGTGATTAAAATTTTTAGGTTTTTTATTTATTTATTTATTTTTTTATTTTTTTAATTTTTTTACACTTTGTATATAGATCCCATAGGGACCTATATAAATCAGTTACCTGATTGCTTCTATCATAAACTCCAATACACTTGTATTGGAGTTTATGAGCATTTTACTACTTTCCTATGAAGCCCTATTGCTAACAAGGGCTCCATAGGAAATAGTAAGTGATAGCCTCAAGCTGAATGAAAGGCTTGAGGCTATCCCTTACAGCGCTCCGATTCTCCCGATCACCACTAGGGGGAGCCGGAGCGCTGTCGAAAGTTTTACTTTCGGTTTTAGCGCGATGCAGATGCCGTGATCAGGATTGATCACGGCATCTGCGAGGTCAATGATCGCGGTCGGCAGCGCTGCCGACCGCGATCATCAGCTGCGGGGGTCAGCTACAGGAATCAGCCGGACCCCCGCAGTGATGGTGCCCGCAGCGGCCAGGAGCGGGCGCCATCTTTAGGGACTGGACACATGACGTACCCATACGTCATGTGTCCTTAAGGAGTTAAGAACTCATGCACACGGTCGTAGCTTTTGCTGATCGGATGCTGACTGATTAATCTCAATGAGACCGCAAAAGATATGGACAGCACACCTTTGTTCCGCGGCCTGACAAAAAAAGACATGTCCTGTTCTTGTCCGCTTTGCGGACAAGAATAGGACATTTCTGCAGGAGTCAGAAAAAAAATGGCGTCATGCACTCTGCCAATATCCGTGTTTTGCAGATCTGCAATTTGCGGACCGCAAAAGCTGATACGGTCGTGTGCAGGAGGCCTAAGACAGATTGTGACACCTCATAAATTAGTTTTACTTTTTGAAAGGCAATTCTGCCATTGCTTTTTTGAGTTTTATAATTGTGGTGTACACTGTGTGGTAATAATGAGGGGGCCCTCCAGAGCGGTTAGCTTGGGGGACGCATGGTGGCAGGGGCACTATAATATATATATGGTTCATGGGTCAGCCATGTTATATTTTGTGTGGTATTCCAACCCCTCGTTTTTTCTTGTTTTACAGGCTTACCTGTCAAAAAATCTGGATTTGGCTGGCTTGCATGGTGTTCTGCCTGGATACGTGATGCCTGAATCAGCTGATGGATTGGCTAGCTGTTCTGAGGCGGGAAAATGTTCTGACAGCTGATTGGCAGCTGTCACTTTCGGCGGGAAGCCTGGGAGTTTAAAAGAGACAGCACACTGTTCTGTTATTGGCTGTCAGTTCCAGTGGAGCCCCCTTCAAGAACAGCGCCCCGCCCTCCCTCCCTTTATCTGTTGTGCTGCGTATTTGGGGGTGATCGGTCCCCCAGCTGGTGCAGGGTGGACTTAATGGTCTGAAAGTTAATGAGATTATTAAAGTATTTATTTGGTTTTTATATTTATATGGTTGGATTATTTATTGTTGATTATTAGTTATCTATTTATTCCTAATTGGTATGATACCTTGGTTAAACCCCAAATAAAGCAACACGGCTTTTTATTCCAAACGGTGTTTAGTGTTTTATTTTAGAAAATAATTGTTAATAAGTTATGGGAAAATGTGACCTCTGCCACCATGACGTGTTATGTTTATTCTGCTGGTCAGTACGATTACAGAGACACACATTTTTTATACATGAAGAGGAAAAGGAGAGATTGACCAGTCTGAGACAAGCTAGCCTCCATATAAAACCTTTGGCCACTACTTGAATCGTCTGTAAAGACTGCATTTCATGTGAATAGTGCTTGTGTGGATCATCTGTGGGCCGGCTTTAGTAAAATACTGTGGATTTGTTATACCAATACCGGTCTCATTATACCACACTACATTTGCATCGCATGATGCTGGCGTTAGAACAACAGGAATCCTGCCTTGAATCAACAGCACCTCAACCACCATCAGGTAGGAAAACCCCAGAACCAGAGTCTGCCCCAAAAGGAAGAACCGGTGCATCCTTCCCGTTTCCAGAACCAGTGCTGCACCAACACTTTACACACAGCCACAAAAGAAAAGAAAATAGTATTTTTCCTCCAAAAGTGAGTACCGCCTAGTATATCTGGGAGCTTTACTGAATATCATAGACCGTTTAAAAGCAATGCAGGCAAATTTCTAAAAGGGACCTACATCCATATAACTGCCATTGCCCATAGCAATGCAAAGCAAAAGTGTGTAATTTAACCTGCATTACTTTGCAAGACTATCACAACTATGTCTGATAACAGGGATATTGAACAGCCCGACCCAAGCCGGTGTCCCACAACAACAGCAGCTAATCTGAGCAGATCACCTACCACTATAGCACCATTTATGATGCCGTTAACCATGCCAGACTTCCTTGAGGCACGTTGGTTTCCACGTTATGCCAGGGAAGATCCTACTCTGAGAGCTTTAAGTCTAGGGCTCTAGGTCTACACGGCGACATTTGTCGCGCGACAGTTCTTATAATGATAGTCTATGGTGTCGCACTGCAACATGCTGCGAATGCGACACGACAGTCACAAAAAATCCATTTGAAATGGATTTTTCTGTGACTGTCGCATCGCAGTCGCAGCATGTTGCAGTGCGACACTATGATGTCGTTGTGTAGACCTAGCCTTAAAGAGAAAACTTTTCATTGAGACTGTCATCCTGGATTTTTTAAACCAAAAACCTGTTTTGTAGGAAAGTAACAGGTAGAGCTGCTCCAAGCAATGGGTGTAATGCTGACAGTCACTGGCAGTGCACTCCCACCTCTCGGGATTCTGTGCCCTTTTTTACATACTTTCCCAGATCTAACTCCTCCTACCCTCGGTTCTGCCGGTTGGACAACTTTTCATTGAGACTGTCATCCTGGATTTTTTAAACCAAAAACCTGTTTTGTAGGAAAGTAAGGCCTTATTCACATGTCTGTAGTGTTTATGGATCCGCAAATTGCAGATCCATAAACACACCCGGCCGGCAGCCCCATAGAAATGTCTATTCTTGTCCACAATTGCGGGCAAGAATAGGACATGCTCTACTTTTTTGCAGAGCTGCGGCCGTAAGATCGGCGGCGCGCTCCGCAAAAACTGATGCGGAGAGCACAGTGTGTGCTCTTCGCATCGTTCCGTGCTCCATTCACAGTCAATGGGTCCGCATGTATTCCGCAGAATTGCGGACATATATGCGGACGTGTGAATAAGGCCTAACAGGTGGAGCTGATCCAAGCAAATAAGAATACCACAGACCCTGTTGTATTGGAAACAAGCCAGTAGCCAATGAGCAGGATTCAAAGAGCATAAAACAGTATGGAGTGTAACCCCTTCCTGACGGTCATTTTTCACCTTCCCGTTACAGCCTATTCCTGCAAATCTGACATGTGTCACTTTAAGTGGTAATAACTCTGGAATGCCTCCTCTTATTCAGGCCATTCTGAGACTGTTTTCTACTGACACACTGTACTTCACGTTAGAGCTACACTTGACTCTATAATGTTTTACTTTTTTTATACAAAATCCAAAATTTGCTGAAAATTTGAAAAAAAAACCTCTATTTTCTACACTTGAACTTCTATGCTTTTAAGAACTCATGCACACGGTCGTAGCTTTTGCTGATCGGATGCTGACTGATTAATCTAAATGAGACCGCAAAAGATATGGACAGCACACCTTTGTTCCGCGGCCTGACAAAAAAAGACATGTCCTGTTCTTGTCCGCTTTGCGGACAAGAATAGGACATTTCTGCAGGAGTCAGAAAAAAAATGGCGTCATGCACTCTGCCGATATCCGTGTTTTGCAGATCTGCAATTTGTGGACCGCAAAAGCTGATACGGTCATGTGCATGACCTACACCAATGTCGCACGACAATTTTTGTAATGATAGTCTATGGTGTCGCACTGCGACACGACAGTCACAAAAAATCCATTCGAAATGGATTTTTCTGCGATTTTTCTGCGACTGTCGTGTCGCAGTCGCAGCATGTTGCAGTGCGACGCCATGATGTCGTTGTGTAGACCAAGCCTTAAAGAGAAAATGTTGGCTATATTTGCAGTGTCTAAAGAACAACAGCTGGAAATTCTCATTGGTGAATTAGAAGGTGCTGCACTAAGAGAAGTATAATCCTGGACAAGCTCAGAGAAGAGGACGGTGGAACAGATATTTGAAAGACTACACTATTTTTGAACCCAGGACTGTGTCCGAGATAAAGATAAGATTCTTTAGCAAGAAACAGCAGCATGGTGAGTCACTCAGAGACTTTGCATTATCTTTACAGGATGCCCAGAAGGCTGTTAGATATGTAGCCCCAGGGGTGGGATTAAAATTAACATTTAACAACAGGTTCCTTACTCAATGGCGGAAACGCGGCGTCACGAAACACATAAATACACCATATACATGGTACACATACATAAATACACTATGTACACCACACACATACAACCAAACTTTTAAAAAGCCTAATGAGCCAAACTATCAGCGCCATGCAAGGCGACAAGCTTTATAGCTGGCCCACACCTCTAACTTCACCCAATGTCTATCAGTACATGTCCCAATTCTGTCCTAGTCTTAATTATGGCCCTCACACAGTAGTTATGCCAGATCTGGGATGGTTGGGAGGTATGTATATCTAAACAGACTGTATAGACACTACACTCACATAATCACATATACAATATACAACCATATATTATACACCATACAGTATATAAATTACACATAGGCTACACTTATAGTAGATATACCTACACCATATACATTTTATACACATTGTGTACCTAGCACTAAAGACATATTTGCATACACATTATATATTCAGTGCTATCAAACATACAGGAGAATACAGTGCCACATACCTCTTACATCCAGTGATGTCTCCTCCGATATGGACTTCTCTTTCCTTATCTCCTTTCAGACCAGACCGCCATGATGATTTTTCACCCATCTCTGCAGTTTGACAAAAAGAAATCTTGGATTACTACTTTTCCATCATCTCTCACCTTCTGAATAGCTCATCCTGCCACTTCAATACTGTGCCCGCTGTGCTCCCCAATACTATACTGCAAAACCAGTCCCCATGAAAATACTAGTACCACACAGATAGTGCCCCCAATAGTGTGCCCACTGTGCTCCCCAATACTATACTGTAGAAACAGATAATTCCCCCCTTATAATACTAGTACCACACAGATAGTGCCCCCAATACTGTGCCCGCTGTGCTCCCCAATACTATACTGCAAAACCAGTCCCCATGAAAATACTAGTACCACACAGATAGTGCCCCCAATACTGTGCCCGCTGTGCTGCCCAATACTATTCAGTAGAAACAGATAAACCCCTGATAATACTAGTACCACACAGATAGTGCCCTTCAATAATTATTGGCACAATGCCCTAAAATAACTGCGCCCAGCAATTAGTGCCCCTGACACTAATAGTGTAAACATTATGTCCCCCAATTACTACTGGGTTACTATGGGGAACATGATTACTATTATGGGCACTGTGGGAGCATTATTACTTCTAGGGCACAGTAGGAACATTATTGTTGGGGCACTGTAGGGGTATTTTACTACTAAGTGCACTCTGGCAGAGAATTTTCACTATTGGTAGGACTAATAATATGCACTAGTACAAAAATGCTACCGTTCTGTGTGCCAGTACAAAGAAATTCCCCCTCTTAGTGCCCCCAGTTGAGTTAATGTCCCCATAGTGCCCCCATAATGTATGCAAGTATAAAATACCCCTATATAGTGCCCCAGTAGATGCCCCCATAGTGCTCATTTGACATAGAGTCCCCACAATTTGCCAGTATAAGATGCCCCTATAGTGTCCCCCATAATGCGCCAATATAAATGCCTCTTCTTAGTGCCCCCAGTAGACGCCTCAATATTGTGGCAGTATAAATGCCCCTTCTTAGTGCCCCCAGTAGATGCCCCCATAGTTCTTCTATGTTCTGTATAGATACCAGCATAGTGTCCCCCTTGATGTACCAGTATAAATGCCCCCAGTAGATGCTCCCAGTGTCCCCGTTATGTACCAGTATAAATTCCCCCATAGTGGTCCCATGTTCCAGAATTAATGCCCCCATGATGTGCCAATATAAATATTCCCAGTAGATTCCCCAATAGTGTCCCAGTATGAATGTTCCCAGTATGCCCCAGTATAAAATGCCACAGTAGATGCCCCCATAGTGTCCCCCATCATGTGCCAATATAAATGCCCCCAGTAGATGCCCCCATAGTGTCTCCCATGATGTGCCAGTATAACATGCCCCCATAGTGTCCCCCATGATGTTCCAGTATAACATACCCCCAGTAGATGCCCCCATAGTGTCCCACATGATGTGCCAGTAAAAATGCCCCCCAATAGATGCCCTCATAGTGTCCTCCATGATATGCCAGTATAACATGCCCTAGTAGATGCTCACATAGTGTCCCCCATGATGTACCAGTATAATATGCCCATAGTAGATGCCCCCATAGTGTCCCCCATGATGTGCCAATATAACATGCCTCCAGTAGATGCCCACATAGTGTCCCCCATGATATGACAGTATAACATGGCCCCGGTAGATGCTCCCATAGTGTCCCCCAGGATGTGCCGGTATAACATGCCCCCATAGTATCCCCCATGATGTGCCAGTATAAGTGCCCCCAGTAGATGCCCCCATAGTGTCCCCCATAATATGTCAGTATAACATGTCACCATAGTGCGCCCCTGTGCAACAGAAAAGAAAAAAAAAACACATATACTTACCTCAATGCTGGCAGTGAAGCGATGCAGGCTTCTTCCAGGCTGTGTCCCGTGCAGTATGAAGCCCAGCACAGGCAGATGCGATGACGTGCCTGCAGCCTATTAGAGGAACAGGGAAGAAAGATGCCTCTCCCTTGCTCTGCTGCAGCGATCATCTGTATCGCTGTCCTGAGAATGTAGGGAGATGGGCACTTTCACAATGGAAGTGCTCATCTCCAGCTGCACTGCCACCACCGCTACCAGAGCACTGGATCGAGACTCAGCCGGTAACAAAGTTCTCCTATCCAGCTGTAATTTTAACAACCTGATCTGGGGAACCAGGGGGAACCGACTGAATCTGAATCCCATGCCTGTGTGAACTATCTGTGAAGCAGAAAACCAAGACAAAACTCTGAGAGAGCAATTCATTGAGGGTGCCAGTACAGAAACCTTAAGAAGCCAGTTAAAGATGCTGGCCATTCAACATCTAAATTCTACCTTCCTAGACTTTAAAGAACTAGCCATTCTGGGCAAAGACCACCAATCAGAACCTGCCAGACCTGCGGTAATGCCAGTGAAAAGGCCTACTATGCCTCTAAAGATTAGTCTTCTGGCAAGCCAAGAAGCCCAAGCTCCAGTTCCAGATGCTGTTACTGTCCCAACAGATCAAATTAATCTTCTGACCAACAGTATGGCGAAAATGTGTCAAAAAATTAAGCAGTGGGAGAAACCTCTATTGCTTGAGGATGAGACTCCAATGCCCAGGAAATGGTTCCCTCCTGATCTTAAAGAGACTTACCACAAGAGCTCTGGTAGATGGCCTACTGACTGTTTTGATGAGCAAAATAAACCTAACTGCAGGTTGTGTTGGGCACAAATGTTCGAATCGCAAATATCAGCACATTCGAGAATTCGCAAATATTTAGAATATAGTGCAATATATTCGTATTTTAGAATATTCGTCATTTTTTTTCCATCTGAACACATGATCCCTCCCTGTTTCTTGCTTGTGGGCCAATGAGAAGGCTGCAATGTCTTTGTCTGAGATTAGCAACATCCCTAGCAACCAATAGGAATGTTGCCTACCCCTTACTATATAAGAACCTCCCCAGCAGGCATTTTCTGATTATTTTTTTTACAGTCATAAGAGAGACATCAGTGTCATTGCTGTGCTCTGTGTTTTGCTGTCACATTACATTAGAGAGTTAGTTAGTTAGTTAGTTAGCTTATATATATAATACAGATAGTGTGAGATAGTCAGTGTAGGTTAGATTGTGATATAGTGTAGCTGATAGGTTCCAGTGCAGGGTGTTAGGAAGTGTGATAGGTTCTGCTGTCCATACATACATGCTACAGGCAAGCTCACAACAATACTTAGTGCACCAATCACTAATATATAGTCAGACCTGCTAAAATGTGAAGTTGCCCGTATTGCGCAAAAATATGCGCATCAATTGGCGATTTGCGTAATCGCGAATATATAATGTAGGACTCTATCTGCATGTAAAGCTATTGTAATGTTCTGCCGCGCCAACCATTTTCTCCAGTCTCAGTAAACTTCTAGCAGCTTGGAAAATGTTGCAAAAGTGACCTACGTCTGTATTGAGCACGCAATACGTGAATATTACACTGCCAATTTTCGCAATCAAGAAAAAAAAATATCTGACGAATATTCGCAGAAATATTCTCAAAATATCACGAATTCGAATATTGACCCTGCCGCTCATCACTATCTGCAGGTACTGCCACAAACAAGGTCATACAGAGAAGATGTGCTGGCAGATAAAAGAGCAGCCCCCTTGTATGGTGTAGGGGCAGCCTAGCATGGTAGTCACTTGCAGATTTGACGCTAGTCACTGAGCATTATTATAGTCTACAAACCTACCTGCCAAAAGTCTCTATTTTGGCAGGACTATCCCATGAACCAGACTACAACAGCCCAAATCCAGGGGCGGACTGGGCCGGGGGGCATGGGGGCAATTGCCCCTGGGCCCCTCTGTTGCCTCTGTAAATGGCCCCCGTAGTGTCACCCTGCATGTGCCCTGCCGCGGCCCTGGTGACAAGTGGGGGCGGCCGGCAGCAGGGCACAGGGAGATGAACGCTTCCACTGTGGAAGCGTTCATCTCCATAGTCATCTGTATCGCCGTTCTCAGGACAGCGATACACATGTCTGTGCTGCGGCAGAGGAGAGAGAGGCGTGTCCCCTCCCTGTTCCTCTGATAGGCTGCCAGCACTAGGTTGGCAGCCTATCAGAGGCTGGTGTAGGCAGCGTGATGACGTCATCGCACCAACCGGAGCGGTACAGCGAGGGACACAGGCCGGAAGAGGCCTGCATCGCATTGCTGGAGGTAAGTATAAGTGTTTTTTGTTTGTTTGTTGTTTTTTGTTTTTTGGGGGGCTACTGGCACATGATAAGGTGAGGGGGGGAGGCTATTGGCACATGATATGGTGGGGGGGGAGACTACTGGCACATGATAAGATTAGGGGGGGAGGCTACTGGCACATGATAAGGTGGGGGGGACTACTGGCACATTAGGGGGGCTTCTGGCACATAAGGGGGGCTACTGGCACATAAGGAGGGCTACTGACACATAAGGGGGGACTACTGGCACATAAGGGGGGACTACTGGCACATAAGGGGGACTACTGGCACATAAAGAGGGCTACTGGCACATAAGGGGGCTACTGGCACACAAGGGGGCTACTGGCACATAAGGGGGACTACTGGCACATAATGGGGACTACTGGCACATAAGAGGGGTACTGGCACATAAGGGGGGACTACTGGCACATAAGGGGGCTACTGGCACATATGGGGGGGGGGCTATGAGCGCACATATGGGGGGGGACGGCTACTGGCACATAAGGGGGGACGGCTACTGGCATTGTGGCACATAAGGTGGACTACTGGCACATAAGGAGGGCTACTGGCACAAAGGGGACTACTGGCACATAATGGGACTACTGGCACATAAGGGGGGGGGGGCTATGAGTGCTGTGAGCGGCCAACATCTATCCACTCCTCAATGCTCAGCCTCCTGTGACAGATCAGGAGAGCGGAGGTGTGGGGGCAGAGATAGCTGTCAAAAGAGGCTGTGCTCTCCTCCCGGAGCTCCCCGCCCAGCCTCTTGTGACAGCGAATCAGGAAGTAGAGGGGGGCTGAGTGGGCCTCTGGGTGTTACTTGCCTCCTGGGCCAAAAGTTGCCAGTCAGCCTCTGGCCAAATCCCACCAGAAATTGGTTGGTTTGGAGGACTTTCCTGTGCAATTTGGACATCAAACCTTCTAAGAGAGGTTGTCCTACTTCAGCAGGTGGCATCTATCATATAGAGAAAGTTAATACAAGGCACTTACTAGTGTATTGTGATTCGCCATGTTGCCTCCTTTGCTGGCTGGATTCATTTTTCCATCACATTATACACTGCCTGTATGGGTTACTGCCCCTGCGGCAGCGCAGATACAAGATGGCTGGGATGCTGCTGCAGTCTTATTTAAATCCTATTCCCCTCTACTGTAACCTTACAGGCCATTGTAATAAATGGTCTTGTACCTATAGGTTATAGCTGTGCTATAAAACAACAGCTCTGGCTTCATATTTTTGGGCCACAAGGGCAATAACAAACAGCTTGAACCTTGATGTGGGATGCAATAAGCATTTAAAAGACAGTTGTTTTACTGTACTTACATTTAAAATATATCCCAGCTCATCAAAACATTAAAACACTGCGACATTATTCGCCCTCTTTCACACTAGCGTAGTGAGGATCCGGCGTGCACTTCCGTCGCTGGAAATGCCCGCCGGATCCGTCACAACGCAAGACAACTGAAAGCATTTGAAGACTGATCAGTCTTCAAAATGCTTTCAGTGTTACTTTGGCAGCCAGGATGCTACTAAAGTCCTGGTTGCCATAGTAAGTAGTGGGGAGCCAGGGGAGCAGATACTTACAGTCCGTGCGGCTCCCGGGGTGCTCCACAATGACGTGATCTGTCCTTCTGGCATGCCTTCAGGATTTTTTAGCCGGAGCTAAAGCCGGCCAAAAAACGTCTCAGTACTGAACTGAAGACATCCTGATGCATCCTGAACGGATTTCTCTCCATTCAGGATGCATTGGGATAATCCTAATCAGTATCTTTCCGTCCTAGAGCCCCGAGGACGGAACTCTAGGACGGAAAGATAAAACGCCAGTGTGAAAGAGGCCTAAGTCCTCTCCTGACCCAGGGTTTCACAGCTTCTTCCAGGTCATATCTAACATGACCTGTCTTCATCTATGTACTGTACGCCTGCCAGGATCCTCTTCCTACCATTTCTTTACATAAAATATACATATATATTTTTTTTTTATAAAAGAAATAAAAGTATTCCTTATTCCTCCATCCCTCACAATATCATGATACCTTAAAAGGATTGTCCAAGTTCAGAGCTGAACCCAGTCATATCCCCTTCTTCACCCAAGCAGCCCCTCTGACATTTCATTCTCCGATGTTCTTCCTTGCCCTGTGCTATATCGCATAGGACAAAGGCTTTTTTGTTTACAAATGTTGGGCTCATTCACACGACCGTATGAATGGGTCCGCATCCGTTAAGCAATTTTGTGGAACCGGTGCAGATCTATTCATTTCAATGGTGCTGCAAAAGATTCGGACAGCACACCGTGTGCTGTATGCATCTGTTGCTCCATTCTGTGGCCCCGTAAAAGAGTTAGAACACTTCTTATTCTTGTCTGTTTTGCGGACAAGAATAGGCATTTCTATAATGGGCGGCCCGTTCTATTCCACAAATTGCAGAACCCACACGGGTGGCATCCATGTTTTGCTGCTCCACAATTTGCGGATTGCAAAACACGGCAGTCATGTGAATGAGCGCTAAGCGGAGGCTTCCGACTAGCAGTGATGCCTGTGATGTCACTGGCACTAATGGTCAGGCCTTAATGCTACCCTACCTGTTTTACAGGCTAGGGCAGCGCTAAATCCCCCCCACTAGTGCCAGTAATGTCACTGGGAACACTGCTAGTTGGAAGCCTCCGCCTAGCAGATACCGCGGTTCAGCGCAGGGCAAGGGACAGCATCGGAGCATGAAATGATCCAATGCTCATCTCAGAGGGGCTGCCTTGGTGAAAAAGGTGATATGTCCGGGTGTCACCTCGATTTTATAGCCCAAATCACTATATTTTTAACTTGCTAACACAATGGGGAGGACTCATGTGCCTGCATGGCAGTCCTAAAAATGTGTATTAATATCGCTCAACAATGTGGAAAAATAGTGATCTGTACTCCAAATCTGCAGCACTACTTATGTAATACTATAGATCAGCGGTGGCAAACCTATGGCACGGGTGCCAGAGGCAACACTCAGAGCCATCTCTGTGGGCACCCGCACCCTGGCAAAAGTCTATGGGGGACCAATTAGACTTAGACTTTTCCTGCCATTCATCAACGCAGGGTGCACTATGAACGGCACAGTCAGCTCATTGAATGTAGGTAGGCTGTTGGGACGTCACGTGTGAGGGCCGTATAGGATGCGGGTGCGCGGCAGGGAAATCGTGCTAGTGCGCACGCAATTTCTGTCAGTTTTGACTGCGATTGCGATGCGTTGTTCAGTTTTTTCCGCGTGAGTGCAATGCATTTTGCACGCGCATGAGAAAAAAACTGAATGTGCTACTCAGACCTGAACCCGGACTTCTTCACTGAAGTTTGGGTTTGGGATCGGTGTTATGTATATTTTGTGTTTTTCCATTATAAGATGGTTATAATGGAAAATAATAGCATTCTTTAATTCAGAATGCTAAGTAAAAGATCCATTGTGGGGTAAAAAAATAAAAATAAATTAACTCACGTCATCCACTTGATGACAGCGGGGCTTGTCTTCTTTCTTCTTCTTCTTGCAGGACCTGGCTGGAAAAGGACCTTCAGTGATGTCATCATGCTCATCACATGGTGAGCGTAGTGACGTCAGCACAGGTTCTGCTGAATAAAAATAGAAGGTGAGTTAATTATTATTATTTTTTTAACCCCTTAAGCCACATTTAAATAAGCATTCTGTATTAAGAATGCTAATATTTTCCTTTATAACCATGTTATAAAAGTTGACTTTAATAAATTTACTTACATCTTCTTCTAGCAACCATGAGGGAAAATCGCATTGCATCCGCACTTGCTTGCATTCATTTCTATGGGGCCTGCGTTGCATGAAAAATGCAGAATATAGAACATGCTGTGATTTTCACACAACGCACAAGTGATGCGTGAAAATCACCGCTCATCTGCATAGCCCAATTGAAGTGAATGGGTCAGGATTAAGTGCGGATGCAATATGTTCACGTCACACATTGCACCCTCGCGGAATTCTTGCCCATGGGAAAGGGGCCTTATAGCTAAATGATAAAGTACATGGAAGATATACTATACTATATTGGACTGTAGTATTCAGATTTAATTGCCATGTTGGCACTTTGCGATAAAGGAGTGGGTTTTGGGTTGACGTTTGGGCACTCTGTCTTTAATAGGTTCACCATCACTGCTTTCGAAAATAGTCCAAAATCCCTTTAAAGGGTTAAAGGGTTATCTTACTGTGTGGAGGCTCCAAGGGATCATCTTGCTGAGGAAGCACTTACAGTAGGTGACATCCTACTGTTAGTTGGGCATTATAGGACATTATACTGCATTGGAGGCACTAAAGGGGCATCACACTGTGTACGAAAGCACAAAGGGGCATCATACTGTATGGTGGCACTAAAGGGGTATCATTACTTTCCGACAGGCAACAAAGGGCATCATTACTCTCTAAGGGACACCAATGGACATAATTAATGTCTGAAGGACACTAAGGGGCATTATTACTGTCAAGCATCACTATTGTGAGGTGGCACTGAGGGGATATTCTTTCTATATTGGGGCACAAAGTGGGAATCCTTATGGCGTGTGTAGACATCAATCATTATGTGTGGCTCCACCTGAAGAAATCCTATGATGGCCTAGTTTCCATAAATAATACACCATAACCAGCACATGAATAAAGGTTAATTTATTAAATTAGACCTGAAAATTCATCCAAGACATACTTTAAACTATTGTTGGCAGGAAGAGGCCGCGGTGGTTTATTATTTACCATATAACAATAAAACACAACCTTAAACCAAAATTGTCCACTCCAACAGGAGTGACTTACCCCAATAACAAACCATCGCGACAAAGGAATAAATAACAGGGGGCGGGAGGGAGGGATCTTCTGATGTCTGCGCCGTGAATGCGCAGTGACCGTTTATCCTCTTCTTTTATAGGCATCTCCACGAGGGCTTCTCTGCTGGATCCACCAATCAGGATACTTGTAGCTGGCACCCGATCAAGATGACCGTTGCCTTCACGTTTACCTAAGATCAGGTAGGAAAATCTTTATTTAAATAACGTCCACACTGACATTTTTTACCATGGAAGGAACCAGGCCATCATGAGTTCCCTCCATTGTAAAAACAATATTCGGTCACGTACATGATGGCCTAGTTTCCATAAATAATACACCATAACCAGCACATGAATAAAGGTTAATTTATTAAATTAGACCTGAAAATTCATCCAAGACATACTTTAAACTATTGTTGGCAGGAAGAGGCCGCGGTGGTTTATTATTTACCATATAACAATAAAACACAACCTTAAACCAAAATTGTCCACTCCAACAGGAGTGACTTACCCATGCGCTATGTAAGAATTACATAGCACCACCCCCCACAGGCAAGCCGTCTTCAATCAAATTCTGAAAGCCAACCATCACAATGTCTAAACCAATTTTAGACAAATTAATGCTATTCTCCTCGTACATTCCTGGTAGAAATCCTTCCACTTCTTCATGCCTAAAAGAGCTGTAACCCAACGAAATCAGGTATTTTTGCAAATACTTGTTTATCTTTCTTCTCATTTTCTCCAAAAAAGAAAGGTTCACATGGTTCCAGTTACCCTTCGGAACCATTTCCGATAGAGCCAAATAGGTTCCCGGGAATAAATAACATAATCTGCTCCACCTATCTTTAAACTCCCTGATTTAGTTTATGGAGCTGATTTTCCCCAAGTCATTTTCACCAATATGAAGGATTAAAATGTCTGGATGAGGAAGAGTAAGTTTCAATTTGTGACAAACAAAATTTATTTCAGTTAATCTCAGATTCGGTTCCCCAAACCAAAAAATGGTAATATTTTCATTTAAACCAAGGTCGGATTGGTAATTCCTTTCTTTCGCTCTAAAATTGGCATTGCACACTATGTGGTTTCCAACAATCCAAACAATGCTTTTACCTGAAAAAGACTAAGACGTTAGGAGATTTGGCCTTATGTACAATTTATAACTGTTAGAATCCCAACGTCCCAACTTCTTAATAGATTCAACAGACATGTTTTCTTGAGCTGCAAAAGTAGCAGCTCCAATGCGGAACGAGTGAGAGGAATATTTCAAATCAGACAAACCGAGCAGCTTTAAGCATCTTTTAAAAATAAAGTTAAATTGATATGTAGTCAATGGTGACTCATCCATATGTGAAAATAAGGGAGAATCTCGCACAAGAGGCTTTTTTAACTCAAGCCAGTTTTTTAAAGCAATAACTGGGCACAAGTTAATATCACTGAAATTGGATAACTCCACCCATCTGCCTTTTTGAAATTGATCATTCTTTGATTTCCTGATCAAGAGCTTCAGGCCAAATTCACCCAACTCCACATCAGAAACCAAAAGTGGTGAAGCCTCATTCTTATTTCTTGCAGTGAACTCAGAAATCCTGAGAGCCGCGAAGAAAGATAAAACAAAAACCGCTCTAAATAAACTAGATTCGAATAAAGAACTACAAACTGAAGGTAAGTAATGAATTAAACCTCTTAAATCAACCAAAGACAAAGGTCTCGTTTTATGTCTAGGAATTTCTCTTCTCTTAATACCGTTAAGAAGTTGTTTCAGCAAAAAATTGGATTTGACTGGTAATAAACCAAAGATCTTGAAAAAGAAGGAAATTCCAGAGAGAATTTTCGAAATCGAACTGGAGGAATACTTATTCTTTTCCAAAAATAACACAAAACTGATTAACAAAAAGCTATCATTAGAAAACTTATCCGTATTTTTTGCTGAACAAAATTGTTTCCACTTGTTCCAAGCAGAGATGTATGAAGTCCACGTATTACAAGCTAAAGAACTCTGTAAAAGGACTAAAACAGAATTTACAGTATTTCCCAAAGGAAACTCGGGCAGACGATGTTCTGTTCCACTGCTCCAGGGAGTAATTTTCGGAATAACTGCCAGTCCTGCCGAGATAAAGCATCAGCTGTTAAATTAGATGAACCCTCAATGTATCTGGCCTTAAGCCAGATGTTATTAACTAAACATTGAAGAACGATTTCTCTCAACAAAACAATTACTTGCTCTGATCTCGACGACTGGCAGTTGAGAGCGAAAACCACCCCCTGATTATCAGTGATTAGTAAAATTCTCTTGTTGGCTAGCTCATCTTTCCAGATGTGTAAAGCAACAAGAATAGGGAATAATTCAATTAAAACCGAGTTACGGGTAAAACCCTTATCAATCCAGCTCCCTGGCCATCTCATAGAAGACCAACTGTTACCAAAAATTACACCGTAACCAACGGAACCTGCTGCATCAGAATATAAAGTGAGAGAATCAGAGGAAACAAACTCTCGTTGCCATAAAGAGTGACCGTTGAAGGTGCCTAGGAAGCTGAGCCAAATTTTTAAGTCACTCTTCATTTCATTGTTTAACCGTATATGAGAATATGGAGAGGAGAAACCTTTAGTGGCTCCGTATAATCTTTTGGAAAAACTCTACCCATGGGTATCACTCTGCAGAAAAAATTAAGGGAACCTAAAACCGATTGTAATTTCCTCAAAGTGGTCTTAGGTTTGGACAAATCAAAAGAATATCACCATAAGTTTTTTGAATTTTGTCGATGGGAATCCGAAATTGCATGGACGAAGTATCAATCTCTATTCCGAGAAAAATTAAATTATTAGAAGGAAGAACCGTCTTTTCCTCGGCTAATGGGATACCAAAACGCTCAGCCATAGTCAAGAATTTGCTGAGCATTAAATTACATTCATCTGTATCCCTCCTACCGAGAAAAAGAAAGTCATCGAGGTAATGAATCGCCTCACCCGGGGCAAAAGGCTGGTATAAAACCCAGTTAAGAAAAGTACTAAAAGTTTCAAAATAAAAACAGGGAAACGCGAAACCCATGGGTAGAGCCCTGTCAAAAAAATACTCTCCTTGAAAATAAAATCCAAGCGAATTGAAACCTGATGGGTGAATCGGAAGAAGTCTGAAAGCAGATTTTATATCGGTTTTCGCCAAAAAAGCCCCTTTGCCCAATTTGTTGAGTAATGATACCGCAACATCAAAAGAAGAGTAATAAACTGACGACCATTCCTTGTCTATTTCAGAATTTACTGAAGAGAATTTGGGAAAGGATAAGTGATGTATTAAACGAAAGGAGCCCTTCTCCTTCTTTGGGACTAAACCAATAGGAGAGATACGAAAATTAAGAAAGGGGGGTGCAGAAAAAGGACCTGCAATTCTGCCCTCCCTAATTTCCTTAAAATTTTTTCCCTTACAGCAGATGGATTTAAATTAACAGACTTTAAATTTTGTTGAACAACACAGCCTGACCCTTTAAAACTGGGGACATAAAAACCCTCTGAAAAACCCAAATACAGTAACTTAGCTTTCAATTTGCTTGGATAATAATTTAGCCAGGGGATTAATTCTTGTAGTTTCACCGGAGTCGGAGCTCTTTCCCGTGTTATCCTTTGAAGAAACTCCATGTTTTTTAAAACACCTAAAGACTGGGTGTGAACCTGTACAGAAGGAACACTCGTGTCTGTATTTGCAGTTCTGACCCCACTTGCACTGATTCTCATTAAATGAGAAGCAGATTCCTTTTCTGGATTGGGGACGAAAAAGCTGGGAATTACGATTCGGCAGCATGAAATTTAGCCATAGGCCCACGTCTTTTTCTCCCCAATCCAGGTGCGGGTAAACTGCCAATTTCTGTCTATACATTTCATCATAAGCATTCCAAGCGGAACCATCAAAATTTCTGTAGGCTTCCAGGATGGAATCCTGATGATAAAAAAGTTTAGTGCAAAGCTCAGGGTGGCGTTCTCCTAAAACTGCACAATAAATAGAAAAAGCCTGGATCCAATTGAATATTGATTTTCTTTTACAGAAACCGAAAGATGAATAAGTCACCCGCTCCTTTCTCCTTCTCTTCGCAGACTCCGACGGTTGGACTGAGTCATCGCGCATGCGCGCGCCGATGACGCAGCCTGAATCGATGATTTCTGCGCTCGCGGACGGGGCTGCGCTGCTGGGAGGAATAGTGGCTCCTCGATCCACAACCGGAGATGGGGGAGAAGAATCAAGGCATTTAAGTAACCATTCTTCTCCACCCTTGAGTTCAGCTTTGCAGATTAGCTTTTTAAGCAGATCTTCCATGACCAGAAGTGGCGCAGGACCGTATCTTCTGATGTCTGCGCCGTGAATGCGCAGTGACCGTTTATCCTCTTCTTTTGTAGGCATCTCCACGAGGGCTTCTCTGCTGGATCCACCAATCAGAATACTTGCAGCTGGCACCCGATCACGATGACCGTTGCCTTCACGTTTACCTAAGATCAGGTAGGAAAATCTTTATTTAAATAACGTCCACACTGACATTTTTTACCATGGAAGGAACCAGGCCATCATGAGTTCCCTCCATTGTAAAAACAATATTCGGTCACGTACATACTGTAATTGACTAAATGGCAGTTACTTGTCTGATATAATCTTAGACATTTACAACACAGTCTTATAGGTAGCGGTCCCAGACATGGGGACCTTATATGTCTGACATTTTTGGCAAAACCTGTCAATAAATGTTCGATAAATATCTAAATTTGCTAAATACCCTTAAAAGGCATCTGTCTGCAGATTTGTACCTATGAAAACTGCTGACCTTGGTCCCATGTTCATATGTGCCCGCATTGCTGAGAAAAATTATGTTTTATTATATGCAAATGAGCCTCTAGGTACAACGGGGGCATTGCTGTTACACCTAGAGGCTCTGCTCTCTCTGCAACTGCTGTGACTTCTACACTTTAATTGATAGGGCCAGGCAGTGTAAATGTCATCACACCTGGCCCTGTCAATCAAAGTGTAGAGGGCATGGCAGTCACAGAGAAAGCAGAGCCTTTAGGTGTAAAGGCAACACCCCCATTGCTCTTAGAGGCTCATTTGCATATATTAAAATATTGTTTTTCTCAATAATGCAGGCACATATGAACATGGTACCAACACACATGTCTTCAGCTGCCAAGCACACATGCAGCAGGTTAGCCTGTTTCACAGGTACATATCTGCCGACAGAAGGCTGCTTTCAGATGGCCAAAATGGTAGACCTAAGTTGTTGGTAACCTAATTAACCCTTCCCACCCTGTGCCGTACATGTCTTTAAAGGCGGGTCTTTAAAGATGGCACCCACTCATGAGCGCAGTGGGCACCATAGCCACCGGGTGCCTGCTGTTTTAAACAGCAGACACCCAGGGCTTATATATACAATCAATGGCATCTAGGAGCTGAATAACCCGGGAGAGCGCGCTCCAGGGCCTGTAACTGTAACGGCTCCCCCTAAGGGAGCAAGGCTTCATAGGAACACAGTGTAATTCTCATAGACTCCAATGCTAAAACATTGGGGTGTATGAGAAAGAAATATAATGATTGTTTGTTCTAGTTCCAAATGGGAACTTTTAAAAAGTGTAAAAAAAAAAAAGTTTTTAAAAAATATAAAAATTCTAATCAACCCCCTTTCCCCAAAATCATAAAAAACAACAACAAAAATAAACATCATGGGCATCACCACATGCGAAAATACCCATACTATTAAAATCCCAAAGGGCAAAATGGAAATAAGTCAAAACTGCCTATTCACCTTTTTTTTTTTCGCTTCACCTCCCCAAAAAAAGTAATAAAAATTATCAAAAAGTAATACACAGTCCAAAATGGTATCAAGGAAAAGTACAGATGATGGCTCAAAAAATGAGCCCTCACACAGCTTCCTACACATACTGTAACTGCAAAAAAGTTGTAGGTGACAGAATATGGCAGTAAAAATAATATATATTTTTTTAAGGTCTTTTTTTTTTCCAGTATTAAAACACAAGACAAACTATATAAATTTAATATTGCCGTAATCGCACTGACCTGGAGAACAAAGCTGAAAGGTCAGTTTTACTGCATAGGGAGCAACGTAAAAACAAAACCCAAAAAACTATGGCGGAATTGCATTATTTTACAATTCCATCCCATTTCGAGTCTTTTTCCCAGCTACTGACTACATCGTATGCAATATTAAATGGTGCCATTCAAAAGTACTACTTGTCCTGCAAAAAACAAGCCTTTGTTCAGCTATGTGAACAGAAAAATAAAAAAATGATGGCCCTGGAAAGGCAGGAAGCGAAAAATGAAAATTCAAAACAAACAAAACCCTTCAGGGGTGAAGGGGTTAATTATACACAATTACTATTATGAACTAAAAATATAATGATGTACAATAATAGTTGTAATACCTGTCTTATCTGAGCATGTTAAACGGGTGGTCTCACTTTAGTAGATGGTATGTATCACACACACAAAGTTAAAGGGGTTGTCCAGGTTCAGAGCTGAACCCGGACATATTCCCATTTTCACCCAGGCAGCCCATTTCATGCTCCAATGCTCTCCCTTGCCTTGCACTGTATAGCACAAGGCAACAGCTGTTTGTTTATATTTTTCAAACTGCTAGCCATTTTACAGGCTAGGGCAGCGCTAAAGCCCACCCTTTAGTGCCGGTGACGTCACCGGGCTCACTGCTAGGCGGAAACCTCCACCTAGCTTTACCCATGGAGTACATCACCGGATCTCCAAAAAAGTCTTTGCCATGAGCGATTTATCTTCCTGGGCGAAAATGGGGATATGTCCGGGTTCAGCTCTGAACTCAGACAACCCCATTAATTGGGACTTACTAATGTATTGTGATTGGCCATATTGCCTTCTTTGCTGACTGGATTCATTTTTCCATCACATTATACACTGCTCGTATTCAGGAGTTACCACCAGCCTGCAATCCAGCAATGGTGGTCGTCCTTGCACAGTATAGGAAAAAGTGACGGCCTCTCTAGCTGGGACCCGCACCTACATCGAGAACGGAGCCCCGAAAGTGGTGGAAGGCGCACTGTGCATACGCAGCCGCCCTCTATTAATTTCTATGGGGTTGCCGAAAACAACTAAGCACTTGCTCGGCTATTTCAGTAGGGCACATAGAAGTGAATGGGAGCAATGGCCTGTCATTCGCAATGTGCGGTTCTATGGGGAGAGTGCTTGCTGGTGGTGGACCAGAGTCCTCCAGCCACCACTTTGCGGGGCTCTATTTGGGAGATAGGTGTGGGTCCCACTCCTAATAATATGCCCCAATTGTCCTGGATGGGACAAGCCCTTTAAGATTTTTTATACAAATGCCAGCATTTAACCTTTTCCTGCTGAAAAAAACGCTTTGTACTTTACACTGAAGATGCTGCGAGCTTATGTGTATGATGTCACTGTCCTCTCTGCCTGAAAGGGGAGGAGCCTGGGGCTTTGCCACTTGCAGCAATAGACAAGACCCCTGGGCACTTGCAAGCTCATTCGCATATGGCTTCAAAGTTCGTTTTTGGAACCATCAGAGCAGCAGACAAGGATATAAAAAGTACTATTTGTAAACTGTCTTTGTGACCTACAGTGGGATTTGAGCAGTCTTACAGGAGTAAAATAGATGACAGACTCCCTTTCAGTGCAGCTTAGTGAGTGCTTCTGGGGTCCATAGGATATGGTATCCACTCTCAAGGACTTGGACTACAACTTTATTTGTCAGCAATTGGCGTAGGATCACATTGAATATCCATCACCTTTTGTTAGCGGGGTATTAGACAAGTAGATTTCCTACCATTACAATTAATAAACGTTTAGTTAGTGACTTAGTTTTCAAAAGTTCTCACATTACACAGAGCAATGGTCACTGTAGAGATAAGTAATTCAATCATTATAAATTTGCTAATCGTTCTTCAATGCATATATGACACACAAAGATCATAAGCATCCAGTTGGTACACCACAGCACTATACCACACCTACAGTCTGATCTTCTAATGAGTGGGTGACGACTTTTCACACACTCAGATCAGGGATGCACCTAGCACCTTCTGCTACCTGAGGCGAAAAATGAAATGCCCGGCTCAGGCAGAGCAATAATGATGACACCGGTCTCTGATAGGCTACAGGAACTAGAACAAAAGCCTATTAGAGGAAATGTTGTGCCAGGGAGACATCGCTCCCGTGCCCTGTTGCAGCATTCAACTGTATTTCTGTCCTGAGTACAGCAATGCAGTTGAATATGTAGAGATGAGCTTTTTCAGAATAAAAGCACTCAGTACCATGGCCATTCTGCTGTCCCCCTCTTGTCCCTACCTGGTGCTGCCTGAGGTAAGCGCCTCACCTGGCCTTATTCACCAAAGTCTCGCAAGACTTGGATGATAACAAATTTCACCCAGACGTTTTAATCTGGAAAGTGTGGTGTGCAATTGTATTCAGCCCCCTGAGTCAATACTTTGTAGTACAGACTACAGACCTGTCTCTAATCTCCGATTCATCTCTAACCTCCTGGAGTGTATGGTCTACTTTCACCACATCCGCTGTCTTTGTGCTAACTCTCTCCTTGATCCATCACAATCTGGTTTTTGCACCCTACATTCTACAGAAATTGCCCTTACCAAAGTGACCAATGACATCCTGACAACTAACTGCAAAGGTTACTACTCTTTACCAATTCTCCTCAATCATTCTGCAGCATTTGACACTGTAGACCACCATCTACTCCTAACTATGCTCCAATCTACAGGCCTTAAGGACACCGTTCTCTCTTGGTTTTTCTCCTATCTCTCTGACCGCTCTTTCAGTGTGTCATTCGCTGGTTCTACCTCCCCTCCTCTCCCTCTTGCATTTGGGGATAAGTCCATGGTGCTCTACTCTTTTCTCTCTACACAGCCCCTATTGGACAAATAATTAGCAAATTTTGCTTCCAGTACCATCCCTATGCCGACGACACCCAACTATGCTTCTTCCCGTGATATCACCCCTGCTCTACTACAGAACACCCAGGACTGTCTGTCTGCTGTCTCTAACACAATGTTCTCTCTCTATCTGAAATTAAATCTTTCAAAAACTGAACTATTGGGGTTTTCTCTATCTACTAACCTACATAAACCTGATATCTCCATCTCAGTGTGTGGCATTATCATCATGTCTGGGCAAAATGCCCACTTTCTCGGTATTATGTTTGACACTGATATTTTATTTAACCCCTATATTTAATCTCTCACCTGCTTGTACCACCTACCCCTCAAAAACATCTCTAGATTCCACCCCTTTCTTACCGTGGAAACAACAAAAACTCTCATTGTTGCCCTGATCCATTCTCGTCTTGATTACTGTAAGTCTTTACTAATTGGTCTCCCCCTCACCAGACTCTCCCCTCACCAATCTATCATGAACACAACAGCCAGGCACATCTATCTGTCTAACCGCTACTCCAATGTCTCCACCGTCTGCCTGTGATTGCACTGGTTGCCCATACAGTACAGGATTCAACTTAAAGTACTCATTCACGCCAACAAACTTCTCCTCAGTGCTGCACCCACTACAGATGTAGCAGGGTTAACACACAAACTTAACCCCTTAAGGACCGGGGGTTTTGGGATTTTTGCGTTTTTGTTTTGCGCTCCCTGCCTTCCAAAAGCCATAACATTTTTATATTTCCGCTCACATAGCCATATGACGGCTTATTTTTTTGCGGGACAAGTTGTACTTTTAACGCTACCATTTATTTTTGCATGTGATGTAGTGGGAAACGGGAAAAATTCCAAATGGGGTGAAATTGCAAAAAAGCAATTTCACCACAGTTTTACGGGTTTTTAAATTACAACGTTCGATTTGCGATAAAACTGACTGGTTAATTTTATTCTTCAGGTCAGTACGAATCTGGCAATACCTAATATGTATAGTTTTTCTTTGCGTTTTGATAGTGAAAAAAAATTAAAAGTGGGAATTTTTTTATTTTATTTTTTGTCGCCATGTTTTGACCCCTATAACTTTTTTTGTAATTATGCGTATGGAGCAGTGTAGGGGCTCATTTTTTGCGGGCAATCTGAACTTTTAATTGATACCATTATGGGGTGCGTATGATGTTTTGATCACTTTTTATTCATTTTTTAGGAAATGAAGCGTCCAAAATGGCGAATTAGCCATTTGGACGCTTTCTTTCCGTTTTTATGTTTACCGTATGGTGAATATTTTTAATATTATTATAGTATGGGCGTTTTCGCACATTGCGACACCCATTATGTGTAATTTTTTTATTTTTTTATTTATTTTATTTTCATTTTGAATTTTTATATTTTTTTTATTTAATTTTTATTTTTTAAACTTTTTTTTTTTTTTTTTTACCACTTTCTTATAGTTCCCATAGGGAACTATAAGATGCAATCATCAGATTGCTATTCTCATATATTCCAATGCAATAGGACATGAGCTGCGGGTGTCAGCTTGATGAATCAAGCTTTTACCCGCAGCTCGGGCGCCCTTCGTCCTTAAGAGGTTAACCCAAATTTCTTAACTCATCACGTTATCTTGAAACAAAAGCCATTAAAAAGCAATTATAAGGGCTTGCTTCATGCATTTAGTTTAGATAACACGTCTCAGAAAGCATGTGTGTTAACTCTACTACATCTGTACATCTCCTCCCTCATTTCTTTCTATTATCATAATCATGCTCTCCGCTTAGCTAATGACTACGACTAACATCCTACATAATCCTCTCACTCCCATCTCCCAGACTTTTCCCGAGCTGCATCAGTTCTCTGGAATGCCATACCCCAAGCAATTAGGTTAATTCACAAAAAATACAGTTGTAGGTGCTCCCTTAAAAGACATCTTTTCAGGTTAGCCTATTGCATCCCCTGATCTAACTCTTTTCCATTCACTGCCCCCAACCCCCTCCCCCTTCAGAATCCTTCTTCTGAACCTTATCCTTCAGTATCTACCACACCCAATGCACTCGGCAGTTCTACAGATATTGGGTGGTGACTAGCTCATGCAGCCCTATACTATCTATTCCCCTATTGTGTTAAGATGGCTGGACCATTGTACAAAATAAGCACTTATTACCTTCGGTGTCACCCCTATCTCCTCATAGATTGTAAGTAGTGATGAACGAGCATGCTCGGCCGAATATCTGTTTGGCTTAAGCATTGCTATGCTCGGCACACGGTGGTACTCGACCGAGTACCGCATGTGCTCGAGCACAATGCTAGAGTCTCTGCCCCGCGTGTTTTGCGGGTTTGAAGTAGCCAATAAAGATGCAGGTAAGTACTGCCCTCACTGTAATGCCAGTACGCAAGTCGCCCACAGCTTCAGCCGGTCAGTTGTGCGACGTGAGCACGCACTTGAACTCTACGTTCTACATGTTGGCCAGGCTTTGTTAGCAGAAGAGGGCAATTGTGGAATACCAGCTGCAACATGGACATCGCCTTTCGAGTCAACTACACTGTTCACCTTTCTTGAGCCTCCTACAAAGAGAACTTCTCATCTCTCATTCCTGTGGTGGAGAGGACGAGTAAAACTATGCAATACCAGAAGGTACTTGTTGACAGATTGCTCCAAAATTTTCCATCTGACAACGTGGTCGGTAGAGTCCGTACTTCCTTAGGCAACCGAGGAAGGCAGACAAGAGGAACACACAGCAGTTCTCACAAGGGCAGGGCAACACTCACCAAGGCATGGGACACTTTCATGACACCCCGTCAGCAACCTCACCCTAAAGCGCGACCTAGTGGTACAACTACTGGGTGTCCAAGCTGGACATGTGGCACAAACTTGGGCTCTACACCTTGGAGGTGCTGACCTGCCCTGCCGCCAGCGTTTTATCTAAGTGTGTATTTAGTGCTGCTGGTGGCATCATAACAGATAGGCTTATCCGCTTGTCCACTAACTGACAGGTTGATTCAGATTAAAATGAACAAGGCCTGGATTGCCTCTCACTTCTCAACTCCATAAGAGGAGAGCTGAACTGATGATGAACATAAAGGCAATTTCAATCTATCAATCTACTGTAGTGTATTCCTGTGCACAGGGGCGTAGCTAACGGCTCATGGGCCCTGGTGCAAGAGTTGAGCTAGGGCCCCCTTCCCTCAGTGCTTTGTGTGTCTTCTTATGTGGCACAAGGGTCTTTGGGCCCCCTCAGGCTCCTGGGCCCGGTAGCGACTGCTACCTCTGCACCCCCTATAGCTACGCCCATGCCTGTGCACCTTTTCCACCACAAAATAGAGTATTTGGTTGAATCTTGTTTAGTCCTCCTCCTCATCCTGATTTTATATATTCCCTTCACTCTAATATTTTTTATAGGGTCAGCGCAACTGCAGACCCTCAGCTTAAATTCTTTTATAGGGTCAGCTGAACAGCAGGCACTCTCAAATAATGTTTTAGAGCGTCAGCTCACCTGCAGGCACTCGCATATAATGTTTTAGAGCGTCAGCTCACCTGTAGGCACTAGCATATAGTGTTTTAGAGCATCAGCTAAGCAGCAAGCACTCGCATATAATGTTTTAGAGGGTCAGCTCGTCAGCAGGTCCTCGCCCCTAATGTTTTAGAGGGTCAGCTCAGCAGCAGGCCCTCGCCCCTAATGTTATAGAGGGTCACCAGCAGGCCCTTGCTCCAAATGTTTTTAAGGGTCACCAGCAGGCCACCAAGCATAATTTTTCAAGGGTGTGTATGATGCCCTCCTTTATGTGTAATAAAGGGTGTATTGGAGTGCCGATTCCTTGTAATTTTTGGCTTCCCTTTCACTTAGTGCATAGGCTTTATTAGTGCAGGAGTCCCACTACCTGAACGATTGTACCACAATGTGAATGAGGCCCTCCTTTATGTGATATACAGGCTTTTTCGGAGTGCCTCTTTATATACAATTGAATATACAGGAAAGAATGTTTCCTAACAATTTTTCCTGTGAAATTGATTTTTTTGGGGGGGTTTTGTGTGTATTATTGTCAGTCTGTAAAAGTGGCATAAAACTTGGACAACATGGTTCCCAGCAGCGACCTGGGAGTCCAAGATGCATCCAGACATTGTCCCCATGCTGTTCTTGATCCATTTCGGTGGTGTTTCTGTCACTTTCTGACCTTTTCCAATGGACCAGACACCCTCCCCTCTTCAGAGCAGGGGGTGCCTGGTTGTCTCCTATTGACTTCCATTATACTCGGGTGCTCGGTTGAGAACATGAATATAGCAATGTGTTCAGGCCGAATACCCGAATACTTTGGTGCTCGCTCATCACTAATTGTAAGCTCTTGCGAGTAGGGCCCTTAGGCCTCTTTCACACGGGCATCATGTCTGACGCCTGGATAAGAGGCGGGTGCATTGCGGGAATATGCGCGTTTTTCCCGCGCGGGTGCAAACGTTTGTAACGTGTTTTGCACGCGCGTGAGAAAAATCGCCATGTTTGGTACCCAACCCGAAGCCGGTTTCAGGTCTTCTGGAGAATTGATTATTTTCCCTTATAACATGGTTATAAGGGGAAATAATAGCATTCTTAATAAATCATGCATTGTAAAATGAAGTGGAAGGGGTTAAAAAATAATAAAAGTTAACTTACCTTAGTCACTTGATCGCGTAGTTGCGATCTCTCCTCTCTTTCCCTGCATCAGCTAAGAAGTAAAGGACCTGTGATGACGTCACATCACATGGTCACATCACATGGTCCATCACCATGGTAAGATGGACCATGTGATTGGACCATGTGATGTGACGTCATCACAGGTCCTTTAGATCTTAGCTGATGCAGGGAAACAGAGGACAGATCGCAACTACGCGATCAAGTGGCTAAGGTAAGTTAACTTTTATTATTTTTTAACCCCTTCCACTTCATTTTACAATGCATTCTTTATTAAGAATGCTATTATTTCCCCTTATACCATGTTATAAGGGAAAATAATAGAGATCGGGTCCCGTTGCTAAGCAACCATGCGGGAAAATCGCAACGCATCCGCACTTGCTTGCGGATGCTTGCGATTTTCCCGCAGCCCCATTCACTTCTATGGGGCCTGCGTTGCATGAAAAACGCACAATATAGAGCATTCTGCGATTTTCACGCAACGCTCATGTGCACAACCCCATAAAAATGAATGGGTAAGGATTCAGTGCGGTTGATCTGTTTGCTGCTTCTGTTTTGTATAGCCCCATCCGCACATTTGTCTTACATGTGGTCCGTATCGGGCATCCTCTGATGTATGCATTTTTTGCTGGGGATTGCTGTTAGCAACGAATCACATGTGCAGGTTTTGCTCCCCCGGTTAGAAATGTGCAACAGCATACGGGGTTTTAAGAATTTTCTCCTTTTAAGACCTGTGTAGGATGTTTTTGTGGTACATGTGGTCCGCTGCCGGCATCCTCCATTTTATGCATTTTTGCTGGGGATTGCTGTTAGCAACGGATCACATGGGCAGGATTTGCTCCTCCGGGTAGAAATTTGCAACAGCATTTGGGGTCTTGAGCATCTTTTGCCATTTAGACCACTTTATTCTGTGATTTTGTCTATATATGTATGCCTGGAGGTGGGACAACCTCAGGTTTGAATGTGCCTTGATTTTGATCTGGGGGTAACATTCAGGTGCACCTGGGCAGCCTGTGTGACATGAGCCAGTTATAGGTGGGACTCACAGCCTCCTCCTTCCTACCACTGTATGTGTGATTTAACGCTGGAAGTAACTTAGAGCTGCTGGCTGTGTGTCTGACTTTATGCACCTATCATAAACTGTCCATACGGCATAGGTATGTTAGCGTTAGGTCCCGTGCTTTATTGAGAGACCTTGACGGGGTGCGTGGGCTCTGGTATGTTCTTGATATAATATATATATTGGCGAACGTCTCATTTTAATATCAGCGCGTGGGTTTCGCCATATATTGTCAATTGTATTTACCATTGTATTACACCATTTTCAGTGATTTTCTTTTTAACTATAAACGAGCATTATATTGTATGCTGGAAATTGCTATTAATGATAATTATTGTTATATGTGTATACGCTTCTCTGGTTGTAACCTCTCCCTATATAATATGTATTTCTTTTTGTTACACTGTAACTCCATATATACGCATCAATAATAATACTGTAATATCAATTTCCACACTATACAATATATGTTTTTTTTTTATACGTTCACTCTTGTGTCTTATTTTTTGCATCCAATAACGAATCAGACCCAGTAAGAGGGTGTATTGTATATAGTATATATTTAATATATATTTATATATAATAATTTCTTACATAGTGCTGCTTGTTCTTCTCTTGCAAAGGTATTTGGTCACACTGGATTTTATTTAGGGGTATCAGAGTAAAGGGGGCTGAATACCAATGTAAGCCACACTTTCTAGATTTTTATTTACTAAAAATTTTGAAAACCATGTGTTTGTCTATCACATAAAATCCCAATAAAATACATTGTTTAAGCTTGTGGGTGTAACGTGAAAAAATGTGGAAAAGTTCAAGGGGTATGAATACTTTTTGAAGGCACTGAATATCTACAGATCAGAATATTAGTACAAACACATCACTGACACTTTCTGTGAATTACATGATAATAATTACAACCACAACCATCTTCATTTATTTGTTATTACAGACATTAAACAAAAGTTGGTTGGATGTGCGCTTGGCAGCTTAAGCTATCTATGTTGACCCCATGCTCATATGGGCCCTCATTGCTGAAAAAAATAAAGCTTTCATACAGTATATGCACGTGAGCCTCTAGGTCGAGCAACATGGGTGTTGCCATTACTTCTAGAGGCCCATCCCACTCTACAAGTGCCAAGCCCTCTGCACTTTGATTGGCAGGGCCAGGAAGACGTGATCATGTTTACACTGCCTGGCTCTGTCAATCAAAGTGCAGGGAGTGCGGCAGTTGCAGAGAGAGCAGAGCCTCTAGGTGTAATGGCAATGCCCCCATTGCTATTAGAGGCTCATTTGGATATATTAAAACTTAATTTTTCTCAGCAATGTGGACACATATAGACATGGGACCAAGACAGATGCATTCAGCTGCCAAGTGCACATGTAACAGGTCAGCCAGTTTAATAGATACAAATCTATTCACAGATGTCCTTTAAATAAGTTATTTGGTCTGCAACTTGTGACTATGCCGCTCTGGTGATGCTACTGCAGCGACCGGGCCGCAGGGGCAATATGGGAGAGTTAGGGCGGACTGATGGGGGTAGTAGTGTTACTCGCTATTCTGTAACTCCCTGGGCTGCCGTGCAGTGATTGGAAGGACGGCACAAAATCCTTCAGGGCGCTTTCTGTTGCACAGGGATCACCAGCCAGATGGTAGTTGAGATGCCCTTGGTGGTGTGGGTATTTAGGGTGCCTTGGTGGCCGGGTCGTCGGTGTTTGCGATGCCAGCACCAGCTGGTGCAATGAGAGATAGTATAGAATATGGAGAGAGTCAGGAGGTGAACCAACAAGAAATTTACTTGAAATATTTGCCCTGAGGTAGGTAACTTCCACACAAGTAATGGCTTGGTGCAGAAAATGGGGGCGAGCTGCAAATCCAAACAACAGGCATGGTGAGACAGTGGCATGCAGGTTCCAAATCAATCTGAGAGAGGGATACTTTCCTTTCTTCCTTAACTTGCTCTGACAACTCAGCCTTTCGGTACTTTGGATCTACTATCACTAAGATTCCTTATCTACATCGGAAACAGAATATACTATTTATCTGCATATCTATGTTACATCCTTATTATCATTTTGTAAACCATGATACCGTATAAATGTTGTTTTATATCTAGATCCCTTGATAAAGGTCGTTACCCGACCGAAACGTTGGGACTTCTCTCATGGCCTGTTACATTGGTACATACTCTGGATGAAACACTTTAAAAGAATCGTTGGTGTGCCGTAGACTTCTCCATTAAATAGACTGACATTCTTCCTCTACGAGCACCTACCACTAAGGGTGTGCAGATCTCATCCTCTTCCACTAAGATTCGGCAACCAACAGGGTGGTCTCCCTAGCAGCAGGCATTACTCATCTGCTCCATTATTTGACTAGGTTGCTTCCGTAAATCCACTCCGTTTTTGGCTAGTGGCTCTATAAAAAGGGATCCAATAAGTCCTGGGTCTGGCTTCTTAGATTAATATCTATTTCGCCCCACTGGAATGTGCCCAGGGGCACAGAGCAGAATCTATCTGCTCTCCTCTCCTTCACTAATCTCTGAACTAACTTCCTGAGCCTGAGCTATACTATATAAATGATGTGACAGCTCCACCTAGTGGTGACTATGTGTAAATGTGGTTACCAGCCTGTTGTGAAGAGTTTGTGGCTATTACAGAGGAAATAGACAGACAATGGCATAAAATGGCATACACAAAGGTTTGAAGTGTCCCCTTTTAGCACGTAGTGGGACACTGCACTAGATGTGCCAGCAAACCATGAAAAATGCCAGCTGTTATGGCCGGGTAGGTCTTTACAACAGGCTGGTAAAAATAGTTCAAAAATGTTTTTTTGGATTTTCATATTCATAGCACCCCTGCCGATCAGCTACATAAAAAAGCCAAATAGCCTAGGTACAGCTCAACCTCATTCAAGTGAATACCAATACCAAGCACAGCCGCTATCAAATGGATGGCGCTGTTCTTGGTTAGCTGCAAAGAGGTTACAGGGCTCACCAGAGCTCCAGGGAGCACTGCAGCTTCTTCAAACAGCTGTTCATCGGGGGTGATGGGAGTCAGACCCCTTGAGTTTCAAATTGATGACCTATCCACATGACAGGCCATCAATATGAAAATCCTGGAAACACCCTTTAATATTTATAATGTTCACAAGTAATGCATGTGGGCATTAAAAGCATACATTGAATAATATACAGTATACAAGTGACCTTTAAACCACCCTAGGCATCACATGAACAATGTAATTAAATGATAACATCAGAGAGAGAAGAAGCAAGACTTCTCAGGAGCCAGAGAAATGAAGAGAAGAAGAGTAGTGTCAACTAATTGGAAGTCAAGATTTGAAGAAGTAGATTTACTAACACAAGATGTTTTGTGTCACTTTAAATTCTCTATATTGTAATGTTATTGTTGGACTCTCTCCTTTTAAAAATGGGAACAATCTTAAAGGGGTGTTACACTACCTAGGATAGGTCATCAATATCTGAGGGGGGAAGGGGGGGTCAGACCCCAACATACTTATATTTATGACCTATCCTATCTATATAAGTATAGGTCATCAATACTAAGGAGGAATTCTGGAGCGATCTAAGCTAGCTATGGTATAGTTTCTGATAAAACCAACAATAAATAAATGATCTGGAAAAAGACTGTCCACGCATCAATAGGTTAGCTATTTTCTAAGTCTCTGTACAGGGTTGAATAGACCTCTTGTATAAAAAGTGATGCAGCCAAGATCCTCCTAACAGGTTCAGCATTGTAATACATTCAAGCCAGCAAGGAAACACAAGCTAGATAACAATCAATGCTGACATGAATATTTCAGCAAAGGCTAAAATGTTTCAATTAAGGGCTCACGCACACGACCCTTGAGTGTTTTGCAGTCCGCAAATTGGGGATCCAGCAAAACACAGATACTGGCTGTGTGCATTCAACACGGAAGGACCGGCCCCTAATAGAACAGTCCTATACTTGTCCATAATACGGACAATAATAGGAAATGTTCTATTGTTTTCTGAAATGGCCATGCGGACATACAGACACGGAATGCACCCGGAGTCATTTCCATTTTTTTCTGGCCCCATCGAAGTGAAAGGTTCAGCATACGAACAGCAAAACAAACAGAACAGACACCGAAAAAAAAAACGTTTGTGTGCATGAGATCAGGGGCAGACATATCGCCTGTGCAGCCGATTTAGTTGCACAGGGCCCAGCGTGCGAGGGAGCTCATTTATACCAGTGAGCGCTTTTGGAAGTGCACTAGTATGTGAGCGCTGTACTTAACCCTCCTCCCTGGTCTCCTTCAGCCTGACTGCGTACAGCGCGCACTATGACCTGACGCTGTATGCAGGTCATGTGAATGTGCAGCACAGGCTGTTGGAGACCAGCAGAGCAGGGACTCGCTGCAGGACACCCCCCTGAGCAACTGATATATTAGGAGCCTGAATATGTGTGTGTGTGTGGGGGGGGGGGGGGATCTGAGCAACTGATATGGGATCCAGTCTGAGCAACTGATATGGGAGCCTGTCTGAGCAACTGATATGGTGGCCTGTCTGAACATCTGATATGGAGGGAGAGTCTGAGCAACTGATATGGGAGGGGTCTGAGCAACTAATATGGGAGGGGTCTGAGCAACTGATATGGGAGGGGGTCTGAGCAACTGATATGGGAAGGGGTCTGAGCAACTGATATGGGGGCCTGTCTGATAAACTGATATGGGGGCCTGTCTGAGCAACTGATATGGTGGGCGGGTCTGAGCAACTGATATGGAAGGGGGTCTGAGCAACTGATATGGAAGGGGGTCTGAGCAACTGATATGGGAGGGGGTCTGAGCAACTGATATGGGAAGGGGTCTGAGCAACTGATATGGGAGCCTGTCTGAGCAAATGATATGGGGAGGGGGTTTAACAACTTATAAGGAGGCCAGTCTGAGCAACTAATATGGGGTCTGATATGGGGGCCTGAGCTTCTCATATTGGGGCCTGAATGAGCATCTTATATGGGGGTCTGGAGCAACTGATATGGGGGGTCTGAGCAACTGATATGGGGGCCGGTCTGAGCAACTGATATGGGAGCCTGTCTGAGCAACTGACATGATGCGTGGGCCTGATACTAAGGTCTAGCTGATATGGGGGCCCAAGCAACTGATATGGGGGTTCTGAGCAACTGATACGGGGGCCTGTATGAGCATATTGGGGCCTGAATGAGCATCTGATATGGGGGGCCTGAGCTTCTCATATTGGGGCCTGAATGAGCATCTTATATGGGGGGTCTGAGCAACTGATAAGGGGGGGTCTGAGCAACTGATATGGGGGACAGGTCTGAGCAACTGATATGGGAGCCTGTCTGAGCAAATGACAAATGGTGGGCCTGAATAATTATCTGATATGGGGGGGCTAAGTAACTGATATAGGGGGTTTGAGCAACTGATATGGGAGCCTGTCTGAACTACTGATTTGGCGGCCTTTCTGAACAAATTATATAGGGACCTGTCTGAGCAACTGACATATGGGGGGGCATGACTGAGCATCTGATATGGGAGGGGGGGTCTGAGCAACTGACATGGGGGCAGGTCTGAGCAACTGATATGAGGGCCTGTCTGATAAACTGATATGGGGGCCTGTCTGAGCAACTGATATGGGAGCCTGTCTGAGCAACTGATTTGGGGGCCTCTCTGAGCAAATGATATGTGGGCCTGTCTGGCAGGTGACATGGGGGGTCTGAGAAACTGATATGGGGGCCTGTATAAGAAACTGACATATGGGGGGGCCTGAATGAGCATTGATATGGAGGGGGGGTCTGAGCAACTGATATGGGGTGGTCTGAGCAACTGATATGGGGGCCTGTCTGAGCAACTGATATGGGAACCTGTCTGAGCAACTGATATGGGGGCCTGTCTGAGCAACTGATATGGGGGCTGGGTCTGAGCAACTGATATGGGGGCCTGTCTGAGCAACTGAGATATGGGGGGCCTGGATGACATCTAATATGGGGGGGTCTGATCAACTGATATGTGGGGGTCTGAGCAACTGATATGGGGGCCTGTCTGATAAACTGATATGGGGGCCTGTCTGAGCAACTGATATGGGGGCCTGTGTGAGCAACTGATTTGGGGGCCTCTCTGAGCAAATGATATGGGGGCCTGTCTGGCAGGTGACATGGGGGGTCTGAGCAACTGATATGGCGGGCTGTATGAGCAACTGACATATGGGGGGCCTGAATGAGCATCTGATATGGAGAAGGGGTCTGAGCAACTGATATGGGGTGGTCTGAGCAACTCATATGGGGGCCTGTCTGAGCAACTGATATGGGAACCTGTCTGAGCAACTGATATGGGGGCCTGTCTGAGCAACTAATATGGAAGCCTGTCTGAGCAACTGATATGGGGGCGGGTCTGAGCAACTGATATGGGGGCCTGTCTGAGCAACTGACATTTGGGGGGCCTGGATGACATCTAATATGGGGGGTCTTATCAACTGATATGTGGGGGTCTGAGCAACTGATATGGGGGCCTGTCTGATAAAATGATATGGGGGCCTGTCTGAGCAACTGATTTAGGGGCCTGTCTGAGCAACTGATATGGGAGTGATACAGGGACCTGTATATGGGGGCCTGAATAAGCATCTGATATAGGGGGCCTGAGTTTCTCATATGGGGGCCTGAATGAGCATCTGATATGGGGGGTCTGAGAAACTGATATGAGGGGGGGGGGGGTCTGAGAAACTGATATGGGGGGGTTCTGAGCAACTGATATAGTAGGGGGTCTGAGCAACTGATATGGGAGCCTGTCTGAGCAACTGATTTGGGGGCCTCTCTGAGCAAATGATATGGGGGCCTGTCTGGTAGGTGATATGGAGGGCCTGAGCAACTGAAATGGGGGACTGTATGAGCAACTGACATATGGGGGGCCGGAATGAGCATCTGATATGGAGGGGGGTCTGAGTAACCAGTCTAAGCAACTGATATGGGAGCCTTTCTGAGCAACTGATATGGAAATCATCTGAAATCATCTGAAAAAAAAGACTGTCCACACATCAATAGGGGAGACCTCTTTCACACTTGCGTTCTGAGGATCCGGCGGGCACTTCCGTCCCCGCCGGATCCATCAGAACGCAAGTCGCCTGAAAGCATTAGAAGACTGATCAGGATCCGGATTTTTGGATGGAGACAAATCCGCAGCATGCTGCGCTTTTGTCAACGTCCAAAAAACGTTCACATACTGAACGGAAGACATCCTGATGCATCCTGAATGGATTGCTCTCCATTCAGGATGCATTAGGATAATCTGATCAGTATCTTTCCGTCCTAGAGCCCCGAGGACGGAACTCTAGGACGGAAAGCAAAAACGCTAGTGTGAAAGGGGCCTTAGCTATATTCTAAGCCTCTGTATAGGGTTGAAAAGACCTCTTGTATAAAATGTCATGCAGCCAAGATCCTCCTAACAGGATCAGCATCATGATACATTCAAGCCAGCAAGGAAACACAAGCTAGATAACAATCAATGCTGACATGAATATTTCAGCAAAGGCTAAAATGTTTCAATCAAGGGCTCATGCACACGACCGTTAAATGTTTTGCAGCCCGCAAATTGGGGATCTGGCAAAACATGGATACTGGCTGTGTGCATTCCACACGGAAGGACCGGCCCCTAATAGAACAGTCCTATCCTTGTCCATAATACGGACAATAATAGTAAATGTTCTATTGTTTTGTGGGATGGCCATTAGTGTTGAGCGCGAATATTCGAATTTCGAATTTTTATCGCGAATATCGCAACTTCGATAATTCGCGAATATTGCGAATATATCGCTATATATTCGCAATTTCGAATATTCGTTTTTTTTTTTTTTTTTTAGTTGTTAATTCTTGTTGCTCTCTGGTTGTCTTCCCAGTTCCCACTTCCCAAAAGCTGTTCTTACCTGTCCGGAGGATTCCTGGCTCCCTGCCCGCTTCAGTCATTGCCCGTTGCCGCTTCTGCTGACTTCCCATATGCATGGGAACGCCTCCATGCTAAAGTGTACTGTCGGATGTGAGAATCACGATCTCACAAATTTGACTAAGTTGTAATCGCAATGCGATTAATATAACCTGAATTATTCGCATTACGATATTCATTCTATTCTAGCAATACAACCATTAGGAACTTAGCTCTAAGATCAATTCGCAATGCGATTATATGTTCGCCTCGCGAATGAAACTTAGAGCTGACCGAGTTCCTAATGGTTGTATTGCTGAATATAACGAAGATTGAGAATATAGTGCTATATTCGTGAATTCGAGATATTCTCAATCTTCGCTCTATTCTAGCAATATACATCCATTAGAACTTAGCTCTAAGATCAATCTCGCAATGCGAGTATATGTTCGCTCGCGAATAAAACTTAGAGCTGAGTTCCTAATGGTTGTATTGCTGGAATAGAACGAAGATTGAGAATATCTCAATTACGTAATATAGCACTATATTCTCAATCTTCGTTATATTCCAGCAATACAACCATTAGGAACTTGGTCAGCTCTAAGTTTCATTCGCGAGGCTAACATATAATCGCATTAGTAACTGATTTAGAGCTAAGTTCCTAATGGATGTATTGCTAGAATAGAACGAAGATTGAGAATATCTCAAATTCACGAATATAGCACTATATTCTCAATCTTCGTTATATTCCAGCAATACAACCATTAGAACTCGGTCAGCTCTAAGTTTCATTCGCGAGGCGAACATATAATCGCATTGCGAATTGATCTTAGAGCTAAGTTCCTAATGGATGTATTGCTAGAATAGAACGAAGATTGAGAATATCTCGAATTCACGAATATAGCACTATATTTTCAATCTTCGTTGTATTCTAGCAATACAACCATTAGGAACTCAGATCTAAGTTGTAATCGCAATGCGATTAATACAGGTTATATTAATCGCATTACGAATGAAACTTAGAGCTGGGTTCCTAATGGTTGTATTGCTAGAATAAAAGAAGATTGAGAATAGGAACCCAGCTCTAAGTTTCATTCGCAATGCGATTAATATAACCTGTATTAATCGCATTGCGAATGAAACTTAGATCTGAGTTCCTAATGGTTGTATTGCTAGAATATAACGAAGATTGAGAATATAGTGCTATATTCGTGAGATATTCGTTATCTTTGTCAATTCTAGCAATACAAGTTAACCATTAGGAACTCAGATCTAAGTTTCATTCGCGACGCGAATATATATTCGCGTAAAATTCGCAATATATAAAATCATGACGAATATTCGATTTCGACGAATATATGACGAATATTCAATCGAATATTCACGAAATATCGCGAAATCGAATATGGCACCTCCCGCTCATCACTAATGGCCATGCGGACATACTGAATGCACACGTAGTAATTTCCATTTCTTACCGGCCCCATCAAAGTGAAATGTCCGGCATACAGACAGCAAAACAAACGAAACAGACAGAGAAAAAAATGTTGTGTGAGCTCAGGGGTGGACATATCGCCTGTGCAGCCGGTTCAGCTGCACAGTGGCCCAGCGTGCAAGGGTGCTCATTCCTACCAGTGAGCTCTTCTGGAAGCGCTCACTAGTATGCAGTAGAATGCACTAGTGTGTGAGTGCTGCACTTACCCCTCCTCCCTGGTCTCCTCCAGCCTGACTGCGTACATTCTGAAGCCACCATGTACTCTCTAATTATATAAAGCTGCAGGTACACTTATCCTTCAAAACAAATGCAGCTCTGCTTCATATCTGTCGACTAGGCATAGAAAATGAGATCCGGTAGGTTCATGAAATAGGTACAGTATGGTAGTAGTACGGTAAATTCGAACTGGATGAGCCACATGTATATATCTAACTACCCCATCTCTTCCTGGAAGCCCTTCATTCTTCTCCCCCTCCAGACGTAAAATTTGTATGGGACCAGATTGCTGTACGTTTTTCATGAACCTACCGGATCTCATTTTCTATGCCTAATCGACAGAGATGAAGCAGAGTTGCATTCGTTTTGTGGATTAAGTTTACCTGCTGACCTATTTCTTGGTGAACACATGGTGGCTTCAGAACAGACTAGTAACTCCGCTCTAATGAATGACAGTGTCGGTTCTCCGCGGTGCCTGTCAGTCCCTTCCTAGTGATGTCTGGCCTGGGTTATGTGACACTAGCCCCGTGTGTTGTCAAGCCTCGCAGCTAAAGGCTTTTATTCAGCAGCCTGACCTGCGATTGATGATTCAGGCTGAGCACCCGGCCAGCAAACGGGAACAGTGGCTGAGTCATCACCGACGGGAAAGGGAAATGATCCCGGCGGAAGAGCCGGGGAAACTTCCAGACCTGGGCCGAGGCAAACTGGCTCATCGCTGCCTTCTGTGCTCAGACGGCCAGAGGGTCTAATTTTTTCCTGCTTAAAAAGTCTGCTTCTATGTTCTGGGAGCCTTTGAGATGCAGGGCTGTGAGAAATAGGGTGTTCCTCTCTGCCCAGAGAATTATTTTCCATGCGAAATCTTCCAAGATTCGAGATTTTTTACCTCCCTGGTGCTTCAGGTAGGCTACTGCTGTCATGTTGTCCAAGAAGATTTTGATGTGGTGATCTTTCAGAAGAGAAGATGCCTCCTTTAGAGAATACCATGCTGCTGCTAGCTCTCTGTAGTTTGAAGAGCGTTCCCTTATGATTTTTGGGAAAGTTCCCTGAAAAAGAAAATAACTTAATTTCGTGCACCATCCTGATTTGCTTGCATCTGTTATAATTTGGACTGCCGGATGTTTTTGCCAAGGAACTCCTCTTTGGAGATTCTTTTCTTCTTTCCACCAATTGAGATCTTGTTTCACAGAATTTTCTTGTCCCATCTTTTCAGTAGCCAGCTCTGTAAGATTCTCATGTGAATTTGGCACCAAGATACTGATCCTATGAAGGAGGTTAGGAGGCCTAGTATGCTCATTGCTTCTCAGATTGAGCAAATTTTCTTTTTTGTGGAACTTTGTAACCTGGTCCTGAAGACAAATTTTCTAGTCCTGAGGGACATTTTTGAGTCTAGGAAAATTCCCAGGAACAGTCTTTTTGCGGAAGGATAGAGGAAGGACTTCCCCCAATTTATTATCCAACCTAAGTCCTGAAGACCCATCGGAGATTATTTCGTGTCTCCAGAGGCAATTTCTTTTGTTTTTCCGACCAACAAAAAATCGTCTTGATATGGAATGATGATAATCTTTCTTTCTCTGAAAAAGGCTACCAATTCTATAATTAATATTGTAAACACTCTTGGTGCTGATGAGATGCTGAAAGGGAGAGATGTAAATTGAAAATGACATAGAGTTCCTCTTGAGTTCCTTATTGCAAATCTCAGCAATTTTTTAGAGCTTTTGTGAATGGGGACATGATAGTATGCCTCTTTTAGATCGATAGATGTCATAAATGCTATTAAAGAAATTGTGGAAGGGAATGATTCTATTTTGAAATATCTGTTCTGGATTGACTTGTTCAATTGTTTTAAATTTATGATCATAATGGCCAACCCATTGGGTTTTTTCTTTACAAAAAATAGTCTTGAATAGAATCCCCTTCCATTCTCTGACTTTAGGACTATGCCTTTGAGTCTAGCAATTTTTGAATTTCTTCACAAAATTTTGACGTGACCCTGGGCCAATGGGCGGAAATATGAAAACTATTTGGGGGGTTTGAGGAAAATTCTATTTTGTAAGCCTGCGAGATGATATTTAAAACCTAAAGGTTTGAGGTTATTTTTTCCCATTCAGAAAAAAAAAATTAAACCGACCAACCACTCTGGCGTCATTGTTTGTCAGACTGCTTGTTCTGGGGATTAAGAAGGAATCCTCTGCCGCCGTTTTTGGAAAACTCCAGCGGCCTGATTTTCCTTTAACACTATATGGTCTGTACTGGGTATTTTGCTGATGAAAAAAACGTTCCCTCTCTTCCGGGAACCCCTTCTTTTTGTCTGCTGCCTTTTCTAGAACTTTGTCTAGGATGGTTCCAAAGACATATTCTCCTGAAAATGCTATTAAGCACAGTTTAGATTTAGAAATTTTATCTCCTGACCAGGATTTTACCCATAAAGCATGTCTGGCTGAGTTAGAAAGTGCTCCTTCTCTGGCTGCAATTCTAACTGATTCTGCTGAAGCGTCAGCCTAAAAAGCCGTCACTGATTTTAAAAGGAATAGAGTTTCGAATTTCTTCTCTTAAGGTTTTATTTTTTAAATGGTCTTCTAACTCTTTAAGCCAAGAAATATAGACCTAGCTACGAAAGTGGCCGCGATATTTGTTTTCATCGAGAAGGTTGTTTCCCAGGCTTTTTTTAACAGACAATCAGCTTTGTGTTCCATAGGGTCGCGTAGTTTAGAAGAATCCTAGAAAGGAAGAAAGGTTTGTTTAATCACCTTCGCCACATAGACATCTATTTTAGGTGTGCCGTCAAAAATCTTGAATTCTGACCGACCAAATAGAAGAGACTTTTATTCTATGTCTATAAGAGGCTGTATCTGTAATGTTAGGGACCCTTGTGCGGAAGCCGCCGTGACGTGGCACTTGGTCCCGACAAACTTTTGATCAAAAATGTGTGCTAAGAGCTTCCTTCATTCTATTTTGGAATGAGACCCTTTTTTATACTGCCCTGGCAATTTAGGGGCCCTAAAGCGTGAGAAGAAAAATGCGTAAAAATGCCCTCCTAAAAGGTACTCATAGGTTTTAGGGCCCCTTTGCGCATCTTGGCTGCAAAAAAGTGTCACTCATGTGGTATCGCCGTACTCAGGAGAAGTAGGGCAATGTGTTTTGGGGTGTATTTTTACATATACCCATGCTGGGTGAGAGAAATATCTCTGTAAATTGACAACTTTGAATAAAAAATCGTAAAAGTTGTCGTTTACAGCGATATTTCTCACACGCAGCATGGGAATATGTAAAAATACACCCCAACACATTGCCCTACTTCTCCTGAGTACGGCGATATCACATGAGTGACACTTTTTGCAGCCTGGATGCGCAAGGGCCTAAAACCAATGAGTACCTTTAGATTTCACAGGCCATTTTTACGCATTTGATTCTCACGCTTTAGAGGCCCTAAAATGCCAGGTCAGTATAAATACCCCACATGTGACCCCATTTTGGAAAGAAGACACCCCAAGGTATTCCGTGAGGGCATGGCGAGTTCACAGAATTTTATTTTTGGCACAAGTTAGCGGAAATTGATATATATATTTTTTTTATTTTGTTTTTTACAAAGTCTCATATTCCACTAACTTGTGACAAAAATAAAATTTTACATGAACTCACCATACCCCTCACGGAATACCTGGGGTGTCTTCTTCCAAAATGGAGTCACATGTGAGGTATTTATACTGTCCTGGCATTTTAGGGGCCCCTAAAGCGTGAGAAGAAGTCTGGAATCCAAATGCGTAAAAATGCCCTGTGAAATCCTAAAGGTACTCATTGGTTTTAGGGCCTTTGCGCACCCAGGCTGCAAAAGTGGCACCCATGTGGTATCGCCGTACTCAGGAGAAGTAGGGCAATGTGTTTTGGGGTGTATTTTTATATATACCCATACTTTGTGTGAAAAATATCTCTGTAAACGACAACTTTTAAAAAATTTTATACAAAGTTGACAATTTACAGAGATATTTCTCTCACCCAACATGGGTATATGTAAAAATACACCCCGAAATACATTTCCCTACTTCTCCTGAGTACGGCGATACCACATAAGTGACACTTTTTTGCAGTCTGGGTGCGTAAAGGGGCCCAAATTCCAACGAGTACCTTTAGGTTTTACATGGCGGCTCACAATTTAGCCCCGCCCAAAATGCCAGAACAGTAAACACACCCAACAAATGACCCCATTTCGGAAAGTAGACACCGCGAGGTATTCACTGAGGGGCATAGTGAGTCCGTCTGAGATTTTTTTTTTTTTTGCCAGAAGTTAGCAGAAATTGAAACTTTTTTTTTTTTTCTCAGAAAGTGTCATTTTCCGCTAACTTGTGAAAAAAAATGAAATGATACATGAACTCACCATGCCCCTCATGGAATACTTTGGGGTGTCTTCTTTCTAAAATGGTGTCATTTGGGGGGTAACATGACAGGCGCTCAGAAAGTCAGAGCTGCTTCAAAATGCCGAAATTCACTTTTTTGCACCATAGTTTGTAAACGCTATAACTTTTACCCAAACCAATAAATATACACTTATTGGATTTTTTTTTTTTATCAAAGACATGTAGAACAATAAATTTAGAGAAAAATTTATATAGAAATGTAGTTTTTTTTGAAAAATTTTACAACAGAAAGTAAAAAATGTCATTTTTTTGCAAAAATTTCGGTCATTTTTGATTAATAGCAAAAAAAGTAAAAATGTCAGCAGCAATGAAATACCACCAAATGAATGCTCTATTAGTGAGAAGAAAAGGAGGTAAAATTCATTTGGGTGGTAAGTTGTATGACGGAGCAATAAACGGTGAAAGTAGTGTAGTGCGGAATTGTAAAAAGTGGCCTGGTCATTAAGGGTGTTTAAGCTAGGGGGGCTGAAGTGGTTAACCAACATGGTTAGGTGAAAAGCCGAGCGAGGACAGCAGTACAGAGGGAGAGGGATCAGTAGCACCGCAACAGTCTGGGTGGGGTGGCAAAAGAGAGACGTCGGCCCACACCAAACAGGCCCGCAACCGTAACACCGAGCACCCCCATGCGTAAATCTACCTTGCCAAAGGGTAGGTGTTCTGCAGTATGGCGCTTTTTTGAGGAAAGCGCAGACGACAAAAGAGTGGTAGTTTGCAACCTGTGCCTTACCAAAATGAGCCGGGGCGTGAACACTAGCAACATCACCACCACCAGCATGATCCGCCACATGGCATCCAAGCACCCTAATAAGTGGGCTGAACGCCTGGGTCCACACCCTGCATCTGAGGGTCCCACCACTGCCTCCACTTCCCCTGTATTACGCACTGCTGGCCAATCCCCTGTCGAAGATGCAGGGCCAGATGCCCCTCGCCCTGCACCTGGACCATTGCATTAACTGTCAGCAACAACGTCCACTTCCCTGTCCCAGCACAGAGTTCAAATGTCGATAACACAGGCATTTGAACGCAAGGGCAAATATCCACCCACCCACCTACAGGCCATATCACTAAATGCGCAACTTTCGAAATTACTGGCCCTTGAAATGATGCCATTTAGGCTTGTGGACACTGAGGCCTTCCGCAGCCTGATGTCGGCGGCCGTCCCTCAGTACGCAGTCCCCAGCAGCCACTATTTTTCACGGTGTGCCGTGCCCGCCTTACACCAGCATGTGTCCCAGAACATCACCCGTGCCCTGACCAACACACTTACTGGGAAGGTCCACCTCACCACGGACACATGGACAAGTGCTGGTGGCCAGGGGTGCTACATTTCTCTGACCACACACTGGGTAAATGTTGTGGAGGCCGGGAGTGAGTCGGACCCTGGGATGGCACAGGTGCTACCCACGCCCAGGATGTCCATCAGGGTCTCCGCCAGCAGCTATGTTACTGGCTCCAACCCCCACTTCTCTTCCTCTGCTGCCTCCTCCTCCACTTCCACCTCCAACAGCAGTCAGCCATCAGTCGCTAGCTGGAAGCAGTGTAGCACTGCAGTGGGTAAGCGTCAACAGGCCGTGCTGAAGCTGATCTGCTTAGGGGACAAACAGCACACCGCCGTAGAGCTATGGCAGGGTATAAGGGACCAGACCAAGCTGTGGCTCTCGACAGTCAACGTAGAAAAAGGCACGGTTGTGTCAGACAATGGCCGCAACTTGGTGGTTGCTTTGGAGCTCGGCAACCTGACACACAATCCATGCCTAGCCCACATCTTAAACTTAGTGGTTCAGCGGTTTATCAAAACCTACCCCAATTTCCAGGAGCTGCCAGTGAATGGGGTTCACTAGGCTTCAGGCCCTCACCTTCAATGCTTTATACCGTCTGCTCACCTGTAGGCCATCACTGCAATGATTTATGGGGATCGCTAGGCTTTAGGCCCTCACCTCCAATGCTTTATACCGTCTGCTCACCTGTAGACCATTACTGCAATGTTTTATGGGGTTGGCTAGGCTTCAGGCCCTCAGCTCCAATGCTTTATAAGGTCTGCTCACCTTTAGCCAATCCCTGCAATATTTTATGGGGTTCGCTAGGCTTCAGGCCCTCACCTCCAATGCTTTATACTGTCTGCTCACCTTTAGGTCATCACTGCAATGATTTTTGGGGTTCGCTAGGCTTCAGGCCCTCACCTCCAATGCTTTATACTGTCTGCTCACCTGTAGGCCATCACTGCAATACTTTATGGGCTTCGCTAGGCTTCAGGCCCTCACCTCCAATGCTTTATACCGTCTGCTCACCTGTAGGCCATCACTGCAATGTTTTATGTGGTTCTCTAGACTTCAGGCCCTCAAATCCAATGCTTTATACTGTCCGCTCACCTATATCCCATCACTTTAACGTTTTATGGGGTTCTCTAGGCTTCAGGCCCTCACCTCAAATGCTTTATAAGGTCTGCTCACCTGTAGGCCATCACTGCAATATTTTATCAGGTTTTCTAGGCTTCAGGCCCTCATCTTCAATGCTTTATACCGTCTGCTCACCTGTCGGCAATCACTGCAATGTTTTATGCCGTTTTCTAGGCTTTAGGCCCTCACCTCCAATGCTTTATAAGGTCTGCTCACCTGTAGGCCATCACTGCAATATTTTATGGTGTTCACTAGGCTTCAGGCCCTCACCTCCAATGTTTTATACTGTCTGCTCACCTGTAGGCCATTACTGCAATGTTTCATGGGGTTCTCTAGGCTTCAGCACCTCACCTCTAATGGTTCATAAGGTCTGCTCACCTGATGCCCATCAATGCAATGTTTTATGGGGTTCTCTAGGCATCAGGCCCTCACCTCCAATGCTTTATACTGTCTGCTCACCTGTAAGCCATTAATGCAATGTTTTTTAGGGTTCTCTAGGCTGCAGTCCCTCATCTCCAATGCTTTATACCGTCTGCTCACCTTTAGCCAATCACTGCAATATTTTATGGGGTTCACTAGGCTTCAGGAACCAACTGAAAGGTGGCAAGAAGCAGGATGTGCTCAACCCAAAAATGCAGTTGTGCATATATATACAGGGAAGCAGATCCTGCACTTGTGGCCCGTTGCTAATAGCGATCCCCAGCAATTATCCATACAGTGGAGGATGCCCGCAGCGGACCACAAGTACCACAATAGACATCCTACACAAGATGGCAATTGTGTGGATGTAATAAGTTATATGACAATATAGCAATAACAAATGACAAAACAGGTGCACACTGCGGTCTTACTAAGCCGTCAAACTGATGTTAAAATTGAGAGATTAGTCAACATGTCCTGCAGTGGAGGACATGTCTTAAGCCCGAGCACCACGCCAAGGTTTCTCAAGTAGCTCGGGACCTAACACTCACCTACCTGTGCCATATGGGCAATACCAGCGGCCAGTGGGCAAAATTACAAGAATGTATTAGGCTAACTCGCAGCAGACTCCTCAGTTACCTCCAGCATGTAACCATGCCTGCAATGGGAGGAGGGAGAAGGCTGTGAGCCCCACCCATGACTGGCATATATGGCCCAGGCCTCACAGGTGCACCTAAATATAGCCTGTGGATGGAAAACAGGCTACATTTACATGGGAGTTTATACACCTCCAAACAATTATATATACACAAACCAACTGAAAGGTGGCAAGAAGCAGGATGTGCTCAACCCAAAAATGCAGTTGTGCATATATATACAGGGGAGCAGATCCTGCACTTGTGGCCCGTTGCTAATGGCGATCCCCAGCAAAAATGCATACGGTGGAGGATGCCCGCAGCAGACCACAAGTACCACAATAGATATCCTACACAAGATGGCAATTGTGTGGATGTAATAACTAATATGACAATATAGCAATAACAAATGACAAAACAGGTGCACAGTGCGGTCTTACTAAGCCCTCAAACTGATGTTAAAATTGAGAGATTAGTCAACATGTCCTGCAGTGGAGGACATGTCTTAAGCCCGAGCACCACGCCAAGGTTTCACTAGGCTTCAGGCCCTCACCTCCAATGCTTTATACCGTCTGCTCTCCTGTAGGCCATCGCTGCAATGATTTATGGGGTTCGCTAGCCTTTAGGCCCTCACTTTCAATACTTTATACCGTTGCTCACCTGTAGGCCATCACTGCAATGTTTTATGGGGTTCGCTAGGTTTCAGGCCCTCACCTCCAATGCTTTATAAGGTCTGCTCACCTGTAGCCCATCACTGCAATATTTTATGGGGTTCACTAGGCTTCAGGCTCTCACCTCCAATGCTTTATACCGTCTGCTCTCCTGTAGGCCATCACTGCAATGATTTATGGGGTTCACTAGCCTTTAGGCCCTCACCTCCAATGCTTTATACCGTCTGCTGACCTGTAGGCCATCACTGCAATGATTTATGGGTTTCGCTAGGCTTCAGGCCCTCACCTCCAATGCTTTATACCGTCCGCTCACCTGTAGACCATTACTGCAATGTTTTCTGGGGTTCGCTAGGCTTCAGGCCCTCACCTCCAATGCTTTATACCGTCTGCTCACCTGTAGGCCATCATTGCAATGATTTATGGTGTTCGCTAGGCTTCAGACCCTCACCTCTAATGTTTTATACGGTCTGCTCACCTGTAGGCCATCACTGCAATGTTTTATGGGGTTCGCTCACCTTCAGGCCCTTACTACAATTCTTTATTGGGTCCGCTCACCTTCAGGCCCTCAGCTATAATGCTTTAGACGGTAGCCAGCAAGCCCTTGCTGTATATATTTATTGAGGGTCACCAGTAGGTCATCAATGATAATTTTTCAAGGGTATGTATGATGCCCTCCTAATCAGAATTACATGTGCACTGACACAGGTTTATGAGGTCTTGTTGTTCTTTTTGTATGTAACAATTCAATACATTTTTATTGGTGCTTAATCATTAAGGGTGTAGTCCTATCTTTCATTTTTATCCTCTGTGAGTGACAGCAGTAGTGTAGTTTATTCTGCCCAGCTGTTTCTGTAAGCCCAGCCACCTAGGGCTGTGCTTTGTCTCATCTCCCTTTTGAAAAGGGCAAGATGGGACAACTTCTTTAATTTATGTAATTTTGAACCTTAATAACGATCTAAAAAATCAGATTATTTAATCCAGTTTGTCGCTGACCCAAATTATATGTATATTTTGGGATAGTTTTGAACTAAAGTTTTTAATTCCATTGGGATACCAAAAATGTTAGCAAGTTAGGTAATACTAAATGAATATATATTATATTAAAAATGTTGTTGTTACCTTTTACATATATTTATTTCTACGGGACTTTATTTTTTTTAATGATTTTTTTTGGCCCCATATACTTTTTTGGCCCCATATCACTTTTGAACATTTTTAAGGGTACTTTTACATTAGATGCTGCCGGACTAAAAGTATGACATGCAGTACTTTTAGTCTGGCTGCCTCTCGCCGTGTGCTGCCATGCTGCCACCGGAACACTGCCCCCGCCCCATTATAGTCAATGGGGATGAAGCGGTAGTCCGGGGGCATACGTGAACTAGAGGCAGGATGGATCCGACAGGCTCTTCACCCGCCGGAACAGCCTGACTCTAGTTTGAAAATAGCCTAATACAATATGCTAGAATGTTTATGTCTCTTTTATGTGGCCCTCAGAATTCTGATCATGTGCCTGCTTGGGTGAATTCTGTGTAATGGATGAACTCTCTGAATATAGGAGGCATCAGAATATTTTTTTTAGGGTACAGCTACACAGAGTTTTTTAAACAAGGTTTTGAGGAAACTCTGCCTGCAAGATCTTCAGTCAGAAGTTGATTTAAAAGGAATCAGAACTATAAAAGAACGATTTATACTTATTCTTCCTGGTGGATCCACTTCTGGGTTTGGCTAAAAATCCTGCAGACAAATTTTCCTAAAACCTTATTTAAATAACTCTGTGTGGCTATATCCTTACAGCGTAATGTTATTCTATAGTTAGGATTATTTGCTCTTAATGTTTTTGAAAATATGAGGGACAAAAATAAAGCAATCAAGTGGGGTGTGGTTTTAACTTTAAAAGGGATTATACAGAGGATGACATTTATTTGGATTGTGGTTTCACAGTTGAAATGTTTTCAAGCTATTGTAATTCTATCTCATTTATGAAGTCTTTGAAGGCAGAACACAAACTATGTGCTCTCGTCATTATTTTACAATTCTTTATTTTAATCTCATGAATAACTCTTTGTTGAGAGCACATCCCCTCAAAATGTCATTGTGTTCAGTGGAATGCAACCAGGGGCGTTCAGTGCAAGGAGCCTGATATGTCCTGTATCAGTATAACAATACATCTACACACAGGCTGGGACATAAATGTGGGCTACAGAAGCACAATTAACACTCTGTGTCTGGAAAGTCCAGAATTTTACCTGATAACAGCTTTAGATATAGTGCTGCTGAATTACGAATACTTAGCTATTCATTGAATGAAACCCGTTTTATTATATACAGCTTTAGAAGCATATTTCATTTTAATCATGATTGCCCTTCAGTGACTTTAATCAAGTGTTCCATATGTATCTAATCAATATTGAGCATGGACCCTAAAACTTATACCTTTATTTTGATTGCAAAATAATACATAAATGATCATACTCAAAGATCAGATCAAAAAACAAAACAAAAAATATGTCAAAAATTATAAATCCACTTGGTGCGCAAACAATTAATGGGTGTAGGATAGCAGAGGGAGATACAGGTAGGCAGAGTCTTTCTCTATTAAACCCTATATATCCCTCAGCCCAGAGACGTCCCCAAATGGTAGGGACACTCTGTCCTTGTGTCTATCCTAACAGGACCCTATTAAACCCTATTAAGTTCCAAGTATTAATACACCCCACAGCCCGACGCGTTTCCCTCAAAACTGGGTTCCTCAGGGGGTTAATGTAAGGAGGGTAGATAGTCATGAAATCATAAGGTAGGGTAGTCCAAAGAAGATAATAAAATGTTGAGTACACAGATGAGGAGGAGTGATCTGCATATGTGTTAAGGCCCAAACAACAAGGATACAGTTAACAGGGCAATACCTAGAAAAAAGAGATGAAGAGGATCATAGGTAAATAAAACCTATATAGATGTACATGATAATACTCACATGAGGCGGGCACTGTGGCTGGTACACAATGGTGCAGCAATAAATGACAGCCTGCCTTAGGTTTATATACCGGCATGGAGCGGCGGTCTCCCCCGCCGGACTGGCCATTTCCAGCGGGATGGAAATGCACAGGTGGAGTGAATCCAGCCTAGCATTAAGTAAGCCTATTTCTGGAACAGTGACCATTTCCAGTGGGGTGGAACACATCCAGTCTAGCACCAATACACCTATTTCCGATACGGTGGAACGCACAGGGAAAATAGTGCGTTCCACTGCGAACACTAAGAGATATCTAACGCAGGTATGTAGTGTCTGTTACTATAACAATGCCAAACATTAGGTAATACTGCCCTGTATATAAAAATGGCCCTAATAATACCTTTTAAGGCTAGAGGACATCAAATAGATGTAATATAATGTCAGATCAATATGCATCCAGTCCTTATGGATGCATGATAACAATTATGTGTTCCATTTATAAGTAGATGGACAGTGCCAGCTAAAGACTATATTACATTAATGAACCAAAAGAGGGTAACATATCCCTCATAGAGTCATTTATTTAAAAAAAAATTATAATAATATGGTGTCCCAAGGCATTGATCACAGATATTACACAGAATAATCACTGTGTAATCAAATTAAGACAGTACATGGTGCAACATAAGATACATATGAGCACCAAAACCAAGGAGTGGATGCCAGGGTATGATAAAAACCACCATAGATGATTTAGATGTTTCTCGCATCAAAGACTAGCAGGAGGCATACTAAATAAATATCATGGGAACCGGAAGCTGAAAAAGAATATTGCACTGGATTATATGAAGCAAGCAAAAGTTAAAGGGGTTCTCCGGGCTTTTTTTATTGATGACCTATCCTCAGGATACCCGGCACCCCTGCCGATCAGCTGTTTGAGGAGGCGACTCGCTCAGTGTGCACGTGCCGTCTCCCTTCTCTCTTCCTGCACACTGCTGTATGTCTATGGGAGAGCAGCAGCGGGCAGGAAGAGAGTCAGGAGACGGACTACACACTGCATGCGCCGTCTCCTCAAACAGCTGATCGGTGGAGGTGTCAGGTGTCGGACCCCCGCCGATCTGATATTGATGACCTATCCTTAAGGATAGGTCATTAATAAAAAAAAGCCCAGAGTACCCCTTTAATCTCTCATTAAGACCTTTCAGGGCCTGGGACTAAAAACAATAGATCCATTCAGACTCTTTCTGAAGGATCTTCCGGTCCCAATCACCCTTTCTGGTGGGTGGAGGTATCACTTCTAGCACAGAAAACTTAAACACATGAGGATCCCCATTGTGCAAATCCACAAAGTGGTTTGCTACAGGTGTGTTGTTCTTTTTATAGATATCGTTAACATGTTCACAGACCTTTCCCCTGAGTTCTCTGAACGTTTTTCCTCTATAGTCCTTTGGACAAGGACAATGACAGATATAGATCACTCCTTTACTTTTTCAGTTAATACATTTTTTGATGGCGGAGCAGGTAATCATTCTAGAGGTGGAGATAAATCCACAGGCTTTACATGCTCCGCAGCGAAACATTCTGAGTGGTTTCTGATCCAGCCAAGTTCCTGCTCTCTTGGGACCAGTGTAGTGACTCAGAAACTTCCCCCCTTCTGGTATGTGATACTAGGAAAAGAGGAAATCACATTGGAGAGTATCAATATTGGTTCAATATGTTTTTAATTTCTCTACTGGCAACATCATATGTAGTGATAAGTCGAATCGGGCCCTAGTCACTACCCGAGACCATTTTAGGAATGAGAAGACTGGTTCTATCCTGCATTAGTGCCTGTTTAAAGGCATCCCTTAGGATCGACTGAGGATATCTTTTCTGTAGGAACCTCTTCTGTAATTTTCTCATTTTGATCTGGAAATCCTCAAGATTGGAGCAATTCCTGCGCACTCGTAGGTATTGACCTTTTGGGATGCCTTTTTTAAGGGCAAATAGAAAAAAATTAGGGCTGACGTGACAAGGAGTCAATATTTAAAATACCTCTTATTAGCTCCTTAGAGAGGTAAGGATACATATAGTTCCCAAGTTTTGCTAAAAAGCTAGGGACAGTCACATATAGAAGACAAAAAAATGATGATAGTTCGGCGCATAGATGCTGGCACCAATGGTCTAAGTGGGGGAGGGAAAGATGGAATCTGTCCCTATATCGCCCTATCTACCCCTCAGCACAGAGACACCCCCTAGTGGTGGAGGTTCCCTGCCCCCGTATCTAGGTCTATAAGACCCTATAAGCCCTACGCAAGGTGGCTACCTGGAGGGAATTGTATCCTGGCTCCACCTGTGTTAGGAAAACCCTGACACGTTTCTCCTCAGGCAGAGGTTCATCAGGGGGTAAAACATGCGAATACTTAGGTACAAAAAAACAAACAAAATAGAAAAATGATATTACTGCCAAAATGATACTCAGCTCTAGGTAGAGTAGTCCCCACGCTGGGTACAATACCTCAGTATGTAATAGTCTGATACAGGGGAATCCAGGATGTATCCTAGAGCCAGGGCAGCTTTTTTAAGGGCAGGCGGATGATAACTGTCCCAATGCAGGATACTATTTGTAGCTGTAGGTTTTCTGAATACAGTTGTAGCCAGTCTATCTCCCTGTTTCTGAATTGTTACATCCAGAAAGGTTATGTGTTTGGTATGATTCTTATACGTAAAGGTGAGGCTGATTTCATTGATATTTAATGTATCAATCAGCCTCTCAAACTGCTTTTTGCTACCATTCCAGATCACAAATATATTATTGATATAGAGTGTCCAGAAGAGAACCTTGTCATTCTACCATGGTTTGTTGTCTGGAAACACCATATTGTCCTCCTACCAGCCCAGGAAGAGATAAGCATATGTGGAGCAAAGTGGCTCCCCATCGCAGTCCCCCTGAGCTGGTGGTGGAATCGTGTATTAAACAAGAAAAAGTTATGTGTGAGGGTGAACTCAAGGAGGGTAAAAATGAACTGATTATGCAACTTAAACTGCATACCTCTAGTGCCCAGATAATAAGCTACTGCAAACAAACCTCTATGATGTGGAATAGAGCTGTAGAGTGATTCTACGTCGATACTGGCAAGTAGACAAAAGGGTTCAATACTGAGAGTCTCGATTTTCCGTAAGAAGTCCATTGTATCCCTAAGATGGGAGGGATGAGATGAACTGTCTTAACACTTTGTCAATATATGTACCACAATTCTGTGTCAGTGAGTTAACCCCTAACATAATGGGGCGACCCTTAAAGGGGTTAGTCCCTTTATGAATTTTCGGGAGCCCATAAAATATTGTGCTTTGTGGTGTATTGGGAAGCATGAAATTATATTCAGTCTCACTAATTATGTTCTTTTCTAATCCTTGTTTAAGAATGGATTTAAGGTCAGTCTGGAACTTAATAGTGAGATCAAAAGATAACACCTGATATCTCTCATTATCCTTAAGAAGGTCCATGCACATTTTCTGATACTTATCATGGTCAAGGACCACCAGATTACCTCCCTTATCTGAAGGTTTAATAATAATTGAACTATGATCCTCCAGATTTTTAAGAGCATCTAATTCGGGTCTTGACAGATTATGATATTGAGAACTCCTAATCTCAAAATGCTCAAGATCAGATATGACCATCTGAATGTCAATATGTTCAGAATTAACAGGGGGAAGCAGTTTGGTGCTCCTGGGACACAGATCCGTGAAGGGACCCTCTCCAGGGCTTCTAATACCCTGCTCCCTAAGTTCCATGAAGATTTGTAAATCTGGAAAATCATTTTCATTGATCCCTAATTTCTCACATGTTTGTTTATTAGAGTTCCTAAAGAATTTATGCCACTTCAGTTTCCTACAAAAGAGGTGTAAATCTTTAACCCAGGTAAAAAGTCTAAATCATGTGTTGGGTACAAAAGAAAGCCCCTTCTCAAGGAGATTTAATTTAATCTCACTCAGGGGACGAAAAGAAAGATTAATTATTTGCAAGTTGTCGTTTATAGACGATTCTCGCCCCGTTTGGTACAATCCCGGATATGGGGTTTGATTTTTGTTTAAAAAAGGGGCTGGGTTGTTGGCTGATGGAACTAATGAAGAGGAAGAGGATGAAGAAGGTGGATGTCCACCTCTTGGCGTATTTCTTCTCTGTCTGCTCTATTTATGCCACTTCTTTCCTTGTTTTTTAGGATTAAAGTTACCTGTACTGTAGCCACCTGTTTTGATGGATTGAGTCGGATAAATCAACATTTTTTCTCTTCTTGGGACACCATATTATAATTTTTTTTAATATATGACTCTATGAGAGATATTTTACCCTCTTTTGATTCATTAATGTAATACAGTCCTTAGCTGGCACTGTCCATCTACTTATAAATGGAGTGCAAAATTTGTATCATGCGTTCATAATGAATAGATGCATATTGATCTGAAAATCATGTTACATCTATTTGATGTCCTCTAGCCTTAATAGGTATTTTTGGGACCCTTTCTATATACAGGGCAGTATTATCTAATGCTTGGCATTGTTATATTAACAGACACTACATACCTGCGCTAGATATCTCTCAGTGTTTGCAGTGGAACGCACTATTTTCCCTGTGCGTTCCACCGTATCAAAATAGGCATATTGAAGATAGGCTGGATGTGTTCCACCTGTGTGTTCCACCCTGCCGGAAATGGTCACTGCACCGGAAATAGGCCATTAATGCTAGGCTGGGTGCGCTTCACCTATGCGTTCCACCCCCCTGGAAATGGGCAGTCTGTGGCGAGGAAGCACAGCTCCATGCCGTCATATAAACCTGGGTCAGTATGTCACTTAATGCTGCACCATTGTGTACTAGCCGAGGAGCTTTCTAGTCACAGCTCCCGCCCCATTTGAGTATTATCATGTATACAAGGGCGTAGCTAACGGTTCATGGGCCCTGGTGCAAGAGTTCAGCTTGGGCCCCCCTTCCCTCAGTGCTTTGTGTGTCTTCTTATGTGGCACAAGGGTCTTTGGGCCCACTCAGACTCCTGGGCCCGGTAGCGACTGCTACCTCTGCACCCCCTATAGCTACGCCCATGCATGTATACATATATAGGTTTCATTCCTTGTATGACTGTTACCTGTGATCTTCTTCATCTCTTTTTTCTAGGTATTGCCCTGTTATTACACAGTGGCAATTATTCTCCTACATGTGTTAGATAACTGTATCCTTGTTGTATGGGCCTTAACACATATGCAGATCACTCCTCCTCATCTGTGTACTCAACATTTTATTATCCATTTTTGACTACCCTACCTTATGATTTCATGACTATCTACACTCCCTACATTAACCCCCTGAGTAACCCAGTTTTGGGGGAAATGCGTCGGGGTGTGGGGTGCATTAATAATTAGAACTTAATAGGGTTTAATAGGGTCCTTTTAGGATAGGCACAAGGACAGAGAGTCCCTACCATTTGGGGAGTCTCAGGGCTGAGGGATGTATAGGGTTTAATAGAGAAAGACTCTCCTGACCTGTATCTCCCTCCGCTATCCTACACCCTTTGATCATTTGCGCACCAAGTGGATTTATAATTTTTGACATATTTTTTTTTGTTTTTGATCTGATCTTTGAACATTATCATTTATGAATTATTTTTTTACTGAAATCGAAATAAAGGTATAATTTTTAGGGTTCATGCTCAGTATTAATTAGTTCATTTTTCCTGCATGACTCATGATTGATATTGTTTAGTATCACTTACTTACTCCCTTGTTCCATATGTATGCTGCAAGAAGGGGCAGATTGCCGTAGACTTTACAGGCAAATTTTGCAGTAGGCCGATGCCCAGAGGGACACACATGCACTCCTCTCTGCCACGACTCATATGAATTCAAATACTCTGACCCATATCTCACCTCTTTAAGCTCTCTACTTCATTTCTTCACCTCTGTTGATGGCCACCACAGAAGGACAGCTTTTGGCGCAATATTTTGCGCAGCTCTATGGTATATGGTTATGGTGGCATGGTATTTTGCGCTGGGGTATTGCTGACCCTGCCTATTTCACTTGCACTGCCTTCTGTCAATTTGGGTCCTCCTACGATATGGACCCACTTTTAGGATTTTTTTACCAGGGCCACTTTAAAGGGAACCTGTCACCTGAAACAGCGGTCCTAAACCGCCGGCAGGACCTTCAAGAGTACAGCAGTGGAATTCTAAGCATATATATCTTACTAAATTCCGATGCGGCAGTAGTAAGAGAATCAATGTTTAATCCCCAGCTGGCACGACTCTCTGCCCAGGCTTGAAGTCAAGGGTGCAGCGGCCTCCTTGCTTCAAGTCGCGGTGACCATGCCCCCTTTCCGGCCCCTTCGCTGTGACTGACAGCTGGCTGTTCTGAGAAGCCAGCCGCATAAGCGCTGTCAATCAAAGCGAAGGGGCCTGGAAGGGGGCGGTAATATTCAAATATTTCAGCAATTTTCAAACTCAACAAAACCAATTTTTTATTTTAAATTTTTTATTTTTTAAAATGTTATCCATTGTATTAACATGTGAAATGTAAAAAAGGGTGTTTTTAATATTTTTAAAAATTTTATTTAGCTGATTTTTACTTTTTTTGAGCCCCCCTCGAACCTCTCACTATTGACTGCAGCATCTGAGGGGTTAAATGGCCAATCCCAGCCATAGAAGACAGATGTCAGCTGTGTTACCGCTGGCACTCATGTATAGACTAGACTCAGCTTGTGAGCCTACCCCACACATTATTTAGCAACTAATGACTTACAATACTGTTACGAGCAACATTGATCTCTTTCTCACTAACTTGCTTAGCTCCCATTCACATGACCAAAAAATGCGATTTGATGTGAACCCATTCAGTTCAATGGGAATACAAAAGATGCAGACAGCACGTCTGCTGTCGGCATCCATATGTCCGTTCCATGGTCCCGCAAAAAATAAATAAAAATAGAACATGTCCTATTGTTGTCCATTTTGTGGAAAAGAATAGACATCTGTTGCACGGTAATGTGAATGCAGCCTAAATCTGGTGTTTGCTAGGAAGGGCTTTTTCATTGTTATGCCTTTAAATAGCTTTTGTTTCCGTGCCACTTTACAAGGTATAGTAAATGCTATGTGCACTCCATTCCAGAGTCTTGAATCCTAGTACACTGGTTTAAATTCAGCTAATCCTGGAATTTGTAGCTCTACTGTCTTTTTATTGTCTAAATTGTAGTGTGTTTGTTGCCGTAATTTATCAGTGACATTCTTATTCTGTATTTTTGTCAATCTGATATTTGCTTGGTATATCTTTTCCTGAGCAATTCTGCTGGGCTCAAGTCCTGGAGGTATCTGAGTACCAAGCAAGAGCCTTTACTTCGAACTTGGAAAATGTGACTGCTATACCTGAAGTCAAGTTCTGAAGCCCTGTGCAGTGTCCCAGGGGGTCAGTAGTGTAGCTCTAGGTATGCTGGGCTTTGTAGTGCATGGCAACCCACTAACCTGGGACTGACTGTCGTCTTCAATCGGGTCAGCACTGGAACAGGCAGGTGATGAATGTCGTGACGCCAGTGCCAATTGGACGGTGGCACACCGTGTAGTGATAGGTGGAATAATTGAGGAGTCTCTGTATCTTTAAATAACGGGATAACTTTACTTAACGTAGTTGCAAATAGATGAACAGTCAGTAGGTTACAGCTCCAGAATGTTCCACACTTTACAGTACAGTCATAGAAGTGGTTCAAGTTAGTAATCACAGTCCCAAAGGGCCAGCCTCAAGACAGGCCTCTTAAGATCGGGTTTTAACCTTACTAGTAATGCAGCAACACACTTCAGACAACGGTCCTCTCTCTCCAAGGATACTTGTCCTGCTCGCAGCTTGACTAAGGAGGCAACACTTCTCCACTAGTACTAGGGTCTGGACTGCTCCTCCTAGGGCACAATTCTTCCTAGGCTGGACCCCCACAGGCGATAGGGCCTGGGCTGACTTCAGCGGGTACAAGGCCTGGGCCTTGCCTTCACAGGCTCAAGGCCTGAGCTGGACTTCACAGACTCATGGCCTGCACTTGTCTTAGGCACAGTCTAATCTGCCTTTCCTTCCCCTGTCTGGGCCTTATATAAACTAGGGCTCCCTAGCTCCCTCTAGTGAGTTAGTGCTGGAATGACACCCCTAGCAGGCCTGCACATGGCACATTTCACAGTAACAGGGAAATACACAGTATTGCATTACATGAAGATGTATTACACCAATCTCCTCAACCCTGAGGGGAACAACAACACACAAGTGACCCTTCTGTAGTGACGGGCATTACAGCTCCCGTACACTACACCTGCAAACAACTGGCATTGTTAAATGTACAATGTACATGTAAAACCACATTATACCTTCCCTCTGCTGTAAGTGACAGCTCTTTTGAGAATAGGTCTAGAACAAAGTGTTGTTTTGTAGTAATATTTGTATGATTTCAAGATTATGTAGAATATAAATTATGTATTTTATTGATTCATTTGCTGTATGGATTCTCCCTATTCAATTGAAACTGGTGCAGGAGAATAACACTAAACTACTGACTTCTTCCTAGGTATCATACTGTATTTACTGCAGCCTAGTAGATTAGTGGCTGTGCGTAACATACAATAATCAAAATGCCTAACCGTGGTTATAGCTTGTTCTATATTGAAATTTAATGTTAGTTTAACGTTGTTTTTTTTTTAGTACCAAGGGCCATAAGCCTATAATGTTCCTATTTCTGCTATTAGTGAATGATACTGTATATGTATATGTTTGTACCATTTTACTTATCATCCCACATGGTAGTAATGTTACTTTACTACAGCCTTATTTGCACAAGTCACAAGATCAGGGTTACTACTTTCTGCTTTACGAACTGATGAACACGCGGATGTGCCGTTTCCATGCTGAACTCAAGTGGAGCTTCCTGATAACGGCTCCTTGTCCATGGAAACACTGATTCATTGGTTGATTAAAGATGCTTTATTGATCTTGCATGGCTCTGAAAAATAATGTGAGAGTGAAAGAGGAAAATCTGATTAAAAACTGTTGATATTTCACAAAAACCTATAGATTAAAGATATTGTTACAATGTAGCTGGAGTGCATATTGACAACAATGGGTGGATATGCAATAACAACGTATGGGCCTACCGTTTTCCAAATGGTAAACACCAATGCATTCATGGCTCTATAGAAAATTCCTGAGTGGAGTGCTGATTTAATAATTATTTTTTACATGAATGGGATTGAATATAGCACCTCACATGTGCTCTAATATACAGGCGGCTGCAAAGTTCAATATAGCAGTGGTTCCTCCTGGCTACAGGCACCCCTTCCAACAAAACAAGTTCCACATATGCTATGCTTACTCATGCAATAAACATATGAAAGAGACACTAGTTGAACTGAAAATTCAAATGTATATTTTGTTAGCTTTCTTCGAATAAATCAACATTATGGGAATTTTCGGCTATAGCAGCTTTTTTCAAGCTTTCCAGATTAAAGAGAAGTTTCTTCACATCTTTTTTTGGCATTCACATGCTGCCACCACCTTCTGTTTTTTGAGTATCTGATTGATCTCAACCGTTATCCAAGTATGGCACCAGTAAACAACCCAAAAAATCCAAAAATTGCAGTGGTTGTAAAAAAAAATTTGCCTTTGGTTTGTGTCTATCATAAGTGGTCTTTCATGTCTAAATCTGAAATTTTGGATGTCCATTATCTCAACTTTATGGCCAGCTTGAATTTAAGGATTTCAAATTAGGCCTCACGCATATGGAAAAGCATGATCTCTATTTTCAGCAGTACTTTACTCTGTTGGATGACAACAGTAGTTGAATACCTACATCATGCACCATACGATGGATGCTCAAATATATTTCTTTTAGATTCCCTGGGAGGATGTACAGAGCCATAATCATTAGCTTTGAGAGTTTTTTTAAAGATCTTGTGGGAATTGCTCTTAATAAGTAAATTACTAAACTTACTAAAAATAATTTCCAGTTGACAGCATTATTTTACATAACATTATATAATTAATAGACTGCAGTCCTGTAGACACAGCCCCAGACTGTTGAATATGTTTGCGAGACTCAAGACATTAGGCTGGCAATCAGATATAAATGTGTTAGAATGCATCTGTCTACGTAATTACTATGTTTAATGCCTACATTACTTGGCAATTAGTTACCAGGCTGGGTTAATCATTCCCAGACATTAGGCTAACTAGCTACTTAGTTAGAGTTTCATAGCTGTGTAGTTACCTGAAATACTATACTTCCCATACCCTTAATAGCTGAAGCGTTAAAGCACAGCTATCTAAATTATCCCATTGATGTTCTTCGTTTTCGTTAAGTCCACCATTATGAATACAATTAGGGCAGTTTTCCCCTATACAGAATGTGGCATTTGGAAGCAATGACAATTTTTTTTTTAAGTACAAAATGTTAGTAGTGAACAAAAATGGGGACTTAGCTTCCATAAACCAGTGTTTTCTTTACTGTACACAGTAAATCCGATATACATAGCACACAGGCGAGCTAAACCTCTACCTAATTATATACAACATGTTGATATTCATTCCATGTCCGAATGAGATAGGACTCAGTGGACAGGGACATAGCTATAGCTATAAAAGGGGCAGAGGTAGCAGTTGCACCCAAGCTCTGGTTCCTAAGTGGACACAAAGGTCCCTCTGTCACATAAGAAGACAAAAACATTATGAATGGCACATGATATTTCTGTACCTTGTTACTCCCAGGAGCTTCAAGTTACATCAGTGAAGCGGAGAACAAAGTAACATCATTTCTGTGACTAAGAGTCCTTTTACACAGGCAGATTCTCTGCCCATTACGAGCCCTGATCGACTATATGCAAGTCGATTGACACTTGACAGCATATCTCTGATTTTACCGGACAAACTGCTGCCAATAAGCGACCATTTTTGCGGTCCTATAAAAGTTCTGATTAGCCAAAAAATAAGCATTTGCTCTTTTGTCAGCTGATAGACTGTTTACACCATCAGGAAGAAGAACATAAGGCCAGGTGTAAATATTCACTTACAATTGAGCAACCCAGACTTAATATCTAAAGACCCCTATACACATTAGGCTATTGTTGACCAAACCAGCTGTTTTGGGCAGGACCAGCCAATAATCCCCCCTGACATCAGTCTTTTTGTTCTTTCAGGAAATAAGCTTCCTCCAGAGGTATCAAGAAGCAGCTTTTTTCTCTCTCCCATGGAAAACACGAACATGCTCGGTATGGGGAAGTCAGGTGTATTGGCACCTTAAAGGGGTTTTCTAGGATTACTATGGTCTTTACCAGACATACTTATATAGTTGTTTATCTCAAGTACATCTCCACCCTTTTTTTTTTTCTTCTTCAGTTTGGACTTTCCTGACCCTGTATGTAGCACTTCCTGTTCATGTATCCAACCAAGCCCATAATACACTTCTCCTTTCTCAACCACAGCTCCAGCACCGCCCCTAACAATGCCTGCCTACTTTATAGCTCCTCCCACCAGATAGTTACATAGACACTCCTATCACTGCCCCTGACAATGCCCCGCTCATTCATAGCTCCTCCCACCAACTATTTACATAGACACCCCCCTATCACTGCCACTAACAACACACAGCTAGTTTATATACTAGATAGTGAGAAGAAACAAAAAGCCAGTGGCACTGCTGTGTGTCTAAACCAAATGCACTGGATCCTAAACACCCTGCCCCTTTATTACAGCAGATATAGGTGGTGTTTAGCTCAAAAATAGCAATTGCAAACTTGTGTGAAAAAAATACTGAAGAGCGGCACTCACCACTGCTGGTAAAACAGTTCTTTATTTAACCATACAAGGTTAGGCTCGGAGACATGCAATAAAAATCTTCACAACTCAAAAGGCGGGGACGGCCATTTTGCGCTAGTTTGCGATTCGTCTAGCCACTGACATCACCACGCTACTTCGCACGGACTTATATAGAGGAAGCGTCTGGTTGGCATAGCAACTCACACGCCACAAGATACTCTCCTTTAATAAAGCGCATACATTGATACACATAGCATCTATCAAACCATATTGGAATAACTTAGAATAGTTACATATGATACAATTAAACACATTTAGATAATTTCTGTCGTTGAGTCCAAGAGGGCCCAAAGCCGCGGTTCTAATTATCTGCCTGGCTTGTCATTGCAGGAGCGAGTCTGTGACCCCCTAGGGGCATATTCGGCACCAACTCGATTCCAGTAAAGGTAAGGCAGTGTGGAGTTCCTCCATGTATGTCGCAGACGTGTTGGATTAGTCTGGTACAACCTTTACCGGTTTTCAAAGAATTGAGATGTTCTCTAAATCGCTCGAATAGTGGGCGGATAGTCTTACCTATGTAGAAAACTCCAAATTGACACTGCACAAGGTAGACTACATAGTTACTCCTATATGTGATAAATTGTGCGAATACGTGTGGGATGCCACCAACATTCAGGCATTTGGACTGACTATTATATCTGCAAAAGGAGCCATTCCCACATTTATAATTACCTTTTAATCTATTAGCTGTGAGCCAGTTGCTAGCTTTCTTCTCCCAAAACCTACTCCTCACCAGTCAATCCATAATAGTATGGCATTTTTTAAAAGCTATAAATAGTCTTTGCTTAGTTATATCCTGCAGACTAGCCTCATCTTTCAAAATATCCCAATTATCGCAGACACCACGTTTAACCAATTCTGCCGCTGGCCTATACCTAAAAGTGAAGACAAACCTTTCTTTTTTATTTTGACTAGCATGTTTCCTACCATGTAATAAATGATCTTGGGTGAATTCACCTGCTTTTCTCCTTGCCAGGTCTACATCCTTCTCTCGATATCCTCTACAAATCAACCTCTACTTTAGCTCCTCTGATTGTTTGACATACCCCTCTTCTGTGCTATTAATTCTCTTAAGTCGTATAAACTGGCCATATGGCACAGATTTTTTTACACCAGCTGGGTGGAAGCTACATACAGAAGGGAGTTAGTGGCAGAAGGTTTACAATAGCTTGTAGTATAGAGTCGACCTTCTCTTACAAATAATTTAACATCTAGAAACTCCAGAGAACTACCCTCATAATTGAGGAAAAATATTATATTCATGTGGTTGCTATTCAAATCTCAGTGCCAGACCACACCAGAAAGATGTCATCGAGATACCGTAGGAAGGTCTGTATATATTGCACATATGGGTTATCAACAGAGAAGACATGCATATTCTCAAAGACCGCTAGAAATAAATTTGCATATGTATAGGATACCGGAGTACCCATTGCAGTTCCAAGTCTTTGTCTGAACCACTGTTCACCAAACTTAAAGGTGTTGTTGACGAGGACAAAGGTGAATGCTTCTTCAATGAACTAGCGGTATATCATGTTTTTATCCGTTTTCATCAATACTTCCCTCACTGCCTCCACACCCGCCTTATGAGGAATGTGTGTGTAGAGGCTTTCCACATCCAGTGACACAAGACTCTCCCGCCACTCAAAGCACTTAATGGCTTGGAGGAAATTGCTGGTGTCGCTAAGATATGTGGGGGCACCAATCAGAAGGGGTCTCAACAGCCAATCAATATATTTGAAAAGGGACTCGGTAACCGAGCCTATGCCTGCCACAATTATGTGGCCTGGGGGTGAGGTTAGAGATTTGTGTACTTTAGGAACGAAATACCAGGTAGGCTTATTAGGGAGCTGGGGTACCAATTTTTAAAATATGTTAGAGGGTGAAAAATCAGCCGCGATATACTTAGAGATTAAATCCCTAAGTCGCAGCAACACCTCTGCTGTGGGATCAGTTCCCAACTTTTCATATGTACTGTTTTCCTCCATTGGCCTCCTGTAAATAATATTCCTGGGTGAGTAACACCACATTGCCCCCTTTGTCAGCCGGCTTTACCACCACATCTTCCAAACCACTGAGCCATTTAAGAGCCATTTTCTCACCAGTGGTTACATTTTCATGTACTACAGGATATACTAAGGCTCTGATATCTCTCAAGACACGTTTATGGAAGATGTCGATGCTGCTGCCAGCCGGCATGGGGGGCAAAAAGTGGACGCAATCCCAACTCTAAACCTATCACCCTCTGTATACGCCCCATCTTCTCCCGTAAGTTAGTATCCATGAGTGCTTCCAAACATGCAACCTCCATCTCATTGAATTCACTATTAACATCAAATCTTAAATAATTGGTTTTAGCAGGTACTTCTCCCTGTTTCATGGAACAATGATTCATTGGTAAGGTACTAAACATCTTCTTAAGGTAAAGCTTATGAATGGATTTGTACAAATCGATTTCAAAGTCTGCTGGGCTGAACTGCTCTACCAGACTGTATCCCAGTCCCCGGTTCAGGACTGAGACACAGTCTGGGGGCAGCTCATAACCCGTGAGATTAATTACAATATTATCATTAGTGGATTCAATACTCTCATGGGCTGATGGATTCATTGTCTCCATGAGACTTGTCTTCTCCTGTGTGTGGATTTCCTTATTTCTTTGGCTTCTTCTTTTTCTCCCTCTCCTGTTTTTTCTTCTAAAGGGTCATTTCTATGCACAACATTCCCCAGACCACCTTCTGAGCCACTAGAATCGGAATCCGTTGTCCAACAGTCACTCTTTGTCCTACGTGTTGGGCGCATTTTACGATGTTTCTGTTTATTCCATTGAAAGATTTTATTATTGTCGTAGTCACATTTATCCCGCAAGAATTCATCTTTTTTAGTTGTGTCTACTTGTGTCAAAATGAGTTTCTTATTAAATCTCTTATCAAAGTTGAGGAATTGGGCTTCCGTCAGTCTCATCTTCAACTCTTCCTTAATTTTCTGCAAATCTCCATTAACAGTTGCATATTCAACCTCATGTCTACGGAGAAGTAACTGGAGAACCTGCATGGAAAAGCCAGCATGTGACTCTTTCCATTCCGTGGTGAATGCCTCATCCTCCTCGTATTGCAATAACTCCTTGTAAACCCTCAGGTAGTCAAACATGCTAGTCAAAACTAAAAAGAAAGGTTTGTCTTCACTTTTAGGTATAGTCCAGTGGCGGAATTGGTTAAACGCGTTGTCTGCGATAATTGGGATATTTTGAAAGATGAGGCTAGTCTGCAGGATATAACTAAGCAAGACCACTTATAACTTTTAAAAAATGCCATACTATTAGGGGTTGACTGGTGAGGAGTAGGTTTTGGGAGAAGAAAGCTAGCAACTGGCTCACAGCTAATAGATTGAAGGGTAATTATAAATGTGGGCATTGCTCCTTTTGCAGATATAATAGTCAGTCTAAATACCTGAATGTTGGTAGCGTCCCACACGTAGTCGCACAATTTATCACATGTAGGAGTAACAATGTAGTCTACCTTGTGCAGTGTCAATGTGGAGTTTTCTACATAGGTGAGACTATCCGCCCGCTATTCGAGCGATTTAGAGAACATCTCAATTCCTTGAAAACCGGTAAAGGTTGTACCAGACTAATCCAACACGTCCGCGACATACATGGAGGAAATCCACGCTGCCTTACCTTTGCTGGAATCGAGTTGGTGCTGAATATGCCCCAAGGGGGTGACAGACACCGCTCGCTCCTGCAAAGAGAAGCCAGGTGGATAATTAGAACCCCGGCTATGGGCCCTATGGGACTCAACGACAGAAATTATCTAAGTGTGCTTATTTAATTGTATCATATGTAACTATTCTAAGTTATTCCAATATGGTTTGTAAATGCTATGTGTAACAATGTATGCACTTTATTTAAGGAGAGTATCTTGTGGCGTTTGAGTTGCTATGCCAACCAGATGCTACCTCTATATAAGTCCGTGCGTAGTAGCGCGTTGATGTCAGTGGCTAGACGAAGCGCAAACTAGCGCAAAATGGCCGTCCCCGCCTTTTCAGTTGTGAAGATTTTTATTGCATGTCTCAGAGCCTAACCTTGTATGGTTGAATAAAGAAATGTTTTACCAGCAGTGGTGAGTGCCGCTCTTCACTAATTTTCTCACACACAGCTAGTTCATAGCTCCTCCCACCAGCTAGTTACATAGCCACTCCCCTATCACTGACCTTATTGCTGCTTTGATATAACATAACAGGAAATAAGATCTGCATAGACGTGATCATGTGACAGAGGAAGGTGCAATAAAGGTAAAAGCAAAACATTACAGAAATTAAAGCTACCTTCATAAATTATTTTTTTAAACGATGTACATTTTATGAAGCAGTATGCAATGTGTGTATACGATTCCAACTTTATGTTTGCAGGCATGTAAAAAAAATGACCTTACTATTCTTTAACTACTCTGTAGAATAGGATTGGCCACCACCCTTCAAGTGTAACTGTTTACCTCCATATATTATATTACACAGGGTGGAATCAAGAATCATCAGTCATAGACCAACATTTGTGACTGTTCTATTGAGAACAGGACCCTATGTCTCATGATTGGTGGGGATTCAAGTGGTCCTCTGGATAGGGAATAAGTATTGTTCATGGGAAAATATAGGAATAATGCACAAAGTGATGCAAAATACCAAGCACATCAATGTCACAGTACATAAATAATAAAAAAAACCTGTAGATATATGTTGCTAGATGACACTGGCTGTAAATGGCTTATTTTTTAGGAAGATCTTTGGATGTTGTGGGACACTGATGATATCTTAAATGGGTTGTCCAGCTTTTTTTTACTCCACTCCATTCAACTCCCTTCATTGGTCTTCCGCTCCCTGTCTGCAAACTTCCAGTTGCACCAATGACTGCCCTAAGCGGTGACATGTCCCCATGTGGAATTTTACTGCCGACTCTTGTGTTGCTTGGGAATATATTACTGTTGGGGCCAGTTATTGGCTGCAGTGGTGCTTATGAGCCCTTCTTTTTGGAATGTTACAAATGGGGACTAAAATTCCAATGAAAAGAGATGGAATAGAGAAGCGGGGAGCAGAAGAATTTTTTTCACAATTAAAGCAGTATGAGGTTGAATTGTAAAAAATATCAAAGCTGGAAAACCTCTTTAAAAACAATTATTGTTGCCAATGTGTATTGATAACACATTGAAATAATTTTACTTTCCTGAACTGAAACATTTGATGTAAAGCAAAAAGCACACATCAATGTAATGTACAACAAATACTGTACTTTAATACAGATAAAAGTTTTCTTTGCATTTGTCCACATTATAATGCTTCTGTCTGTTACCATTTGTTTATAATTTTCTTGGCAAGCCAGAAAGCAGTTACCCATTAACTGAATATTAGCTACTTCCTTGGCTAGGTGCCAATTCATTCAGACTATATATTGTTAACTGCATAGTGAATGGTATAGAATGATAAATGCATAAACTATTTTTCCTTATTTCAATTATATTACTTATTAATGCTGTTGTCCAAGTTATTTTTTTGTTCTTTAATATCTTTCTAACTAAGCAAATGTAAGGGGTTATCAATTCACTTATGTCCTCTACAGTAGCCCTGTTCTCCCAGTTAGCTGAGGTTACATGACCTGTGATGTCAGCTTCTTTCCCTACACTGCATAACCTTCCTAGGTCTCCCCTCCCACTGGATTATTCAGCAAAGTTTAACCCTTTCTACCATCAGCAGCATAGAATCAGGGTTGGAGGCTCTGCCTCAGGTACAGAGCAGCTACAGGGTTTCCACTTCTCCAGACAGTGAAGAGACAAATGCTGTGCACAGGATATTCCCTCCCCATCCTGGAGACACAAAGCTGAGAGCTTTTCTGCTGGCTAAAGTGTCTGTAAAGCATTGCACATGAAAAGGTAGGAGGACGATTTTGTGTGTATCAGCATTAACTATATACTGTATAGCTGGGACTTGTAATCCCAACATGAGTATCCCAGCAGTCAGACTGCAGACTGGGCAGCACTTTAGTCACTCCCTTTTCAGAGTAGGGGGAGGGAATGGCAGTCTTTGTTGATACCCACCTCCGAAATTGTTGTTACGCACCCCATAGCTCTGCAACTACATATCAACAAAGGGGCCAGAACAGAACTAAGGAAATAAGTAAATATAATTTTTGTTTGCCTGAAACTTGCTAAGCTTATGTCAATATTGCTGACCATCAGATTTACAGTACTTTATATTTTTTTACATAACTTGGAAAACCCGTTTAATTATTAATTATTACACATATCAGACAACAAATGAAGAATAATAAACTCATGGGTAGATGACAGCAAACTGGATAAGGATGATGACAGAGGAGGGAAATGGAGTGTGACAATGGAATAGATGTTAGATGGCAAGAGCATACAGGTGAACAGTGCTGAGTGTAGGTAAGAGGAATAAACTTAGAAACTGACCCTGAACCACTAAGTCCATCAAGCCAGGCAGAAAATTAAAATCCTAACTAGAAAGAGAAAGTAGAATCCACAGCAAACACAATTATAATATAGACAACAATATGAACCGCAAATCCAAGGATGCACAAAAAATAAAGCCAAGGGAGTAGGATGGAATAAAAATTTTGGAAACAAATGTACAGAGCATTAACTATGCCTATCAAAGAGGCACTGAAACTAAAGGTATTTAAAGTAATAACAATCAAGAGACTCCTCCTAACAGACCCCTCCTAACAGACCAAGCAAGTTGATAACAGAACTAGATTCAGGTATAAGGCATTACATATCAACTACCTCAAGCTAAGTCAGTGAGAAACAGTCATGTGGTCCCTGTTGCTTGTAACTAGAACCCACAGGAGTGCCATAGCATCTTTATTTTGCTGATCAGCAGGGGTCCCAGAGGTTGGGCTTCCACCAGGGGTTGGACCAAACATCAGAACATACAAGAAACTCGGGGTAAAAGAAATGATGAGAAGTAAAGAAGTACATGAAGAAAGCACTGACTATGAAAACATGAGAACATGGGGGAAATAGGAGTATACAGCACAAAAAAGGAAAGATAAGATCAAAGAACATTCATAAACTCTTTGCCCACATTAGATACAAATTGTAGGATGATTTTTCTAGGCTTCAAACTACAGCTCTTTAGAGTAAGATATAATGATGTGAAATTGTTTTTCTTGATGTGAATTTTCTTTTTAGCGACCTTGCTTAGTCATCGAGAGGAATATGCATATACTAAGAAAAAGGAGACAGATCAAGTGAGCTATTTGAAACCATTATTAATTGTTAATTGGCTACTGAGCCCTTAACCAGATACCTAAAGCTGAAAACACCACTAATAGCAACAGATGCAAGTTATATAGATCCTTCAGCACACAAACATTAAAAGTTATGTGCTCATGTTTAATTTTTCATTTTTTCTGCAATCCATAATGGCAAAGAAGCTTTCTGATGATAAAACCAATGTCATTTTTAAAGCACTCACATTATTATTATTTTTTTTTTATATTTGTATTAAAATACATGAGTAGGAAGTACAAAGGTAGTCTACATATCAGAAATGGTATATCTTGTACAAGGGAATGAGGAGTGTAAAGTTTGAAAATAAAAATGCATATTAGATTTTGACATTAATTCCAGTCTAAGAGAGTAAAGAAGGGGTTATAAAAGAAGCTGCAAGAAAGCATGTTACAGAAGCACATGTGGATCTGCAGGGCCACCGAACAGATATGACTTGGGGTTACTCCTAAGGGCATTATTCTGGCAGCCCCTGGTCTTTACCTTTTATACCCTATAAAGGAATCTGAACTCTGATGCAGGGGAACCACCAGGCTGTACTAGAGACTGCTGACCCATGGTAAGGGGAAACAGGTGCAGAACACCAAGGGATCATGCAAAACCATAGTTAAGCCTCATTCACATGTCAGTGTTTTGGTCATTGATTTCCATCAGTGATTGTGAGCATAAACTTGGATTGGAGGCTACACAGAGTTAAGTTATAATGGAAAGATCTGCACCTGTTCTGTGTTTAGAACACCACCAGTTTTTGGCTCACAAACACTGATAGAAATCATTGACAAACTACATGACAAAATAATGTGGTCTTAATAGCCAGGAAATGCTCAACCCCATATGCAGTTAGTGATGTCGCGAACATAAAATTTTCAGTTCGCGAACAGCGAACGCGAACTTCCGCAAATGTTCGCGAACAGGCGAACCGGGCGAACCGCCATAGACTTCAATAGACAGGCGAATTTTAAAAACCAAAGGGACTCTTTCTGGCCACAATAGTGATGGAAAAGTTGTTTCAAGGGGACTAACACCTGGACTGTGGAATGCCGGAGGGGGATCCATGGCAAAACTCCCATGGAAAATTACGTAGTGGACGCAGAGTCGGGTTTTAATCCATAAAGGGCATAAATCAACTAACATTCCTAAATTGTTTGGAATAACATGCTTTAAAACATCCAGTGTGTGTATACGATCAGGTATGATGCTGTATCGATCAGGTAGTGTAAGGGTTACGCCCGATTCTCAGACATTGACAGACCAAACTCCTCTTTTAATGCACCGCAAACAGTCCATTTGCACAACCGCAAACTCCCCATTTGCACAAGGTTGGACACCAAGCTAGCCACGTCCCGGTGATGTCATTGAAGGTTTCTTCCTCCACCCAGCCACGTACAACACCAAGGGTCCCCGAAAGGTCAATTGAATTGATTTTTCGAACGGGGAGATGGTTAAAAAAACGCGGGCTCCCTCCCCTTTGTTTTAATCCACGGTCACTGCGTCTGCGCCGTGCAATTTACTGTCACACCCGATATGAGTGGTATTTTCTGTAGTACTATTCTCATCAGTTTAATCCCTCTAACGTCCCAAATCTGGGGGCCATTTATTGAATAGATTTTTCGAACGGGGAGATGGTTAAAAAAACGCTGGCTCCCTCCACTCTGTTTTAATCCACGGTCACTGCGTCTGCGCCGTGCAATTTACTGTCACACCCGATATGAGTGGTATTTTCTGTAGTACTATTCTCATCAGTTTAATCCCTCTAACGTCCCCAATCTGGGGGCCATTTATTGAATAGATTTTTCGAACGGGAGATGGTTAAAAACGCTGGCTCCCTCCACTCTGTTTTAAACCACGGTGACTGCGTCTGCGCCGTGCAATTTACTGTCACACCCGATATGAGTGGTATTTTCTGTAGTACTATTCTCATCAGTTTAATCCCTCTAACGTCCCCAATCTGGGGGCCATTTATTGAATAGATTTTTCGAACGGGAGATGGTTAAAAAACGCTGGCTCCCTCCACTCTGTTTTAATCCACGGTCACTGCGTCTGCGCCGTGCAATTTGCTGTCACACCCGATATGAGTGGTATTTTCTGTAGTACTATTCTCATCAGTTTAATCCCTCTAACGTCCCCAATCTGGGGGCCATTTATTGAATAGATTTTTCGAAAGGGGAGATGGTTAAAAAAACGCTGGCTCCCTCCACTCTGTTTTAATCCACGGTCACTGCGTCTGCGCCGTGCAATTTACTGTCACACCCGATATGAGTGGTATTTTCTGTAGTACTATTCTCATCAGTTTAATCCCTGTTACATCCCATATCAGGGATTGCCTTTTGTGAAAAAAATTTAGGCCGGGTACCTTCGACTGCCTTCACAGTGACAGACCAAACTCTCATACACTAAACTGAATTGATTTCAGGAACCGGAGATGGAAAAAGCAGCTTGGTCGGTCCTCATACTCCCAAATTGGGGCACTGCGCGTGCACAGAGCAATGTGCTGTGACACCCTATATGAGTGGTGTCTTAACTAGTACTATTCCTATCAGCGGCCGGCGGGTGCGTGGTAACTTGAGAGCAGGTGATCAAAGCTGAGCTGGAGGAAGATGGTGCGTCAAGGTTCTTAGCGGAAGCTGTTGAAGATTGGGTGTCCTGTCTAAGCCAGTCAACTACGTCCTCAGAATTTTTCGGGTTCAGGGTACATGGCCTCTGAACACTAGGCATTATTCCAGGGACAGTGGAAATCACAGCACCACGGCCACGACGGCCCCTGCTGGGTGGCCTGCCTCTGCCTGTCATTTTTTTTTCGATAAGTGGTACTGTGCCACCCTGTATCAGTGGTGGGCACTGGCAGTGGGCACACTACAGTCTGTGGAAGTGGGCCTGACACACACTGGCAGCAGGCAAGCAACTGAAATTAGACTAATGTGTAAAAATTAAATGCCTTATTTATCGTCAAGCTACTGTGCCACCCGGTATCAGTGGTTGGCACTGGCAGTGGGCACACTACAGTCAGTGGAAGTCGGCCTGACACACACTGGCAGCAGGCAAGCAACTGAAATTAGACTAATGTGTAAAAATTAAATGCCTTATTTATCGGCAAGCTACTGTGCCACCCGGTATCAGGGGTGGGCACTGGCAGTGGGCACACTACAGTCAGTGGAAGTGGGCCTGACACGCACTGGCAGCAGGCAAGCAACTGAAATTAGACTAATGTGTAAAAATTAGATGCCTTTTTTTATGCAAAGTCCTGTGCCAGCCGGTATGAGTAGTGGGCACTGGCAGTGGGCACACTACAGTCACTGGAAGTCAGCCTGACACACACTGGCAGGCAACTAAACTTAGATTAAAGTGTAAAAATTAAATGACTTTTTTTGATGCAGTCCTGTGCCACATGGGATGACAGGGGTGGGCACTGGCAGTGGTCACACTACAGTCAGTGGAAGTCGGCCTGACACACACTGGCAGCAGGCAAGCAGCTGAAATTACACTAAAGTGTAAAAATTAAATGCCTATTTTGATGTAAAGTCCTCTGCCAGCCGGTATGAGTGGTAGGCACTGGCAGTGGGCACACTATAGTCGGTGGAAGTCGGCCTGACACACACTAGCAGCAGGCAAGCAACTGAAATTACACTAAAGTGTAAAAATTAAATGCCTTTTTTTGATGCAAAGTCCTGTGCCACACGGGATGACAGGGGTGGGCACTGGCAGTGGGCACACTACAGTCAGTGGAAGTAGGCCTGACACACACTAGCAGCAGGCAAGCAACTGAAATTACACTAAAGTGTAAAAATTAAATGCCTTTTTTTGATGCAAAGTCCTGTGCCACTCGGGATGACAGGGGTGGGCACTGGCAGTGGGCACACTACAGTCAGTGGAAGTCGGCCTGACACACACTGGCAGCAGGCAAGCAGCTGAAATTACACTAAAGTGTAAAAATTAAATGCCTTTTTTTGATGCAAAGTTCTGTGCCACACGGGATGACAGGGGTGGGCACTGGCAGTGGGCACACTACAGTCAGTGGAAGTCGGCCTGACACACACTGGCAGCAGGCAAGCAACTGAAATTACACTAAAGTGTAAAAATTAAATGCCTTTATTTGATGCAAAGTCCTGTGCCACACGGGATGACAGGGGTGGGCACTGGCAGTGGGCACACTACAGTCAGTGGAAGTCGGCCTGACACACACTAGCAGCAGGCAAGCAACTGAAATTACACTATAGTGTAAAAATTAAATGCCTCTTTTTTTGCAAAGTCCTGTGCCAGCCGGTATGAGTGGTGGGCACTGGCAGTGGGCACACTACAGTCAGTGGAAGTCAGCCTGACACACACTGGCAGGCAACTAACCTTAGATTAAAGTGTAAAAATTAAATGCCTTTTTTGATGCAAAGTCCTGTGCCACACGGGATGACAGGGGTGGGCACTGGCAGTGGGCACACTACAGTCAGTGGAAGTCGGCCTGACACACACTAGCAGCAGGCAAGCAGCTGAAATTACACTAAAGTGTAAAAATTAAATGCCTTTTTGATGCAAAGTCCTCTGCCAGCCGGTATGAGTGGTAGGCACTGGCAGTGGGCACACTACAGTCACTGGAAGTCAGCCTGACACACACTGGCAGGCAACTAACCTTAGATTAAAGTGTAAAAATTAAATGCCTTTTTTGATGCAAAGTCCTGTGCCACACGGGATGACAGGGGGTGGGCACTGGCAGTGGGCACACTACAGTCAGTGGAAGTCGGCCTGACACACACTAGCAGCAGGCAAGCAGCTGAAATTACACTAAAGTGTAAAAATTAAATGCCTATTTTGATGCAAAGTCCTCTGCCAGCCGGTATGAGTGGTAGGCACTGGCAGTGGGCACACTACAGTCACTGGAAGTCAGCCTGACTCACACTGGCAGGCAACTAACCTTAGATTAAAGTGTAAAAATTAAATGCCTTTTTTGATGCAAAGTCCTGTGCCACACGGGATGACAGGGGTGGGCACTGGCAGTGGGCACACTACAGTCAGTGGAAGTCGGCCTGACACACACTAGCAGCAGGCAAGCAGCTGAAATTACACTAAAGTGTAAAAATGAAATGCCTTTTTTGATGCAAAGTCCTCTGCCAGCCGGTATGAGTGGTAGGCACTGGCAGTGGGCACACTACAGTCACTGGAAGTCAGCCTGACACACACTGGCAGGCAACTAACCTTAGATTAAAGTGTAAAAATTAAATGCCTTTTTTTGAAGCAAAGTCCTGTACCACACGGGATGACAGGGGTGGGCACTGGCAGTGGGCACACTACAGTCTGTGGGCCTGCAGCTCCTCACACACAGGCAGGCCATGCAACTGCAATATGCATATAAAGGAAAAAAAAAGCAGACTAATGTTGCAGCCCTAAAAAGGGCTTTTTGGGGTGCTGTCAGGACGCTGTCCTTACAGCAGAGATCAGATGAGTCTTTCAGGACTGGAGTGGACACTGAATTCACTAGCCTAGCTATCAATTTCCCTATTAAATCAGCAGCAATTACACTCTCCCTCCTCTCACTAAGGCTCCATTCACACGACCGTATGTTGTCCGCAAAAAAACGGATCCGTGTCCGCAAAAAAACGGATCCGTGTCCGTTTTTTTGCTGATCCATAGACTTCAATAGGGCCATGTCCTATTGAAGTCTATGGATCAGCAAAAACGGAATGCAATCCGTTTTTTTGCGGACACTGAATCCGTTTCTGCGGCACTCTGTCGTGTGAATGGAGCCTAAGACTGCAAATTCCAAATGAATCTAAAATGGATGCTGTGCAGGAGGTGGGAGGGTCTGGGAGGGAGGGTATGCTGCTGATTGGCTGGAATGTGTCTGCTGACTGTGAGGTACAGGGTCAAAGTTTGCTCAATGATGATGTATAGGGGGCGGACCGAACATCGCATATGTTCGCCCGGCAGAGGCGAACGCGAATAAGCTATGTTCGCCGGCGAATAGTTCGGGCCATCTCTATATGCAGTTGTGCATCTATACCCAGGGGAGCAAATCCTGCACATGTGGTCAGTTGCTAATGGTGATCCCCAGCAAAAAATGCATGCAATGGAGGATGCCCACAGCGGACCACAATTACCACAAGGACATCCTACACCAGATAGCAAAATGTGTGGATGTAATTGACTATATGAAATAAACATTTACAAGAATAGGTGCACTACTGTGGTGGATGCAATCAACAAAATCTGTCTAAACCCTCACACTGGTGTTCAAATGAGACTTTAGCTGGGGATCGCCATTAGCAACTGACCGCATGTGCAGGATTTGCTCCCCTGGGTATAGATGCACAATTGCATATGGGGTTGAGCATTTCCTAGCTCTTAAGACCACATTATTTTGTCATGTAGTTTGTATAAACTCCAAATTTAAATGTGCCTTGATTCCATAGGCAACATTTAGGTGCACCTGTGAGGACTATGTCATATTACTCAGCCATGGGTGGGACTCACAGCCTCCTCCCTCCTCCCATTGTATGTGTGGTTTCACACTGGAGGCAACTGGGAGCTGTTTGTTGTGAGTCTGACCTTACACTCCTGTAATTCGCCCACTGGCCCCTGGTACTGCCCATATGGCATAGGTAGGTTAGCGTTAGGTCCCGTGCCACTTAAGATACCTTGACGGGGTGCACGGGCTCTGGTATGTCCTTAAGACAAGGATATATTGGTTAAAGTCTCATTTCAACACCAGTGTGAGGGTTTAGTCAGATTTGGTTGATTGCATCCATCACAGTAGTGCACCTATTCTTGTAAATGGAAATCATTGACGTGTAAATATGGTATTAGGGAGTATGGGAAATCAGGACAAGCAGAGTTTGTGCAATCCAGGAATCAGTCTAAGAGTCATGGCAGACAGCTCAGGGTCAATACAATGAAGAGGCAAAGGTCAGACAGCAGAGGGTCAAATCTGGAAACAGGCAGAGGTTGGTACATAGGCAGGTAACAAGACTGCGGCACACATTTTCAAGTAACTAGACAACTAGAATCTATTGCTCAGGTGCACTTACCGTGAGGAAAGGTGCCTTACATACCATAACTCAGCCAGCCATAGGTGGGGGAAGATTACGGTGAATGTACATTGGCCCTTTAGGCATGTGCAAGTACCCTATGGGCAGTAAGAGGCAGATCAGGAGAGAGAACGTCTCAGCCTGTTTGGAGTAGACAGCGCAGCACTGCTCCAATCACCAGGACTGCCATGAGAAAGCAGAAACATGCTGGTGGCCCTAGACTGCTGGAGCATTAGCAGGAGAGAGCAGGTAAATGCTTCGGCATCTGTACTCATTAGCAGGAGGGAGGCGGTGGGCACAGACCCCAGGTATAGCAATGTATGGGAAACAAGGACAAAAATAATAGTCTTCACACGAGGACATACATAGTAAAATTTATTCCATGTATTGCAGACGTTTGGGATATACTGCAGGATTTACAATCTGGTTACAGCTAAAGTAGTTTCAGGATTCCAGTAAAAGAAAAAAGAAGATTAGTATAACATCCTAGTGCATTACAACAAGTCAGTTCTTGACATTTTTTCGCTTTTAAATATTCCTGATCAACTGTGAGTGATATTATTGAAAGAGAAAGCATTTATGAACCACAGAAACTGAGCCACAAAGTAATAGACTGTAACAAACTGACTTGTCTGAGCTCGAGTGGTGCCATCCTGAGCCTCTGCACACCAGGAGAGATGCAATTTTGTGCTACACCCCTTTACTCTGTAGATCATTTTTTTCTGCCCTTGGTCTTTTATATGATGAGTCTGACAGGTGCGTTTATGCTGAGAGTCAATTCCTCTCTTTGTGTCAAGGCAGGTGACCAGTGGAGGAGTTTTGTTCAGTGTCTCGCAGGTGGTGTAGAGCGTCTGGCTGGAATGATTCACCCCTTAAAGCTCAATTCAGACTTTGTCTTTCAGGTACTCTAAAGGACCTTCTGGTTAGTCACCCGACCCCAGCATCCTTAGATTAGGCTATGTCTCTGGCTATAAGACTAGGCCAACTTCTTAAGAAACTAAAATGTGAACGTTCTATGTCTGTTCGTCCTTCCTCCTTCCCTTCTGTCTCTCAGTCTTCCATTGATAAAGCACCAGTGGAGTCTGAAGAGCCCATGCAAGTGGACACCTTGGCTTCCCAGCACAGGAGGGATCATCGCTTCTCCTGTTATCCTGTCCTACTAGGCCGGAGCCGAAAATTTCAGCATCTGAGTGATGGTTGGGGAGGTCGCTCAGAAGCATAAGTATTTCCCGAAAAGACTTACATGTTTCTGTTGCTTGTTAATATCTCTTCACAAGGGAGATATGTTTATGGCTTAGCTTTTGTGGCTTTAGGGGTTGCAGCTAATTTTGTTAATATTGATGTTGTGATTGCTTTGGGATTCAATTTACATAGGTTACCTGAACCAATTCTGGTATCTAGAATGGACGCAACTCCTTTGGCCAGAGTATAGGACTCCAGATTTGGTAATGAAAGTTGGTTGCATTCATTCTGCCTTATATGTCATGAAATATTTGTCGGTTGACGTAGTCCTGCAATTACCCTGATTAAGGGTCCATAATTAGAGTTTAGCGAACCTGAACTGTAAAGTTTACGTTTTTTGGTACACGGACCTGAACCTGGACTATTTTACTGAAATCCGGGTTCTGGTTCGGTGTTCGGGTCATTTTATTCTAATACAGAAGCGTTCCCATGGTGATGGGAACGGCTCAGGTTTAGAATATACAATTGGATCGGAGTTTTCTCCAATCCGATGGTATATTTTAAATTCAAGCATCCCCATCACCATGGGAAAGCCTCTGTGTTAGAATATACCATTGGATTGGAGAAAACGCTGATCTGATGGTATATTCTAAACCCGAGGCGTTCCCATGGTGATGGGGATCCACCTCTGAAAGGGCGCTGCCATCCACTGCTCCCTGTCAGAGGTCGAGTGCCGGGAATGTTTCTATAATGTTCGAATTGGTGGGCAGTGTGCCCTCAGGGCACCCTTTCCCCCAGTATTAAAAATCATTGGTGGCCAGTGCACCCTCCCTCCCTTCTCCACAGTATTAAAAATCATTAGTGGCCAGTGCTTCCTCACACCTCCCCCACCATCATTGGTGTAAGCGGAAGTTCCGATCGGAGTCCCAGCAGTGTAATGCTGGGGCTCTGATCAGTTACCAAGGCAGCCAGGACGCTACTGAAGACCTGGCTGCAGTGGTCTGTTAGTCAACAGCAGCACTTACCTGCACTGTGGCCGCTGGGCGCTCCTTCTTCTGGTTAGGTCTGTGCAGCGCATTACAGCAATGCACCGCACTGACCTAATCAGAAGAAGGAGCACCCGGCAGCTACAACGCAGGTGCATTTGGGGTACTTTTCTTTAGTTGGGGTAATAAACCCGTACTGTCGTACCACAGAGCACATTTGTATAAACCGCCGAAAAAACTATTTTAAAATTTTGCGGTGACATACTGCATTTCTGTAGTTGGGTTAATAAACCCGTACTGTCGTACCACAGAGCACATTTGCATACACCGCTGAAAAACCTATTTTAAAGTTTTGCGGTGACAGTGCATTTCTGTAGTTGGTGAAATAAACCCATACTGTCGTACGACAGAGCACGTTTACATGCCCTACTGAAAATCCTATTTTAAAATTATGCGGTGACATAGTGCATTTCTGTAGATGGTGGAAAAAAACAGTACTGCCGTACCACAGATCACGTTTACTTACACCGCTAAAAAAACTATTTTAAAATTTTGCGGTTACATAGTGCATTTCTGTAGTTGCTGTAATAAACCCATACTCTTGTACCACAGAGCACGTTTGCATACAACGCTGAAATACCTGTTTTATAATTTTTGGGGTGACATACTGCATTTCTGTAGTTGGGTTTATTAACCCGTACTGTTGTGCCACAGAGCACGTTTGCATACAACACTGAAAAAACTTTTTTCAAATTTTGCGGTGAAAAACTGCATTTCTGTAGTTGAGTTGATAAACCCATACTGTTGTGCCAAAGAGCACGTTGGCATACAATGGTGAAAAAGCAGTTTTATAATTTTTTGGGTGATATACTGCATTTCTGTAGTTGGGTTAATAAACCTGTACTGTTGTGCAACAGAGCACGTTTGCATACAACGCTGAAAAACCAATTTTAAAATATAGCAGTGACATACTGATTTTCTGTAGTTTGTTGCAATAAACACTGGTTTTGTGCTACATAGCAGATCTGAGGCCTACCCTGTATTTCAGTAATTTTAAGTAATCTTTTGAACTCCGCATTTACATAGTTGGTTGCAAGTGGTAGATAGCACATTAGCGGTGTACGATGCGTTTCTGACAGTCAGATTAAACCGTTAACTTCTGCTTTTACATTGTTGGTTTGAAAAATCAAAATTTTAGTGATAGTGAAGTAATTGTATTGAATTGCTCCGTTACACTGTTGTGTGACCTAAAGAAATTTATTCTGTTTATGACACGGGCACTGCCTTACTGTTAGTGAACTTAATTGTTTACTATTGACAGTTAAACTGACACCGGAGATAAACCATCTGTTAGTTTGGTTGGTGAATGCAAATAATGAGGAGAACATCAAATAAGGGACGTGGGCATGGAGGTGGTGGTGTTGGTGGAGCTCCTGTTGCTGGAAGAGGACGTTGCCGGTCAGCGCCAACTACAGGTCCAAGTGAAACAACTTCCTCAGGTGTGAGTAGGCGACAGAACCTGCAGCGTTATTTGGTAGGCCCGAATGACGCTCTACGAATGGTGAGGCCAGAACAAGTACAGGCGCTAGTAGATTGGGTGGCTGACAGTGCCTCCAGTACCTAAACATTGTCTCCCACTGCTGAAAGCTTAGAGTTGGCACCTGCAGCCCATGCCCATCAGTCTTTCACCTCACCCCCTTGCAAATAAGCCAAACAATCTGAGCCCCAAGTCATGCAGCAGTCTCTTATGCTTTTTGATGACTCTGCTGGCAGGGTTTCCCAGAGCCATAACCATAGCCCTGCCCCAGAAGTGGAAGAGGTTGAGTGCACGGATGCCCAACCACTTAGGTTTGAGGATGAGGACATGGGAACACCACCGCAGCATGTTTCTGATGATGCATGTCACTGTGTGCAGACCGACAAAGAGGGCAGGGGAGAAGACTGGGTGGAAGATGATGTTGAGAACGCTGAGGTCCTACACCCCAAAATATACCACTTAAATCCATGTTATTCATGGGTGGTGAAAAAAATCATATTTTTTAAGGCCAGGAATTACTTTTGAGGCCTGCCCTGCATATGTGTCGGGGACAATATTATAGTTGATCCGTCTAATAGTTCAGGGGTTGACATATTCCAATTTTTTGCTGTCAAGTAACCCTGCACTGCATAGGTGACAGGGACCGAAAATTTTCAAAATCTTCTTTTAATTAGTTGGGTGCAAAATGACCATTTTTGCTGGGCACAAACCCCTGCTCTGCATAGGTAACAGTAAGCGAAAATGCGGAAAATCTTCTTTTAAATTGTTGGCTGAAATATTACCATTTTTGCCGGGTACAAACCCTTGCTCTGCATAGGTGACAGGGACCGAAAATTTACAAAAATACTCTTTTAAAATGTTGGATGCAAAATTACCATTTTTGCCGGGTACAAACCTTACTCTGCATAGGTGACAGTGAACGAAAATGCAGAAAATGTTCTTTTAAATTGTTGGGTGCAATATTACCATTTTTGCCGTGAATAAACCCCTGCTTTGCCTGGATGCCAGGGGCCTACATTTTTTAAAACCGCCTGTTCCATTGGTGGGTGATATGAATCCCGTCTTGCTGGTGAAAAACCCCTGCTGTGCATTGCTGACAGGGAACCAAATTTTTGAAAATCGTCTGTTCCATTGGTGGGTGACATGAACCCCGTTTTGCCCTAAAATTAACCACTCCTCTGCCTGGGTGCCAGGGGCCTACATTTCTAAAAATCGCCTGTTCCATTGGTCGGTGACATGAACCCCTTTTTCCCATGAATAAACCCCTCCTCTGCCTGGGTGCCAGGGGCCTACTTTTTTAAAAATCGTCTGTTCCATTGGTGGGTGATATGAACCCCGTTTTGCTGGTGAAAAACCTCTGCTGTGCATTGCTGACAGGGAACCAAATTTGGTAAAAAAACATTTGTTAATGATCCTCCTAGATCTAGATTTAGATTTTTTATTTTTATGAATTTTATTTTATTTTAAGTCACTTCCCTATCCACATTTGTTTGCAGGGCACTTACGCACATTTTGCTGCCTTTTGCAGCCCTCTAGCCCTTTCTAGGACTTTTTTTACAGCCATTTTAGTGCCCAAAAGTTCAGGTCCCAGTTGACTTCAATGGGGTTCAGGTTTGTGAAGTTCGGCCAAACTCGTCGAACCTGAACTTCCAGGTGTCCTCTCAACTCTACTCCTTTGTATATGACTGTACCCTGTGCATAGCCTTCTCTAGATCCCTCACTGGATAATGTCTCCTCCTAATGTCCCAGCAGTCTTCTAAAACCTTATTAAAGACATTCTTTGTAAATTCATTGTTGTGGACTGTCTTGATGATATATATTTTTTTTAATTATTAAATCTTTATTTACTTTTTCTCCATATCAAACACAATCGTAATAACAAGAAGAATTTACAAATATCCCCCCCCCCCAACCACCCCCTCAAGCCTGCCCGGAAAAGAAGGAAAAAAAAAAAACTTCTCCCCCTTTATTCATTCCACCAGTTCCATATCTTACTGAATTTTACATTAGACCCTCTTTGTTTATACAGAATCTGTTCGTACTTTTTAACTTTAATACAGTAACTAGATTTAACCATGTTCGATGCTCTGGGGGGTGCTGGGCAAACCACAATCTAGAGATAATGAGCCTAGCTAAGAAGGACACTTTGACCAGAAGACAAAGTTTGGAAGACTGACAGACTATCTCAGAAAAATCACCCAAGATCCATACTCCAGGCACAAAAGGGATCTGAATTTGGAGTTTTTGTATTAAGGTTGTTTGAACCAAATGCCAGTACTCCTTCACTGGAGGACAATCCCAAAACATGTGTAACTGATCGGCACCAGGGCAGTCACAACGCAGGCAATTGGAAGAAGTCCTAAAACCTCTCTTCTGTAGCCACAATGGTGTTATGTATATCTTATGAATAATATTAAACTGCACTACAGTCATATTCTTCAAAATGTTTTCCCATACCGGTGAAGCAAAATTTTCAAGTGTAGTGGTCCAGGCTTTATGTCCTGGAGAGTGACGTTCAAAGAAATAAAATTTAATTAAGTGTTTATAACAATGTGAGATTTTAACTTTCATATGTGTTCCTCTTTCTTGTAATAACTGATGAAGAAAAGGTGGAGCTTCTATATTAAAAAAGTGCTTATCTGAAATAGAAGAGAGTGCAAAACATAGCTGAAAATATGGATACCATGCTACCTCGCCCAAATTTTTCTTTTGAGTAAGCTCCAAAAGAGACAAAATGTGCCCATTTTTTACCACTTGACTGAGATAGTAAATATTTTTTGTCCTCCAGTAATGGCTAGCCTCCAAGTTCAAAAGAGTATGAAACCTTTTATTATGCCATAATGGAGTACAGATCAGTGATGCTGTAACTTTACACCATTTCCTAGTCATCTTCCAAGCTCTTATAAACAAACTAGAGAAGGAGGTATAATCTCGTAGATTCTTAGATAAATAACTGGACTCCAATAGTGTAAAAAAATATGAAAAGCCTGCTTCTCTTAGTTTAGTTTAATACATAGGGGACTATTTTTCCAATCATTAAAAAAACATAGCTGTGAGGCAACAAAATATCCCTTAAAGTACGGAAGATTTAGGCCTCCCTGCTCATACAACATGGAGAAATAGTCCACCTTCAATCTCACACGTTTTCTCCCCCATAGTAAATCGTTAATCATTCTTTCTATAAACTTGAAGAATTTGTCCTCAATCCAAATGGGGGAGTTTCGGAGAACATAAAGCACTTGGGGGAGTACCACCATTTTAATTAAAGAAATCCTGTCTGCTCTAGTAAGCGGAATTTTCTGCCATACCTTAATTTTTGATCTAATTTTCGACAATACTGGTATCAAATTAAGCTGTATATAGTCTTGGACTTTGGCAGTCACCGTAATCCCCAAGTACTTCAATGACTCAATGAGAAATTCAAACCATGGACTCTAGTTTTGGTAGATAATTCATCCAACGGTAAAAGGCAAGTTTTCGCCCAGTTGACTTCCAGGCCTGAGACCTCACTATAAGCATTAACAATCTCTATCACCCGAGGTAGTGTGTTTTCTGACTGTTGTATAAAAAACATAACATCATCAGCATATAGGGAAATTCGGTCCTCTGTTCCCATAACTCCAAACCCCAACATCCTCGGATCTAACCTTAGCCGCCAAGGGTTCAATGTAAATGTTGAAGAGGAGTGGGGAAAGAGGACATCCCTGACGGGTTCCTCTTTCCAGTGGGAAGCTCCCCGTCAATACGTCATTAATCCTCAGCCTAGCCACAGGAGATTTGTATAGCAGCTGTATCATCATGATGAATCTTGGGCCAAATCCCATTCTTACCATCACTCTCCAAAGGAACCCCCACTCCACTCTGTCAAAGGCCTTAGTGGCATCAAGAGACAGGATGGAGCAGGAACCATCCGCTGGAGACTGAGTGTTAGCAAAGAGGCGATGTAAATTATAATGTGTACCCCTCCCAGGCATAAATCCATTTTGATCAGGATGAATAACAGACGTAATTACTTTAGAAAGTCTATTAGCAAGGACCTTGGAGAGTAATTTAACATCAGTATTTAATAAGGAAATTGGTCTGTAAGAATCCAATTCCCGTTGATCTTTATCTTTTTTTGGAATTAACACTATCAGTGCTTCCACCATTGAATTGGGGAGAACACCTCCCTGCAATGCCTGAGCAAAAACCTCTACAAGGTATGGTAAAATAATAACCCCATATTTTCGATAGAATTCGTAGGGAGAGACCGTCCAGGCCCGGCGCAGAATTTCCTGATATCGTTTTAAGTGCCCCCTGAATCTCTTGTAGCGACACATCCCTATCTAAAAAAGTCCTCTGGGAGTCTGTTAGCACCGGAAGACAAACAGTATCCAGATATCGATCCATAGATTTAGTGGATATGGTCTGAGTTGACCTATACACTTGGGAAAAATAGTCTAAAAAAATGGTTCTGATTCCCTCCGGGTTACAAACAGACTCTCCATCAACTCCAAAAATTGAAGTGATATCTTTTTTTTATTATCCTGTTGAGCAATAATTCTAGTAAGTAGTCTGCCTGGTCGGCCAGATTCTACAAAGTATTTTTGCCCCTTAAAGAATATACTATGCTGAGCTTTTTCAAAGAGGAATTCCTTTAAGGCAAGACTTGCTTTCTGCATCTCCTCCCTATGGCACTCTAGATGATGTACAGTGAATTGTTCCGTTGCCTGGGTCGCCTTCTTAACCAATTCCTCCTCCCTTTTCCCAAAGCCCCTCCTCATTGCCGTAATGTCACTCATGAGAACCCCCCTCATATATGCTTTCAAGGCGTCCCAAACCGAGTTGATGTTAGCAGAGGGATAATTAATTTCCCAAAAAGTAGAAATGAGTTGTTTAATGGAGTCCTGATTCTCAATAATGGTAAGCCAGTATGGATTCAGCTTAAAAAAGGACCTCAAACTAACGTTCTGTTCCCCAGGGATTAAATCTATTGAGAGAGGGGAATGGTCTGAAACTGTTCTGACCCCATATCGGATCGCTTTTACGTTCTTTAAATTACTACTATTCGTCAGTGCCAGATCAATTCTAGACATTGCCCTCCCTCCTTTGCTGACACATGAATATACCTGTTTCCCCCTTCCATAGTGCTCCCATATGTCCACCAAACCCGTCTCTTGACAAAACTGACATAGAAGGAGGCCCTCGCATATCTCCCCAGATCTATCCCAATTAGGATCCATAACCGCATTAAAATCTCCCATTAAGACGATCTGGCACTTTGGTCTCCGTTCCATAAATGACAAAAGAGCATTAAGGGGCTGTATAGAAAAGGGAGGAGGTATATAAAAAAGGCAAGTATATATGGCTGACGACAAAGTCTACCATAAAGGAAAATAAATCTTCCCTGGATCAGAACCGAAACTCCTCTTGAGGACCTGTTAAATGTTGAGTGGTATTTCTGAGAAGACCATCCCATTCCCAAGCGGGAAACTGTAAAATCTGAAAGATGGGTTTCAACTAAACAGATTACTGCAGGGAGGTGTCTCCTCACTGCGTCCATAACTGCTTGTCTTTTTAACCTCTCTCCAAGACCCCTTACATTCCATGATACAATCTTAACTGGCATTGCTTATAAACAAGTGAGAAAGAAAAAAAAAAAATAACCCCGGCATGCTTGAACCCACCCTCTCTCCCTCTAGTGACCTACCTGGAACTTCCAGTAAACCTCTCAACCTTGGCCACTACTCCTCCCCCAGACATCTAACCCCCCCCCCTCCCAAAACCTCCTTTTAGTAAAGCTAACAAATAATCATATGCCAGTTCGGTCTAGCCAATCCACAACTTGATCCGGATTCTCAAAAAAGTGGGAATCTCCATCAAAAATCACTCTCAGTTTAGCCGGATATAAGAGAGAGTACTTAATGTCTTTGGAAGCTAAACGCTTCTTAATTTCAAAAAAACTCCTCCTCTTTTCTTGGGTCTCTCGAGCAAAATCCGGAAGCAAGGATAGTTTATTACCCTGGTATATAATGGGCGAACATTCTCTAGCTCTTTTAAGAATAGCGTCTCTATCTGTAGATGATAATAATTTAATCAAAATTGACCGTGGCGGCTTTCCTGGTGTTATCTTTCCTCCTGGAACAGCGGGGAGAAATGTTCACTACCCAGATTTTCAAGTATCAGAGATTTTAGCTGATCCATTAGTTGCTGACCCTCCATGCCCTCTGGGAATCCAACAACTCGTATGTTATATCGCCTAGATCTATTTTCTAGGTCAACAAGTTTAGCTTGAAGACGTTCATTTTCAGAGGCCAGTGACGAGGATTTTACTTGTAATTTCGTAATATCTGCCTGCAGGTGATTGACTATTTTCTCCATATTAAGGACCCGCTCTCGGATTTTTGTCAAATCATCCCGGATCAATGACATATCGCTCTGTACTGACCCCAGCTGTATCGCCATGTTTTGAATTAACAATCCATTATTTTTAACAGCTAATAGGATTTCTTTCATGACTGCTGGGTCCACTTTCGAGCGACTAGAAGTTTCTTCCTCGCCACCTTCCATGTCCGCATCCACATGTTCAACCTCAGAGGGATCATCTGGAGAGGGGATGTTAACATTCTTTTTTATAAGCCTCCCTTTAAGTATCCCTTTTTCTTGAACACCAGGTGATCTCAAGTAGTGCTCAATTTTCCCCACTTCAATGGGTCTTGCTCCCTGTCTAGTTGCAGAAGAGTCTATTAAACGGCGTTTGGGTGCCTTTTTTTTTTTTTTTTCCTTTTCTTCTTCTTCCCTTCCCTTTATTTTCTTCTTTTTCTCTTTTTTTTTCCTTCTCCACTCCCTTCTTGAGCTCTCTCCTCTCTCTCTTCTTTCTTTTAGTTTTCTTTTCTTTTTTTTTTTTTCCTTTCCCTTTTTCCCCCTTCTTTTCTCTTCCCCTTCCTTTAGTCTTCTTTCTTCTACTCTTCCTTAAATCCCCCTTTTTTTATTTCATTTAAGTTTCTTTATGCCTTCTACTATTCCCCCCCCAAAAAAAAATAAAAAAATTATTTTTCCTTTTTATTTTTTTATATATTTTTTTTCTTTTTCTTTTCCTTTTTTTTGTGTTTATTTATATATACACATACACATACAGCTTGATCCAAAAAGAATCCACTATACGGGGGGTGAAAAGGAGAAAAAACAAATCTACACCAGTTCAATGTTCTCACGTGTCCAGGGAAAGGATCCAAACTTCACACGGCAGGAATCAAATAGTCCTGGAGACGCAGAGGAAAAGGAACGCATTCAAGAAGGATCGGTCAGGGGGGAGCAGGATCAGGGAGCGAGGGAACGAAGTCCACCGACCAGCCGCAGCTGCAGCCAGGCGAGCGAACGGCAAAGGCACAATCAATCCACTGACCACAGCAGGAAAAGCAGGTGCGGGCGGCAGGAGGCAGCACGAAGCAGGAAGTCACAGCGGAGAGCCGGCCGATACCTCAGCACAGCGGCGAGGCAGAGAAACCTGACAGGGAGGACACAATCAACCCCTCAATTCATCGGTAAGCCTGGAGCCGGCACATCAGCAAGCGGGAGACAAACGCCGGGGGGGAGGGGAAGCCTGGAGGAGGACGCGACGTGGACTTCGCGTCCTCACGTCATCACGCCAATCTCCACTGTCTTGATGATATTAAAAAGAAAATCTTGAGAGAGAGAAAACCAACTGTTTGCAAAATGTACTAAATGTGTCTTTGGTGTTAAAGAAGTCTCATTCCTAGGTTATATACTGAAACCTCAAAATTTTTATATGGACCTCGCCAAGGTGGAAGCCGTTGTTGATTGGGCTTGACCCACTTCCCTCAAATTTCTAGGGTTTGCTAATTATTATAGAAAATTTATTAAAAATGTTTAAATTATTGCCAAACCGCTGACAGATTAAACCAGGAAGGGCGTGGGTCTAATTAACTGTTCTTAGATATGTTGTCTGCTTTTGAAACCATGAAAGAGAGTTTCATTCGTGCTCCTGTATTCATCTAGCTGGACGTCACCCAGGAGACGTCCTGCATGTCTACTTTGTCCCTTTCCCATTCCTCAGAGACCTTGGACCCATATCTCAATGGATTTCATAACTGACCTTCCTCTATCCCAGGGGAGGATGATCATCTGGGTGGTCATTGACAGGTTCATTGACAATTTGTTCATAAACAATGTCCTTAAATTACATGGGATACCGAGTCTATTGTCTCAAACAGATGAGTGCAGTTTGTCTCAAGATTCTAGAGAGAATTTAGTAAAAGGTTTGTTCCATCCGGAGACAAATGGACAAACTAAAAGAGTCAACTAGGTTTTGGAGCAGTTTTTGAGGTGTTTTTTGCCTGATTGTCAAAGAAATGGCAAAGGTTTTTGTCTATGGCAGAGTTTACTATCAACGACCATGTCAACTACTCCAGTGGCATTTCACCTTTCTATTGCAATTATGGGTTTAATCTGCATTTTTTTTCCTGTGTCTGAGTTAAACTCTGTCCAGAAATGGACGCCATCTTGAATGATCTCTATACAGTTTGGGCCCAGGCTTGCAAGAGCCTGGAAAAAGCTCAAAGCATCCAGTATGAACAAGCCAATAAGAAATGTTCCAGGGGTCCGAATTTTTTTCTGGGAGAAATGGTATGGCTTTCTATTAAGAATTTATGCCTGAGGGTTCTGAGGAGGCAACATGGGTTGCGGCTTCAAATGTTCATACTCCTCCTCTGATTAGGAACTTTTATCTTTAGTTCCGATTGAAGGCTGCTCCCTATGTTGAGAGTCCAGCGGCACCTCTTAAGAAGGGGGGTAATGTAACAAACTTACCTGTCCAAGCTCCACTGGCACGATCCTCAGCCTTGGCACGGCTGTGCCAGGTGAGACATGCTGCTGAGCCACGCCCTGTGGTCATGCGACCTTATCAACAGGATGCAATGCTCTGTTTCTCCATGCAGCAGGTGTGTGCTGAGAGAGATTATCAGTGTGCTGTTTTGCTCAGCTGCTCTTTTACTGTGTGCTAGTGTTTGAATCAGGGATGTCATGCTCTATTTAAATCCCTGCTTTCCCATATACCAGTGTTTCTGATTCTTTCTCCTGTATTTATTTCGGTTGCTTGTAATTCTGACCCTAGCTTGTCTTCCGGTCTCTCACTTGGTACTGTGTAGTTCATCTGGTTCTGATCTCGGTTTGTCTTCTAACTACTCTTTGTCTCTCATTTGCTACTGCGTAGCCAGACTGGTTTTGACCCATTTACATACTACTTTGTATTGTGTTGGTCTATCTTTGTTATTCAGTCTTATATAGCACTTATATATTGTACGGACCGTTGACTAGTTGCAGTTTAGCTACAGTATCTAGGGCTTGTACTGCAAGTAGGTAGGCAAAGCGGGCTGGGTACTAGCCTTAGGGCTCACTGTCCTTGTCTTTCTCTTCCTACAGTCTTTATATAGACCATGCAAAGTTACAGAGAGGAGTTGCCAAGTGCTAAGTCACATAGGGGGAAATTTATCAAAGGCTGGCATTTTACTCCGGTCATTGAAATATCCTGCTCTGCCAGAGGATTAGACTAGTTTATGATGAGGAGATCTCATCTTATATTAGCCACATTCTCCGTCTGTCCGTGCACTAGAATTAAATCTATGGCAGCTGTCATAGATTTCTGCCTTCATTTGTGCCTGAAAACAGGCACAAATGAAGATAAATGTTGCAAACCCAATGGTAGACTAAGACATACAATTGTATGCTTCCAACCTTTTGGGAAAAGTTTAAGGAAAGTCCTTTTCTGCTCCAGCATAACTGTTTTCTAGTGCACAAAGCATGGTCCATAAAGTCATGGTCGGATGTGTTTGGTGTGCAAGAGCTTTACTGGCCAGAACAGAGCCCTGAGCTCAACACCATCGAACACCTTTGGCATGAACTAGAACGAAAATTGTGAGTAGGGCTCTCTTGTCCATTTATATACAATTTACCAAAAAAAAAAAGAAAAGCATGCTGCCGTTTCAAAGGCCTGTCCTACAGTATATAACACTAGCAAACTGATTTCACGTTATCCGGATGCACAAATGACGCGAGTGCCTGATTAAGATTATACTAAAGTACTACATTATAGTCTATCCAACCCATCCGTAAACAGCATCTGTTACAGGACCAGAACAACGAAAATAACGGAAGTACCAGATTCAGGACAGAACTGACAGGAATAGAGCAGAATGGATCCCATTGAATATAATGGGATCCAATCGTTTTTCATTTGGCAGAACGCCTTTTTAGCAGAGAAAGAAGTTATGCATGCAGGACTTTTCTCTCCGTTTTGTTTAATAAAATCTGTGATGGAGGCCCCGAACAGTCCTCAATGCAGATATGAGGATATGAGCATGCCCTAAGCTTTTTATAATCATTTTCCCCACCTGCAATTTTCTCTGTAATGCACAAGTTAATAGATTGTATCCAAAATCTAATTATGTGCTTCTGCCAACTTAAATTTTCTTAGAATAATTTTCCTTGCAAACAATTCAGATCCTACAATCCTACGAGATCCTACAATTATTTGTTTGGAACCAGCTATATAGTTTACTAAATCAAAAGGAATCTACACTTGAAAAATATTATTCAAACTTTCAACAATCCATTTCCTATAAAATATAGTTTTAGACATCCCCAGAGTAAATGTACTAAATCCACCTTTATTCTTTTAGGCTACATTCACACGCTGTCAGTTTTTATGGCAATGTTGCATCCGTGTGTAATTCCATTTTCTGTCCATCTATCAGTTTTTAAAGGCCATTAAAAACGGTAATTAAGTTTATAGTTTTTTTTTTTAAGCCCAACCCCTGCAGTGCCCCCAGTATACTGTACATAATGCCCCTGGGCATCCAATGGCCCCCCATAGTGCCCCAGTATATATAAGTGCCATCGCCCCACTAAGTGCCCCAATATAATGGCCCCCCACCCTAATAGTTCTAACAAATCTTAAAAAAAAAAAAACTAATCTCATCCACTTGCATGCAAGGAAACACTGGAGCTGCAGTGGAGGCACCAGTGTTATGAAGTCACATCATGTGACATCATGATGCTGCAAGTATCAGGTCCTTCTGCTTTCAGAGTGGAGCAAGTGTTCTCTCTCGTTTAAGTCAATGAAGTAATTATTTTTCAACATAGAATGGCCATTTTCAGCAGATGTTACACGGTGCACTCTTGTCTCAATGGCCCTTAAAAACCGGCCCATTGAATTTCAATGGCGCCCGTCTGTCGGTGAAGATAGCCCAAAATAGGACTTTTCCTATTTTGTGATGGCCACGATTCACTGGTCGTTAAATAACAGCAATGTGAATACCCCTATAGACTTGTCAATGGATGTAAAAGCAATCTTATAAGGATTAGAGGAGAATACATGTATTATCTTCCATCATTATTATATACAGTATTGCCATTGTTTCCTTATTTGTGATACTAAGCAAAATCTCCAGTAATTTTGGTTCTGCAAGTTGTTGCTTTTTTTTATTAAAACCAGTTTTTTACTTTATAATACTTCCCAGCTGCAGATCCTAAAAAAATAATAATAATCTGGAATACTAAATTACATTTTACCTCGAAAATGATTTAACCCCCTAAGGACACAGACAATGACCAATAACTGTTCCCTTAAATCCCTTAAAGAAGCACAACAAAAAGGGAATTATCCCCCCTGAAGGCTGATAGGACAGATGTAACTTTTATTTGACACCCATACACTATATATAAGATGCCCCAAACTCCATCTCCTTGTATTTTTTTCTGTTCTACCTCTGGTAGGACAGCTGAACCAGAAGACTGTTTCCTTTCTTTTTCAGGTCTTTTCTGGACTCTAGATCACAGGCATAGCTCAGTATTATCTACTCGCCATAATCTTCACTAACATTGTATCCATTTTCAGGCCTATGGTGTCACCAGCTGCTAAAAGATAAGTGGCTTCAGTGTTTATTTCCTGTTAAACAGCCTCATATCATTGAGGGTGTGTTACTTTAGCTAAATGTGTTCCACTACTGTGGTAGCCAGCTAGTGATCATGTTTGCAATATGCAGATGTATTCTGACACACCTTATATATTTGGTGGGGTCTTTACATGTTATAACCTCTTATGGGCTGCAAGATTTAGCATGTTTATATATGGTTTTCTGATTCGAGATTTACTGTTGTCTTTATTAACCTTACAGGTTCCAGAATTATAAGAGTGGTAGTGAACGTGACCGCCACCTCTTTGCTTGTTTCAAACTACAACTATAAATGTATTTTCTTCTTATATACTCCCTATGTTACTATACTTTCATTATTTCTTTCCAGATATTGTGCATGGGTCGATCCCAGCATAATATAGACAATGGAGTAATTGGACAGCACAGTGCCTAGTGTCGCTGCCTAAAAAAAAATAGTGTTCCTATATGCAGACAATTTGTAGGAACTGCTACAGCTCATTTACTTTAATGTCTGCTTTGTATTTTAGTCCTAGAAAGCTCTGGAGGCATCATTGGGCCTCTAGGGAATGTGAGATTCCACTGTCAGATGGCTCATATTTACTCTAGATTGCCATGGCAGTGCTCGTAATCCCCCTCTCCTAGAAAAGTGGTGATTTTGATGAAGGACTTTGTCCATTGTCTTATAATTCTTTATGGAGGAATGACAGGTTCAAGTCGAGAAGTTCCTCTGTAGCCAGCTTCAATCCTAGAAGTGAACTATCTGTGGCCCCACTAGTACTGAAACTTCAGTTGCTGGGAATTGAGAAGCTACCTAAGCCTGTTCAAGCAATCTTCTCCGAGGACCAGGAGGCTGTCTGGAGCATGGCTCAGACTCCACGTCTAGGGGACCATGGGCTTTTTAAGTGATATAGCAGATATTCCTTCTGGGACAAGGACAGGAGCTAGCATGGCTGTTGCCCCCAAAATGCTTGTGGCTATTGCCAACTCTCCAAGATGTTCATAATGCCTTCAGAGGATGATTCAAAGTTAAAAGAACCAATGCATGTTAAAGCAAAGTGTGGCTTAAACGGGGTGGATCCAGGGCCGGCGCAAGGATTTTTGCCGCCCTAGGCAAAAGAAAAGTTTGCCGCCCCCCCCCCCATGTGACATCACAATGCCCCACCCATATGATCTGCCATATTACAGGGGTTCTGCAGTTTATTTAAACTGATTCGGTTCAGTTCAAGTTCACCAATTTTTTTTTAAAGTTTAAAAAGTTTGGTTCCGAACCAAAGTTACTCTAATTGCCATAACTGGTATATATTTTCCAAGGACTCGTAAAAACTTGGTTTAGAAAAACTTTTCTATACTTTTTTATACTTTTTTATTTTTTATAAAAAAAATTCTCCCCCCTCCCCAAACTCTTGAATGCAATGACAGCAATAGTAAATGATGTCTGAGTGACACTATACAGTCGTGGCCAAAAGTTTTGAGAATTACATAAATATTGGAAATTGGAAAAGTTGCTGCTTAAGTTTTTATAATAGCAATTTTCATATACTCAAGAATCAGATGAATTGCATAGTCCTTCTTTGCCATGAAAATTAATTTAATCCCAAAAAACCTTTCCACTGCATTTCATTGCTGTCATTAAAGGACCTGCTGAGATCATTTCAGTAATCGTCTTGTTAACCCAGGTAAGAATGTTGACGAGCACAAGGCTGGAGATCATTATGTCAGGCTGATTGGGTTAAAATGGCAGACTTGACATGTCCTGCTTGAAATCATTGTTCTTCCATTGTTAACCATGGTGACCTGCAAAGAAACGCGTGCAGCCATCATTGCGTTGCATAAAAATGGCTTCACAGGCAAGGATATTGTGGCTACTAAGATTGCACCTCAATCAACAATTTATAGGATCATCAAGAACTTCAAGGAAAGAGGTTCAATTCTTGTTAAGAAGGCTTCAGGGCGTCCAAGAAAGTCCAGCAAGCGCCAGGATCATCTCCTAAAGAGGATTCAGCTGCAGGATCGGAGTGCCACCAGTGCAGAGCTTGCTCAGGAATGGCAGCAGGCAGGTGTGGGCGCATCTGCACGCACAGTGAGGCGAAGACTTTTGGAAGATGGCCTGGTGTCAAGAAGGGCAGCAAAGAAGCCACTTCTCTCCAAAAAAAACATCAGGGACAGATTGATCTTCTGCAGAAAGTATGGTGAATGGACTGCTGAGGACTGGAGCAAAGTCATATTCTCCGATTGTTTGGGGCATCTGGAAAAAGGTTTGTCCAGAAAAGAAAAGGTGAGCGCTACCATCAGTCCTGTGTCATGCCAACAGTAAAGCTTCCTAAGACTAACTATTCATGTGTGGGGTTGCTTCTCATCCAAGGGAGTGGGCTCACTCACAATTTTGCCCAAAAAACAGCCATGAATAAAGAATGGTACCAAAACACCCTCCAACAGCAACTTCTTCCAACAATCCAACAACAGTTTGGTGAAGAACAATGCATTTTCCAGTATGATGGAGCACCCTGCCATTAGGCAAAAGTGATAACTAAGTGGCTCGGGGACCAAAACATTGACATTTTGGGTCCATGGCCTTGAAACTCCCCAGATCTTAATCCCATTGAGAACTTGTGGTCAGTCCTCAAGAGGCGGGTGGACAAACAAAAACCCACTAATTCTGACAAACTCCAAGAAGTGATCATGAAAGAATGGGTTGCTATCAGTCAGGAATAGGCCCAGAAGTTGATTGAGAGCATGCCCAGTCGAAATGCAGAGGTCCTGAAAGGGGGCCAACACTGCAAATAATGACTCTTTGCATAAATGTCATGTAATTGTCGATAAAAGCCTTTGAAACGTATGAAGTGCGTGTAATTATATTTCACTACATCACAGAAACAACTGAAACAAAGATCTAAAAGGAGTTTAGCAGCAAACTTTATGAAAACTAGTATTTGTGTCATTCTCAAAACTTTTGGCCACGACTGTAGATAAAAGCACGCTTAATGATTTTAACATGCAGCATGTTTAAAAAAAAAACTGCGCAAGCACTTGTTTCGCTGTTTCATTTTCCAGAGCTTCCAAAAATTGTCCCTTATTAGGGACAGATGATGTTTAAAAGGTATTATGGGATAAAAAAAATGTAAAAAACTAAATATCCAAAAACTATGCATTGACAGGGTCAGAATGCCCGTCAAAAGTGGTTCATTGTGAACAAGCCTAGAAAAATTCTTCCTTTTTATTGGGAGCAGTTGTTGTGCAGTTTAGCTGTGAAAAGGGTACAGATATAGTGGCATGTGACCACAATTGCAGTTTGCAGCAGAAGCAGCATAGCATGGAACATACAGTACAGGGCAGAAGGTTGGCTGCCTATGGGTAGTACTAGTAGTAGTAATAGTAGTAGTGGAAATAGTAACAGTGGTAGTAGTGGTGGTAGAAATAGTAGTGGCAGATGGTAAACATTAATAGCAACATAGTTTATATAAGGCTGAAAAACAGACATCTGTCCATCCAGTTCAGTCTGTTATCCTAATAGTGGTGGCAGTGGATGATTAGCAGTGAGGAGCAGCAGCTGCGGCAGCAGCAGCCATATTGTACAAGTTGGCAGGCAGCAGCATGATTGAGGCAGCTGCAGCCTTACGGAAGATGATTTTCAGCAGGCTGCAGCAGTGGCATGATGGTGGCAGTGGCATGATAGAGGGGGCTGCTGCCATACAGAGTATAATGGTCGACACACTGCAGCAATGGCATGATGGCGGCAGTGGCATAATAGAGGCAACAGCAGCCATACAGAACATGAAGTTGGCGGTAACGGTATAATGGAGGCAGGCAGGCAACAACAGAGGCAATATGGGGCACTGTCAGCCAGAGTAGTGTGAAATTTCCTTCCGAATCCAGGCTTGGTTTATTTTGACAAAAGTGATGTTTTGGGCACTGACAGAGGACAACTTGAGTGTCACCATGCACCCTGTGGTGCTGAAAACTAGAGTTGACCAAATGAAGCATCCAAAGTGGAATTCGATCCGAAGTTAAGGAAAAATTTGATTCAACATGAAGCTGAATTTCCTCGCACTTCATCATAGCGAATCATTTTCCTAAAATGGATGCTAGAGTTATTTTAGAGAGAACAGAAAAAAAATACTCACCTCATCCACTTGCTCACACAGAGGCAGTCCGCTCCTCTCTTGAATGGAATAGACCTGCCAATGGACATGCACTGAGCGTGATGAAGTCACCTCTCGCTCCCAGCGTGATCATGTGGTGACGTAATCACGCTCAGCACAGGTTGTTCGGCAGGTCTTTTCCACTTGAGAGGAGTGGACTGCCTCTGCGAGAGCAAGTGAATGAGGTAAGCAAATTTTTTTTTTTTAACCGAAAAGGCCATATTGCACTAGCATATTACCGTTTTGAATGGCCATTAGATGGGTGTTCTTCTGTCTGAGCGGCCATTAAAAAATGGTCCCATTGATTGACAGGCCGAATTGGGTTTTAACATACAGTTGCAAGATAAAGTATGTGAACCCTGTGGAATGATATGGATTTCTGCACAAATTGGTCTTAAAATGTGATCTGATCTTCATCTAAGTCACAACAATAGACAACCACAGTCTGTTTAACTAATAACACACAAAGAATTAAGGGTACATTCACACGACGATTGTCGCGCCACGCACAGAGCACAACTACACTGCAACATTTGTTGCGCAACAATTTGTTGCATTAATGTCGCTCGACAATTTTTATAAAGTCTATGTATAAAGTCTATTTATAATGGGAGTCTAGGGTGTCGCATTGTGACATGCGAAATGCTGCAACTGCGATGCGACAGTCGCGAAAAATCAGTTCAAGGTGCACTCCCATTATAAAAATTGTCGAGCGACATTAATGCAACAAAATGTCATGCGACAAATGTTGCAGTGTAATTGTGCTTTATTTGTTGTGCGACTTGTTGTCGCTCGACAAATGTCATCATGTGAACGTACCCTAAATGTTACCATGTTTTTATTGAACACACCATGTAAACATTCACAATGCAGGTAGAAAAAGTATGTGAACCCCTAGACTAATTACATCTCCAAGAGCTAATTGGAGTAAGGTGTCAGCCAACTGGAGTCCAATCAATGAGATGAGATTGGAGGTGTTGGTTACAGCTACCCTGCCCTATAAAAAACAAACAACATCTCTGGGTTTGCTTTTCCCAAGAAGCATTGCCTGATGTGAATGATACCTCCCACAAAAGAGCTCTCAGAAGACCTACGATTAAGAATTGTTGACTTGCATAAAGCTGGAAAGGGTTATAAAAGTATCTCCAAAAGCCTTGCTGTTTGTTAGTCCATGGTAAGACAAATTGTTTATAAATTGAGAAAGTTCAGCACTGCTGCTACTCTCCCTAGGAGTGGCCGTCCTGTAAAGATGACTGCAAGAGCACAGCACAGACTGCTCAATGAGGTGAAGAATAAACTAGAATGTCAGCTAAAGACTTACAAAATGCTTTAATCTTCCGGCAGCGTGGAGAAAAACTGCCAGACAGGAAATACTCGCGCAGAGCTAGAGGCAGCCAAACTCGGCTTAGCTCAGGCATGTTTTGGGCCTAATTAACCTAAAGTGTCAGTGGCATTACCAGGATACTGAATTTATATGTAACATCAGCCAGTCCACAGTGTCAGCAGCATCACCAGATCCCGAAGCAGACATGGCCCTGGCTGTTGTTTGGGAGGTATGTGGCCTCTGCTCTTTATTGCTGCTGCCACCTGCAGCATCCAAGCTTCTTGAAGTCACGTATACTGCAACGTGCAAAAGTATATTGCCATCATGTCATGTATGTATTCACTGTGTATTTGTCACGGCAGTGTCATGGTCTGGTGTAGTGGGCCGTGACACTTTTGCCATGCATGCTTGTTGCCGGTTTGTTAAGCATGCATGTGCACTTGCCCTTTAATTCAATATACTGAACGACACTTCCACAAAAGGAGGATTTCACTTGTCCTCTAGTTGGTGCTACGTGAAGGGGCTATAAACCCAATTTCAAGGCAAATAAAGTTCCACGGCACTCAGGATTTCGTATGCAAGATTAATGAAGTATTTATTGAAAACCACCAAAAGAATATTGATGATTTGACATATAGTAGTACATCAAGGGCCAACGTTTTGGTCCTACCAGGACCTTGATCACGGCCTATAGAATACAATACAAACAAAATGTAAAGAAAATTCATGTAGCTTACAATATAGAAAAATTTTTTTGTATACATAGATTCGATACAGAAAAGTAGAGAGAGTAATGTCTTTAGCATAATAGACAATAAAGTTCTACTGATTGGAAAACATTATCCAGGTAAATGAGGCTAGGTAAAGTGAAAATATCAGGAGCCGCATCAAAAATATATTAATAGCAAAACTCATCACAAGTTACAATGTACAAATAGAGCATCATAGCGATCCATATTGGATAGTGCCTACCTCATGTTCAGAAAAAGTCAGGTTCGTTTGTGGCGTGGTGGAATCTGTGTGTGGGTTGGAGTTTAAATAGCCCAGGATGTATGCGTGATGATGTCAGAGCCAAGCGCGAGCATGCACATAGTTGCACAAAGGACGCGATCTATTCGCTTCATGAGAAACAGACAGATTGAAGGTCACGTGTGCCGGACAAGTGTAAGAGACAACATGGAAGGAAATAAGAACACATGCGCCCATTTATATGAATAGTCCGTCCTGTCAAGCAATATAGAGGCGTGTGACCTAAACTAAAAGTAGGTCACATGGGTAGGTCACATGACCACCGGATGCCGATCATATGATAACTTAAGAGGTAAACATTGTAGAAGGCATAATTTGCACAGAACAACAATAGATCATAGACTAAACAGCAGCATTTGTTAACATCCATTATTACATAGAACGCAACATTTAAATTAAGAAAAAGATAACAAAAAGGAGAACTGCGGTAATAAGTCGAGATGTTATATACATGCAAAGGCAACATATAAGTTGCATCAACTAGTAATTAGAGGCATGCTCCTATATAGACAATAGTGAGATATAGACCATTTTTTTAATAAAACATTGAGATACTAGTAAGTTAGTTATATAATAATAATGGTCAGTAGCTAAAGACAGCAACGGTATGTTATTCATACATTTAGTTAATAAAGTTAGTATGTAAAGACTTAAATAGAATATATCATACCGGTCTAGATAAATCGCCGTGTCTATATAGGAAAGAATTACATACTGATTAGTTGCAATAAAGTTAATAAGAGGCCAAAATTACAGTATCAGATCAAATTCTCAATTTAAACCCTTGGGAGTTAATGTTTTCAGTTCATAGATCCAAAAGGATCTTTTTTGTAGTAGAAGTTTTCGATTTCCCCCTCTGCGTGGCATAGGTACCTGTTCTATTACTTGAAACTGAAGTTGACTGATATGGTGTTGCATTTGTATTAAATGGTGAGGTATGGGAAGTTCAGTCTTTTTACATCGTATATCAGATTTATGTGTACATATGCGGTCTCGTATACACTGGGAGGTCTCCCCTATGTAAGCGAGGCCGCACGGGCATTTGATCATGTAGATAACAAAGGGCGATGCACATGTATAGAAACCCTTAATATTGTATGTTTTGCCTGAATGAGGGTGAGTGAAGGTACTACCTTTTTTCACGTGTGTACATTGAACACAATTGAGGCACGGATATGTCCCTTTTCTGGGGGTAGCAAGAGTAGTTTGTTTAAGTTTAGATTTATCAGAACCTATATCAGCATGTATGAGGATATCGCAAAGGTTGTGTGATCTTTTATAACACATTCTCATAGGATTATTAAATTCAGGAATGTCAGGGTAAAATTTACTCAATAAAGGCCAATGTTTCCGAATAATTTTTTGTACCTTAGGAATGAAAGGATGATACGTAGTAATTAAGGGAAGTCGTGGTAAAGAGGTAGGTTTAGTCGATGGTTTAGTCCTAGTTATATTAGTTATTTCTTTACCTAAAAGAGTTCTGGGGTATCCTTGTTGTTCAAATTTATTAGACATCTCAGCTAGGCAAATCTGTCTAGTATGTGAGTCACTTACTATACAATTAACCCTAGTAAATTGAGATCTTGGTAGAGAATTTTTTGTATTACGAGGATGATTGCTCGAGTAGAGTAAAAGGGTATTTTTATCAGTTGGTTTAGTATACAAATCAATAGATCATTTGTCTTCAGTACTTTTAGTTATTTGTGTATCTAGGAAGTTGACACTGGATTTACTGATACTGGCTGTGAACTGTAGGTCTGGTATGATGTTGTTCAAGTATGTATAAAAGGTATCAAAAGAATCACGGGTGCCTGACCAAATTAAAAAAATGTCGTCAATGAAACGGCGCCATATTAAACTATGTTGTTGGAATAATTGGGTGGAGTAAACATACATATTTTCAAAATCTGCCATATATGCATTAGCATAAAGGCGGGTCCACATTAGCCCCCATGGCCGTCCCCTTCCGCTGGATATAGTATTGGTCGCCAAACATAAAATGGTTTCTCTGTAGAACTAATTTGAGTAATCCAATACAAAAAGTTTGTTATTTATCAGAAAGTGATGAGGATTTAAGGAGATTGGAAACAGCCTGTATACCCCTATCATGTGATATGGAGGTATATAGGCTACAGACATCTAGAGTCATGAGAAGGGCCTGATTTGGGATAGTATCAAGAGATTTAATAACGGCTAAAAAATGTGTAGTATCCAAAAGAAATGATTTAGTTTGACATATAAGTGGAGTGAGTATTTTCTCTAAATAGATAGACAGTGGAGATAACAGAGAGTTGGTGGATGCCACAATGGGGCGGCCAGGAGGTCGTTATAGATTCTTATGAATTTTTGGTAGAGTATATAGAACTGACATTATAGGATAATCATTGTGTAAAAATGTATAGGTAGATTTATCAATAATACCGTTCTTAAGGTTACAGTCCAAAAATGAATTAATTTCCTGTTGTATTTTGTAAGAGGGTTGAAGGGAATTAGTTTATAGGTATTAGTGTCGGCTAGCTGACTTCTGATTTCTTGAATATAATAACTAGTATCCATTACAACAACTGCTCCACCTTTATCAGCTGGTTTAATCGTGATACTGCTGTCATTGGCCAAAGTTTTTAGTGCTAAAGACTCCACATTAGAGAGATTATATGATTGGATAGCTGCCTCGTTTTTGGAAATTTAATTCTAAATGTATCTTAGTGTCAATGAGATTAATGAAGACCTCAACTCCATGATAGTGTTTTGGAGGCATGAAGCTAATCTTGTTCCTCAAACCTAGTTGAGCTATGGAAAGGTTATCTGTACTATGCTGTATATTCTCAGTACAGGAAGAAGAAAAATGAGCCTTAAGACGTAGCGATCTATAGAATCTACTCAGATCTTGTGATAGAGTATAGTGCTGTAAAGGTGCTTGTTGGCAGAATGAAAGTCTCTTTGAGAGAACCGCTTGTTCTGCTGGTGATAAAGTCCTAGAGGAGATGTTGATTACTAGGTCCCTACCTGGTATCTGGTTTGCATGGTGAGTGTCTCTTGTGTTGTAGGGACCGCGTCCACTCCGTATCCTCGTTGTCTTCGTCTGGTGCGATTCCCTCGACGGGGAAAAAAACGCTGTGGTCTGCGATGAGAGGATCTTTCGCTCCCAGATGAGGAAGATGCATATTCCACAAAGGACTGATAACCATGGGTATCTGTTCCTTGCCATTGCCATCTGTAGATCCTATTTAATTGGTAGTCTTCGGTGTCCCGAATATATTTTGATCTCTTGGTCTGTTCGATATATTTGCTATGATCTTCCAGAATTTTATCAGTTTTATTTTTTAAATCCGTCCAATCTTGGGAAGGAATAGTTGTTATAAGTTGTGATTCAATAGCGGAAATCTTCTCCTTTGATTCTGCGATAGATATCTTCAAGAATTCAATGCTGAGTACAATTATGTCCAAAGAACATTTGTTTAATATAGTCTCAAATTTATCGCAATATTCTTTATTTGTAGGAAACAAATTGGGGCGTAGATGTACCCTTAATCCATGCGGTATTCTCCCATTTTTGTAATATTCCACCAAGGTGGTACAATGAAGCTCTGAGGTAATGAGCTTCTTGGATTCTCTTTCCAAATCTCTAGTTTTATATTCACTATGAGGAATATGAAGAAAGTCACTGGAGGAGGTTACCTGTGAAACAATTTCATCAGCAGTAGTGGTATCATATGAAAACATTGTGGCAGACATTGAGTGGGTGCTCAGATTCACAAAATTATACTTATATTCAATATACTGAACAGCACTTCCACAAAAGGAGGATTTCACTTGTCCTCTAGTTGGTGCTACGTGAAGGGGCTATGAGCCCAATTTCAAGGCAAATAAAGTTTCATGGCACTCAGGATTTCGTTTGCAAGATTAATGAAGTATTTATTCAAAACCACCAAAAGAATATTGATGATTTGACATATAGTAGTACATCAAGGGCCAAAGTTTCAGGCCTACCAGGACCTTGATCACGGCCTGTAGAATACAATACAAACAAAATGTAAAGAAAATTCATGTAGCTTACAATATAGAAAAAAAAATGTTGTATACATAGATTCGATACAGAAAAGTAGAGAGAGTAAAGTCTTTAGCATAATAGACAATAAAGTTCTACTGATTGGAAAACATTATCCAAGTAAATGAGGCTAGATAAAGTGAAAATACCCTTTTACTCTACTCAAGTAATCATCCTCGTAATACAAAAAATTCTCTACCAAGATCTCAATTTACTAGGGTTAATCGGATAGTAAGTGACTCACATACTAGACAGATTTGCCTAGCTGAGATGTCTAATAAATTTTTACAACGAGGATACCCCAGAACTTTTTTATGTAAAGAAATAACTAATATAACTAGGACTAAACTATCGACTGAACCTACCTCTTCACCACGACTTCCCTTAATTACTACGTATCATCCTTTCATTCCGAAGGTACAACAAATTATTCGGAAACATTGGCCTTTATTGAGTAAATTTTACCCTGACATTCCTGAATTTAATAATCCTATGAGAATGTGTTATAAAAGATCACGCAACCTTCGAGATATCCTCATACATGCTGATATAGGTTCTGATAAATCTAAACTTAAACAAACTACTCTTGCTACCCCCAGAAAAGGGACATATCCGTGCCTCAATTGTGTTCAATGTACACATGTGAAAAAAGGTAGTACCTTCACTCACTCTCATTCAGGCAAAACATACAATATTAAGGGTTTCTATACATGTGCCCGTGCGGCCTCGCATACATAGGGGAGACCTCCCAGTGTATACAAGACCACATATGTACACATAAATCTGATATACGATGTAAAAAGACTGAACTTCCCATACCTCACCATTTTATACAAATGCAACACCATATCAGTCAACTTCAGTTTAAAGTAATAGAACAGGTATCTATGCCACGCATAGGGGGAAAACTTCTACTACAAAAAAGAGAATACTTTTGGATCTATAAACTGAAAACATTAACCCCCAAGGGTTTAATTCGAGAACTTTATCTGATACTGTAATTTTGGCCTCTTATTAACTTTATTGCATCTAATCAGTATGTAATTCTTTCCTATATTGACACGATGATTTATCTAGACTGGTATGATATATTCTATTTAAGTCTTTATATACTAACTTTATTAACTAAATGTATGAATAACATACCGTTGCTGTCTTTAGCTACTGACAATTATTATTATATAACTAACTTACTAGTATCTCAATGTTTTTTTTCAAATATGGTCTATATCTCACTATTGTCTATATAGGAGCATGCCTCTAATTACTATTTGATGCAACTTATATGTTGCCTTTGCATGTATATAACATCTCGACTTATTACCGCAGTTCTCCTTTTTGTTATCTTTTTCTTAATTTAAATGTTGCGATCTATGTAATAATGGATGTTATCAAATGCCGCTGTTTTCTATGATCTATTGTTGTTTTGTGCAAATTATGCCTTCTACAATGTTTACCTCTTAAGTTATCATATGACCAGCATCCGGTAGTCATGTGACCTACCCATGTGACCTACTTTTAGTCTACGTCACACACCTCTATATTGCTTGACCGGACGGACTATTCATATAGTTGTGCGCATGCGCTCTTATTTCCTTCCATGGTGTCTCTTACACTTGTCCAGCACATTTGACTTTCAATCTGTCTGTTTCTCATGACGCGAATAGATCGCGTCCTTTGTGCAACTATGCGCATGCTCGCGCTTCGCTCTGACATCATCACGCATACATCCTGGGCTATTTAAACTCCAACAAAATTATAGCTTATCTCATGGAGACCAGCTACAGAAAACACTGTGGAGCCTGATTGTTTATATGTCCTGATTGTTTATATGTCTGGACGACTCATCCTTTGTTTTCTGCACAAACTGCTTTGTACCATTTTATTGAAAAATCTAATAAACACCTTTGAAACATAAAAGGATTTATAGACTCTACTGCATCCATGTTCAGGATCTGACTGAGCATACCAAATTACAGATTGGCCCACTGTGAGAATCTCCACATCCCAAGGTGGGTCTTGTGGAAGTATAGCAACCTGTTTAACCACTTCAGCCCCCCTAGCTTAAATACCCTTAATGACCAGGCCACTTTTTACAATTCTGCACTATGCTACTTTCACTGTTTATTGCTCCGTCATGCAACTTACCACCCAAATGAATTTTACCTCCTTTTCTTCTCACTAATAGAGCTTTTATTTGGTGATATTTCATTGCTGCTGACATTTTAACTTTTTTTTGCTATTAATCAAAAATGACCGAAAATTTTGCAAAAAAATGACATTTTTCACTTTCTGTTGTAAATTTTTTTTTTTTACTACATTTCTATATAAATTTTTCTATAAATTTATTTTTCTACATGTCTTTGATAAAAAAAAATCCAATAAGTTTATATTTATTGGTTTGGGTAAAAGTAATAGCGTTTACAAACTATGGTGCAAAAAAGTGAATTTCGGCATTTTGAAGCAGCTCTGACTTTCTGAGCACCTGTCATGTTTCTTCAGGTGCTAGAATGCCAGAATAGTATAAATACCCCCCAAATGACACCATTTTAGAAAGAAGACACCCCAAAGTATTCACGGAGGGGCATGATGAGTTCATGTATCATTTCATTTTTTTCTTCACAAGTTAGCGGAAAATGACACTTTCTGAGGAAAAATAAATAAATAATAAAGTTTCCATTTCTGCTAACTTCTGGCAAAAAAAAATAAAATCTCAATTGTGAGCAACCTTGTAAAACCTAAAGGTACTCGTTTTTCTGTGAACTCGCCATGCCCCTCACGGAATACCTTGGGGTGTCTTCTTTCCAAAATGGGGTCATTTGTGGGGTTTTTATACTGCCCTGGCATTTTAGGGGTCCTAAAGCGTGAGAATCCAAATGCGTAAAAATGCCCTGTGAAATCCTAAAGGTACTCATTGGAATTAGGACCCCTTTGCGCATCTTGGCTGCAAAAAAGTGTCACTCATGTAGTATCGCCGTACTCAGGAGAAGTAGGGCCATGTGTTTTGGGGTGTATTTTTACATATACTCATATTTTGTGTGAGAAATATCGCTGTAAATGACAACTTTTTACATTTTTTTTATACGAAGTTGTCAATTTACAGAGATATTTCTCTCACCTAACATGGGTATATGTAAAAATACACCCCAAAACACATTGCCCTACTTCTCCTGTCTTCCGTATCCGTTCCGTTTTTTGCGGAACCGTCTATTGAATATTTTAAGACCAGCCCAATTTTTTCTATGTTATTACTGTATACTGTATATGCCATACGGAAAAACGGAACGGAAAAACGGAACCGAAACGGAAACACAACGGAAGCAAAAAACGGAAAAACGGATCCGAAAAAAAAGACCGCAAAACACTGAAAAAGCCATACGGTCGTGTGCAAGAGGCCTTACAGGGGGGTGATCCGTGACAGGGGGGTGATCAGGGAGTCTAGATGGGGTGATCAGGGGTTAACAAGGGGTTAATAAGTAACCGGGGAGGGGGGGGTGTAGTGTGGTGCTTGGTGCTACTTTACATAGCTACCTGGTCCTCTGGTGGTCGATCCCAGCAAATGGGACCACCAGAGGACCAGGTAGCAGGTATATCAGACGCTGTTAACAAAACAGCGTCTGATATACATCTTTGATGCCTTTTATTTTAGATCTACAGCCTGCCAGCGATTGATCATCGCTGGCAGGCTGTAGTACAACTACTGAGAAGCGATGTGCTGCGAACGCTTTCACAGCAAATCTCGCCTCTCACGAGATGACGCGCCGCCGCGTCAAAGAGGAATAGACCTGCCGTCGCCTGGACGCATCCCTACGTTAAGCGGTCGGCAGGGGGTTAAAGAATGGAGCAGAGGAGTTTGCCTGCTGTTAGGGAAAACTGCCCTATTGGTTGCCACAAATAAAGTATACACCCCGTGCCTGGATGCTTATGTGTACAAGTCAGTTAGTAAAGTGCAGGATAAGGAAGATTGCTTAAAACATCTAAAGAGACACTGGTTTGGCCTACGGTTATCTGTGAGAACAGTACTGTATGAGGATACTGCATTTCTGTGTAACATCAGCCGGTCCATAACAAGTGAGATCTGTCCTGAATTTTCTGCATCTGAAGCTTCAGTAAGGATTTTTTTTGTTGTTTAACCCGGACTCATTATTTCTATCCAACATTTGCACATCAAAGTGATGGCATTAAGACAACAGGGACCCTACCTTGCACCGTAAAACATCAACATCAAGGCACCACCTGTAGGCAGGAGAACACCACAACCAGAGTGTTCTGCAAAGGGAAGAACCGATGGGCCCTTCTCGTCACTGCACGCCAGCCTAGGGAGCTTCAGAATACCTTGAGTACGACTACTGCACCCATCCAGCCACCCATACTAATGCATGCTCCTGCTGCCCAGTCGCTGCATACCACCCTCCTCCTCTCTCACACAGTCTCTATGGAATTCCTAACCTTTCCTGCCAGTTCTATCAGAGTGTGAGATATCATGGTGGGTTCTTTAGTCCCTCCTCCCCTGCTCAGCATTTGCCTTGACTGCCACTGTCGTTGCTCCCAACGTCAATACCGTGGCTACAGGTGCTACTTCTACTACCACTAGCACAGCTATGCCTGGGTTCTGTAGCCTCCTTCTTAACCTCCTTCTCAGGGTAGTACAATCGCTGTCTTCCTGTTGACAACTCATGCAAGTCATCCACAGGAAAACCCTCTTGACTATCTTCTGTAGGGCATGGTGGGGTTTTCTTGCCACTTCTTAGGAAAAAGGAAGGATCCTTACTGGGAAGGGGCAGTGAAGACTGAGAGAACTCCACTGAAAGCCTTCTCTGGGGAGGAACTGAAGGAACGATGTGACCCCTGGCTCCATGGTGTCAGACTCCAAAGTCCCCTCCATATCATCCTGCTGCCACTGAGAGGAAAAGTGAGCAATGCAATGCACAATCTCATCCTCTTGCTCCTCAATTATAAGCTAGCAGGGACAAATGTGGCCCACTACTACTACTTCTGACCAGATAGCTGGTGCTGCTACTACCCACATTCTGGCTCTGGGTTTTTGTAACCCTTCCGTAGCCCTGAAATTTTTGAGCCTCACAGGTAATGTTGTGTGCTACTCTGTGTATTGGCGTAGTAACCACATTTATGCTAGTTTTAATAATTTCAACAACCACCTGAGAAAAAATTGGAATGGTAGTGGATATAGAAATAAAGGGAAACAGACTGAAGCCTAATATTACAGTACGTTATTATTCACAGATAATGTTGTGCGCTATCCTGTGTATTGGTGTAGTAATCACCTATATGCTGGTTTAAATAAATTCAATAACAGACCCACACACACACAAATAAGTTTGGAACTATGTGGAGAAATAAATGGATTTAGCCCCAATATTATGTTATCACTCACTGATGTTTTTGTTTGCTACCTTGCGTATTTTATACATCTTTTAAAACTTAAAAAAAAAAAATAATTAAATTAACTATGCGAGATGCCCTGACATGCAGTTTGGACTAGAATTTCAGTTTTTTTATTTAAAATGCTACATCAATGGTAGAACACGTTTGTATAGCTTTGTGCGGATTCAACCCCCCACCAAAAAAAGGATTTCTGTTAAAATGGGAAAAAATTAGAGAAATGTCGTTGCAGATAGCTGCTTTTGAGGTTTGAAGCAGCTGTAGTTGTGCTAAGAGGCACACCCAGCCTCAGCGCCGCACTTCTCACTCTCTGGCTGACAGCTTTCCTTGCTTGTCCCTATTCTACAGTCACAATTCTTCTTCTTCCTAATTCTAGCCTTTCCCTTCAGTCTTCCTGGCAGTAGAATACAAGCTTGATTATGCTTTCTGACTGTCCCTGATTCCCTAAGATGTTTTTTCTGGCAAACACTGTAAGACCCATCCACCCTCATTCACAACCCAACACATAATGGCATTCTGCTTGTTCTGCTAGGTCATCTACCTGCCTCCTGCAGCACTAATTGGCTCATCTAGGCTGTCTGTCAGCCTGTGACCTAATCAGGGCAAGCCTTCTCCTAGACTTTCTCTGAGGATCATGTGAGCACCCTTCTGCCTCATGTGAAAATGGCTTGATGGTACAGCCACACAGGGTGGAATATCTCCTATAGATTTGTTATAGATTTTGCTGTGGACTTGCCAAGGATTTCACCCTGTGTATCGAATAAAATCTGCAGTAGACATCTGCAACATAAATAGAAATAAATTGACATGCTGCTCAAGTCAGTTTTTGCTGCTGTAGAATCTAATCCACTTGGCTGGTACTGCTGTAGATTTTCTGCCTGCAATTTCGGGGTTGAAAATCCACAGTCTATTTGCCACACGTGAACATTCCTTAAATGATTCTTCCACTAACGGCCCATTCACATGACCGTATATTAGAGTCCACATCCGTTCTGCAATTTAGCTGAACAGATGCAGACCAATTCATTTAATTGGGGCTGCAAAAAAGAAAGAACATGTTCTATCCTTGACTGCAATTGCAGACAAAAATAGACATTTCTATCATAGGGCTGGCCCACTTCTGGCTTTGACTCAAAAACCTCAACAATTTTCACAACTGCCACAAAAAGTTAGTTAGTAGACTAATACATAAAATACAGAATGTTTGGTCTATTATTTGTTTATTATTTTTATTATATAAAAAGTTGCTTGTTTTGGTTCTAGTGTATCAAATAGTGTCTTCCCAATCACCACACAGCACTTTCATGGTCTTTGAAAAAAATAACCTGCAAGAGATTAAACCTCTGTTCATTGTCTCTACTTCTTCATTAGTCAAAGTACCTCCTGTATAAATGTTTAATACAATTGGATACAGTGATACCAGATCTTGCTTGATTTGATACAAGAGATTATAATAGTTCAGTAGTTAAATTTTTAACAAGGTTTAAAAGTTTCTGATTTACTAGGTAGCAGAAAAATACACATAGCAGACAGATATTAGATAGATAGATAGATAGATAGATAGATAGATAGATACAGCAGATAGTCAGATGCATTATTTGCTTATGTGGTGTTATATCCACATATAGTAATGAGCATTAGCCAGTCATGTGTTATTTAACCTAGTATATTGGTGCATCTTTTTAATAATATTGTGACTAGCAGTACAAATTACCCACCTTTGACGTTGTTTATGGATAGGGGGAGTGGAGATTAGTGCTAAATACAGCACTACACAAGGTTTATACATTCACTTTGTGCTTTTAATTATTTTTATCATCTGCCATACATGTACAGCACATGTCTGGTCTTTAAAGATGGTGTCCGCTCCAGAGTGGAGTGGAGGCCATAATCTCTGGGTACCTGCTGTTTCACACAGCAGGCACCAAAAGTTAATGCCTACAGTCAGTGGTAACTTATCCATCAAAAAACAAGCCCATATACGACTATTTGAATGGAAAAATAAAAAAGTTATGGCTCCGGGAAGTCAGGGAGTAAAAAGCAAAAACAGAGAATCACACCAGGAAGGAGGTAATATAGATTGTTGTGTGCATAATATAATTGGAATATCATTTATATCCAGTATCAGAATCAGTATCTTTGTCTATATAAAGAGGTTATCCCATGATTAACGTTAAAAAATGAAAATCTGACATCACATAGTGCATGACAATCTCTTTCTAGCAAAGCTTAAACCAGCTGTACCTCACATGGATGCAGAGATGTCCACATTTATTGCTCCACTTGCTGTTAGCAGGGATGGAACTGAACATGTGTGACCACTTCAGTGAGGTGGGCAGAGAAATATGAGAAATAACAAACAGCAGGTGGCACTATACAGATGCATTTTTTGAATAACAGTGGCTATACTCATTTTTATTATTTACATGCAATTACAAAAGTATTCAGATCCAGGGGTTTGAAAAATGCAGAATATTTTATGTGGGACAACCCCTTTAAGGGCTGAATACACACCTCCTTTTTTCTTTTCTATTATAGAAAATACAAGTGTTATCATTTTACTGTAGTCTGTCTCATTTTTATAACCATTTATCTGCTGTTTATCCATAAAGGGGTTGCCTGAAAAGTTAAAAAGTCCTTAAAGGGGTTATCCAAGTTATATTTATTGATGACCTATCCTCAGGATAGGTCATCAATATCAGATCGGCGGGGGTCCGACACCCGGCACCCCCGCCGATCAGCTGTTTGAAGAGAAGGCGAGCGCCGTGCCAGCGCTGCCTCCTCGTTATTGTTTACATGCTGGCCGTTGCATCTGCAGCGGTGAGCAGGTGTAATTACACCCAAGCCGTTCCATTCATTTCAATGGGACGGCTCATTCCTATACAAGTGTATACTACAGAGCCGTCCCATTGAAATGAATGGAACGGCTTGGGTGTAATTACACCTGCTCACCGCTGCAGATGCAACGGCCAGCATGTAAACAATAACAAGGAGGCAGCGCTGGCACGGCGCTCGCCTTCTCTTCAAACAGCTGATCGGCGGGGGTGCCGGGTGTCGGACCCCCGCCGATCTGATATTGATGACCTATCCTGAGGATAGGTCATCAATAAATATAACTTGGATAACCCCTTTAATAGCCTAAAATATAAAAATGATGTTATACTCACTCCTTTGTCCAGCTCCAGTTCTTTATAGTGATGGTTTTCCTGTCACTGCTTGCTTACAAGCTGCAGCAGTGACATGCTGGTATATGGCATGTGACTTCTGCAGCCAATCACTTTCCTCGTTAGTTTCCAGAGTCACAGAGGATCCTCCAGTAGGTCAAAGCTCTGACACAGTAATGAGCCCTTGTAAAACTTGACCCTTAGGACCTAGCAGAAGATAATTTTGACCTGACATTGGAACCAATAAAAAATATATCCTATTAACCCCTTCACGACATTCGCTGTACATGTATGGTGGATGTCGGGTCTTCAAAGATGGCGCCCACTCCGTTTCATACAGCAGACACACACACTTAATGTCCGCAATTGGCAGTAATGCTGACTTATGGATATTTAACCCCTCAGATGCCATGGTCAAATGTGACCACGGGGTCTGACAGAGCTAAAACCCAGAAGTGCGCACTTCCGGGTCAGGAATGCCCCCTCTAAGCAGAGATCAGGGAAGACGTTGCTTTAGAGTAATGAGCCTGAGCCTTTAATAAGCAAGAAATGCCTATTCTTGTTCCCAATTGTAAATCTAGTAGCAACGTACTCTCTCTATCTCTATCTCTCTCTCTCCTTCAAGCTTTGTGAGGTCCTAGATGAAGGAGAGAGGACAACTTGCATACCAAGGCAAAGTACACTTTGGGGGTCATTTACTATTCTGAAATACGCCTAAATTAGGCTTATTTCCAGCGCAGATGGTGACGCAACGGTTAGTTTCACCGATATCTGCGACTTTTCCCCTCTTACGCCAGGTCTAAAATTATGGGTGTGGCGTCGGCGGGGAAGGGGATAGGGCAGCAGCCCCGTCTCATTTACCATTTTCTACGTCTGTTTTAGGCTACATACACACGACCCGAACGGGTACAGACCCATTCATTTCTATGGGGCTGGAAAAAAATACAGACAGCACACAGTGTCCCAACAAAAAAAATAGAATATGTTCTATTCTTTTTCGCTATTGCGGACAAGATTAGGCATTTTCTATGAAGGCGGCAGCCATTGCAGTCCACAATTTGCGGATCTGCTAAACACCGTGAATGTAGCCTTAGGCATAAAAAATGATCTAAATGTAAGACAGCTCGGAAGCTGTCTAAATAAATTTGCTCCTTTGTCTACATCTCTAGACTTTAAGCCAGATACACTGTGTGTGCAAAACTGTAGCTATATGAAAATGACTTTGGAAGTATATGTAATTAATTGCAACAAAGTACCGTATTTGGCACTAATTGTAACTATTCTTGTATTTTTGTTGTCTTTTATATCTTACATGTAAATTTGATATCTTATTTCAGCTAATACTGAGTCTAGAGGTATTGCAGCTGGCTTATAGACACAGATGGTTCCATAAGTTAGGAGGTTAACCCTTTTCCGACCATCGCCGTACATGTATGTTGCTGGCCGGGACTTTAAAGATGGCGCCCACTTTTGAGCGAGGCGCAGGCCATAGCCCCGGGTAATGTCATTAAATCCTTCAGATGCTTTAGTTAAATGTGACCACAGCATCAGGATGCACTAAAGCAGAGTTCCTCAACTCCAGTCCTCAAGGCCCAACTACCGGTCAGGATTTGAGAATATCCCACAGAATGAATACCTGTGGTTAGTCCTGATGGATGGACCCTAATTAAATCACCTGCTCAATACTAAGGAAATCCTGAAAACATGACCGGTAGGTGGGCCCCGAGGACTGGAGTTGAGGAACCCTGCACTAAAGCACGGAGACGTGCGCTTCCAGGTGTGCTCTGGCTCTCTCTGACAGAGATTGGGGAAGCCAGATGTATTGTGTGGTAGCATCATTCGTCCGATTGAACTGAAACTGCCACACATTAGTTATTACCTATTGAACCAATTTGAACAGTGTAGCAGTCCAGCTCACCTGCAGCTTGTATCGCAGCTTATCCTGTGCACGGATTAACAAGGAAGTCCTTGATTGAAAGTAGAAAGTATAACAGTGGGTCGAGCACTCCGGTTTTCGTAAATAGCCATAAATCCTTTATTGCGGTTTAGAAAATATCCATACAGCGATAAAATCACCAGCAGTAGTACGCTCTTGTGCGGTCTACGCGTTTCAAACCATGCGGTTCTTATTCATGACGTCCAGTGTGACTGCTGTCAGGGTCAAGATATAATTGCCCTCGGATAGTTGGTCCCTCCCTTTGGGTGGGAACATGTGCAGGTATATCTGCTACTGGACCTGATTGCAGGCGCACTGGAAAGCTTTGCTAGTTCAACATGTATTAACATTTGAAGCAACATACAGTGCAGAACATTTTTTTTTTTTTACAAAAAATACAGACATTGCCTTAAAAACAATTTGTATACAAAGCAGGAGCATGAAGTGTTCATAATACAAGTCTTATTCACATAAGGGCTAAACAGATGGAATATCCTTAATTCAGGCGTCATAATGTAAAGGACCGGAAAACTGCAACGTCTGAATAGCGTTTAATGATTTTATACACAGATTGGAACAAAGTCCTGTATATCAGCAAGAAAGGGACAAACCTCAGTGTCACTCTTGATAAAAATGTAAGAATTCTCTTCTAAAATTCATGCCTAAGGGAAATCTTGTGTTCAATTTAAAAAGCCAGTAGGCTTCTCTGAATAGAACTTTGCGTTTCATGTCACCTCCTCTGAGTGGAGAGGATACCTTCTCTATCGCGAAGGCTCTAAAGAAACTCGTATTTCTATTATGAATGGAAATAAAGTGTTTAGCAGCTCCAGAGATATTGGTACTGGATTCATTTGTGATGTAATTCAAATGTTCTAATATACGGACTTTAAGCTTTCTGATGGTACTGCCAACATACAAGACATTGCAAGCAGTGCATGCGATAATATAAATAACGCAGGCACTTTTGCAGTTCATGTAAGTGTTAATGGTATATTCAGTGATTTGAGTGGAATCTCGAAATATTTTTGTGGGAGTGACAAACCTGCAGGTTTTGCAGGGATGACTGCCACAATGAAAAAAGCCTTTACAATTCAACCATGTTGCTCCTCCCCTTTTGGGATGTGACAAAGAGAAGAACGATGGTGAAACTGCAGTCGCAATTGTAGGAGAGCGTTTGCTAACTATCCTAAAACCTTCCTTTAAAATAGCACTCACCGAATCATTCTTATGGAGAATTGATAAATTCTTCAGAACAATCTCCTTAATTAAGTTATATTGCCTGCTGTAGGTGAGCATTGTTCCAATCTGTGTATAAAATCATTAAACGCTATTCAGACGTTGCAGTTTTCCCGTCCTTTACATTATGACACCTGAATTAAGGATATTCCATCTGTTTAGCCCTTACCCTGGGTTCACACCTGAGCGTTTCTGAGACGTATTACAGCGCGTTTTTGCAAATAGGAAACGCGCGTCTCATACGCGCGTTCGTGACTCTGGAGACCAATTGAAAAAGGCATATCTACACTTTAACGCGTGTTAAACGTGCGTTTTACGCGCGTTCCCATTGAAGTCTATGGGTGCAAACGCGCGACAAAACGCCCCAAAGAAGCTCAAGAACTTCTTTGAGCATAGGGCGTTTTACAGCGCGTTCAAACGCGCTGTAAAACGCTCAGGTGAGAACCATGCCCATAGGGAAACATAAGTTTTCTCCTGTTGAGCGTTTTACAGCGCGTTCGAACGCGCTGTAAAACGCGCAAGTGTGAACTGAGGCTTATGTGAATAAGACTTGTATTATGAACACTTAACGCTCCTGCTTTGTATACAAATTGTTTTTAATGCAGTTTCTGTATTTTTGGTAAAAAAAAAAAATTTCGGCACTTATGTATGTTGCTTCAAATGTTAATACATGTTGAACTAGCAAAGCTTTCCAGTGCGCCTGCAATGAAATCCAGTAGCAGATACACCTGCACATGTTCCCACCCAAAGGGAGGGACCAACTATGCGAGGGCCATTATATCTTGACCCTGACAGCAGTCACACTGGAGGTCATGAATAAGAACCGCATGGTTTGAAACGCGTAGACCGCACAAGAGCGTACTAATGCTGGTGATTTTATCGCTGTATGTATATTTTCTACACCGCAATAAAGGATTTGTGACTTTTTACGAAAACCGTAAATAGCCATAGGAATTCAGTGTATTTCTTATTCACTCCAATGCTAATGCATTGTCGTGTATAAGAGAAGCAATCTAATGATTGCTTGTTAAAGTTCTCTATGGGAACTATAAAAAAGTGTAAAAAAACATTGTAAAAATAAAAATACTAATCACCCCCCCTTTCCCCAAAATTTTAATAAAAATATGTAAAGACTAAAAAATATACACATCATGGGCATCGCCACATGCAAAAACGTCCATACTATTAAAATATAATAATAGGTAATGTCCAAATGTTATGGTTCCACTAGTGCTAAAGAGATCTTTCTAGCTGCAGCGTCCCAGCAGCCCGGCACCAGCTGCTGTATTTGGAGGAAACTTTAACCTATACTTCTAAGTGACACCGCGCTTACCGCTACCGCTAGTCTCACTAGTAAGGGGAAGTTACTAGGCAAACTTAGGGAAAAACACACCGCCAATAGTGTGTGCACCTTTACCTTTTGTCCAGTTGTTCTGTGCTATATCAGTGGCATTTGTCTGTTCCTTCTCTCCCTGTCGCTCCCCCTCCCATCTATGTGAAGACTTGGCTGAAGCGGGACTTGTGATTCTGGAGCACGCCCCGGCCGGTGGCGTTGCTCCTTTATTCTCGTGCTCGGGCTCTGATAGAGCCAGTGATGTCACTTGTCGAGCTACGGATCGCTGTAGGTGGCAAAAATTCAAACCAACGCGTTTCAAGCAATAGCATTGCTATTCATCAGGGATGGCCACCTTGTTCTCCTTGTTCTTCTTTTGTAACCACGCTCTGCCATATTATCTCACATTAACCCCTTATTTGCTTTCATTTTTATTCAAAACCAAATACGGTAGTTCAATTTCGGTGTTTAAACCTTTGGGTGCCAGCGTGTCCATTTGGTTTCTCTTTTAGACATCTCCCTAATAAAATCACCCCCCTCTTTATTAACTATTTCTAGTCCAAAGAAAGAAGACCCTGCAAATTCACCTTCGTGCTTCTCTATATAGTGCCTAGAGAGTGGGTGTCCTTCCATATTTTTCCAGATATTATATATATGTTCACCATCAACTCTTTTCTTAAGTTGTGTTTTCGTGCGCCCTATGTATATTCTCTCGCATGGACATCTGATAGCATAAATCACCCCTTATTGTTACAGGTTATGTGATCACGTATTTCTCTCTTATATGTACCCTGTTGATTCAATATCTGGAACACTTTTTTATTATTATTCTGAGCCTTTTTGCATCCTGTGCATTTTTTGCATGGGAAAAAACCTTTGGGTAGATCTTTCCCAGTTTTTATCATATTTCTAACACCTGCACATTTAGTTGTGGGCGCGATCATGTTTCCGATGTTCGCTGCTTTTTTGCAGACAAACATAGGGGCTGATGGAATAAATTCCCCTATAATTCTGTCCTCCTTCAGGATGTCCCAGTGTCTATTTACTATTTTTTAAAACATCTTTATTTGTCCATTATATGGTATAATAATTGGTGGGATTCCATTTTCTCCTATATTTCCCCATCTTGATCTTTTTCCTCCTCTCTGGTATTTTTTTCTATGATGTTGCTCTCCTTTGCCTGTTCTCCTATCTCTTCTTCTCCCCTTTCAATTAATGGGCTATACCGGTTTTGTGTTTTTACTTCTGGGGGATTACTATAAGTACCTGCAGATGATTGTCTCTTTTGTACTATTATTTTAGGTGACAACGGAACCTGCGTATTGACAGGTGTTGACGGCCTATACTACGTTTATGAATTTAGTCACTAGGGATATTAGAAAAATTACGATCCCTAAGATGCCTGCGCATTGTTCTCTGCCGCTGTGAGCTTCTTTTTAGCGGCTCAGTGCGCAGGCACAGGCTCGCATGCATGAGCATGCCACTAACCACTCAACACAACAGTGCGCAGGTGCACACACTCATGCATGCGAACCTGTGCCTGCACATTGAGCCGCTGAAAACTAGCTCACAGTGTGCAGGTGCGGGAAAGACCCAAGTCTGGCCACTGAATTTTGGTTTTGGAGGAATACCCTCATGATGGCAATGTAAGGCCTCATTCACACGACCGTATGTAGTTTGTGGTCCGCAAAAAACGGATACTCAAAAAATACAGATGATGTCCTTGTGCATTCCCCTAATAGATCAGTTCTATCCTTGTCCGTAATGCGGACAATAATAGGACATGTTCTATTTTTTGCGGAACGGAAATATGGACATATGGACATACGGAAAAGGAATGCACATGCAGTAACTTCAGTTTTTTTTTTGCAGACCCATTGAAATGAATGCTTCCACATACGGTCTGCAAAAAAAACGGAATGGACAGGGAAAGAAAATACGTTCATGTGCATGAGCCTTAAGGCCTCATGCACACGACCATATGTATTTTGGGGTCTGCAAAAAACGGATCCACAAAAAATACGGATGATGTCTATGTGCATTCCGTATTTTGTGGAACGGAACAGCTGGCCCCTAAAAGAACAGTACTATCCTTGTCCATAATGCAGACAATAATAGGACATATTCTATTTTTTTTGCGGAATGGAAATACGGACATACAGAAACGGAAAGCACACAAAATACCTTCCGTTTTTTTGCGGACCCATTTAAATGAATGGTACCGCATATGGTCCACAAAAAAAACGGAATGGACACGGAAAGAAAATAAGTTGTGTGCATGAACCCTAACACAGGAATTCCTTGTAGCCTCTTTCCTTGGCCATAACAAGGGGGTGGGGGTCAACAACTAGAATGCAGTGATCAACCGTAGAATAGTTAATTCTCCTGCCTTAGTAAGTATGCCTTACTACATTTTTGGCTTAGACAGGTAAATTACTCATCCAGCCTCTGGTATACAAACTGTTAGATAATTGCTAGAATTCTATCAAAAGTAGTGATAAGCGAACTTGTGTTTCAAGTTCGGTGTCCAAAGTTCGGGTTAGGGTTATCGAAGAATCCCGTTATAGATTCCGCTACCACAGACCATAACGGAATTCGAAATGCATAACGGGATTCTTTGATAACCTGAACTTTGGACGCAGAACTTAAAACACAAGTTCGTTCAACACTAGTCAAAAGCTGTTACAAAATGCTATAATGATTTAACCTATTCACTGACTATATAACAAAAAGTGAATTGTGAATGGAATGCATGAAGAGCCCAGATCCTGCAACAAACATTGCTTCAAATCTCCTAGTCACCAGTTCCACTACCAACAAAGGTGCCCTGGAGATTTGAAGCAATGTTTGTTGCAGGATCTGGGCTCTTCATGCATTCCATTCACAATTCACTTTTTGTTATATAGTCAATGAATCCTGTGCTAACGTACCAAAATAGGCATACTAATTTCTATGACAGTAAAAGAGGAAAGCTAAAACCATCCTGACATCTGAGCCTATTATGTAGGCCTATAAAAGACACCTGAAGTAACCTCACATGTAACAATAAAGGTCTGTTTCCTAACATAAAACTGTTAGGCCTCTTTCACACAAATGCAGCACTACTTTAACTACTTTACGCATTATCATGTTCAGGAGCGTGATAATTTGTGAGGGCTTGTATGGAGAGGTCTGTAGCAACGAGCCCACTCCATAACGCAACGGGTGCCGGCCGGATATATAATACAGCAGATACCCAGCCGCAATGATGGGGAATGGCGATCACGCTGAAACCTGTCATTTAACCTCTCCAATGCTGAAATCAAAAGCAATTGCATTGTATGTGAGGTAAGGCAGCTCCCTCTGCCCTCCGATTAGAGCCCTGCAGTGAAATTGCAGGGTTCCGACAGCTTATCATTATAGCCTGAGTCCTGCTGAAACCTCAAAAAACTTGACGGAATTTATTTATTCTTTTTAAATACGAAAATGGTCTTGGTCTTGAAGTCGGTCAAGCTTTCCCACATCCAATGAAGCAAATAAAATGGGATGCTCCGGTGTGTTTCTTGAAATATATAACACATATGTGTGTATGTATGTTTATATATATATATATATATATATATATATATAAACATGTATACATATATTTATTTTGTGTATATATATTTTATTTTATACATGTATTTATTTATTTTATTTGTTTTTACAGGTGTGGTAAGGTGTACAATAAAGTTCTTGAAGGTGTGTATAATTCACCCAGTATCCTCAGCTGGGTGGGGTAAATGAAATCCAGAAAGCTGCAGTGGTTTCGGTAAAGTGTAGTTTGCTGAGACAGTTTTGTTTAGATTCTGTTCTGGATTGGCTTTTATTTGGAGTGGTGGGTAGGTTTGCTAGAGGCACCTGCCAGTCCTTACCCTTCCAGCAAAGCTATTTCCCCAAGCCTACAGGGATAATTAATAGGGAAAAAATTGACCTCAGTATTGCACACAAACGTTTTTTTTTTTAGAGTGCCATTTTTTTGCGTTCCATATAAGCTCCGTATACTGAACCATTTATTTCAATGGGTCCGCAAAAAAAACTAAAGTGTCTCCATGTGCATTCCATTTCCGTATTTCCGTTTTTCCGTTCTGTTAAAAGATAGAACTTGTCCTATTCTTGTCCGCATCATGGACGAGGATAGTACTGTTATATTAGGGGCCAATGTTCCATTCCCCAAAAAACTGAATGCACACGGACATCATCCGTATTTATGCGGACCCGTTTTTTGCGTACTGCAAAATACTGAAAAAGCCATACGGTCGTGTGCAATGGGCCTCAGAAAGCCCGAAAAGCTAGCTGTCTGAGCCGGATTCCACCTGTGTAAACTGCGCTGTATTGGTGAGACAGACATTACTTGTCTAGGTAGCGCCCAGACAGGCAGGAGTTTATTTTGTTGTTTATCTTATGTTGTGTTGGTGCCATAGGTTTACCCCACCAAGTGAAGATATAACTTGGATGTAGTTTTGGCTAAAATTAAGTTATAACTTGGATGCAGTTTTGGCTATGCTGCCTATCAGAAAATAAACAGTTTGGATTATTTTTTAACCTGCTGTCTCTGCTGAAGTCTGCCATTGCCAACTCCACCCTGAGTATAGATCCCAACACAGGGAATGGCAAATCTTCAATCAACCTAAGGGCTCATGCACACGGCCATTGCCCCGCCGTGGACGGAGGGTCTGCAATACACGGGGCACTGGCCATGGGTACCCCGCATCACGGATGCGAACCCATTCAAACCCAGAGATGCGGTGCGGAAGCACAGATCGGAACCCCACGGAAGCACTACGTGGTGCTTCTGTGGGGTTTCTGGCCTCCGCACCGCTAAAAAGTAGTGCATGCACTACTTATTTGTGGTGCGGACTGTCGGGTCCAGATCCCGGTCCCCATTCAAGTGAATGGGTCCGCGATCCGCATGCAGCTGCCCCACGGTCGTGTCCATGAGCCCTAAGATTTTTTGTTTTACTATAAGTCAAAAAGACATACTGATCAAAAATAGAAACAGCTTCATCAAAAAATGATTTTGTCTATGTGAGGCCTCCTGGTGGTTGTGATGTGAAATACAGTCTGTCAAAGGTTTTACTACCATGTGGCAACATTATTTTGAATTTGTGTGAGAAACTGGAGTCCTTAACCAAATTCAAGTAATTTTTTTAATACTATAGGTTTAAATTTAAGAACTTGTAATCTGTCTGGGCTGGGTTGAAATTGATCAAAATGTAATCCTTGTTGTGAAACATTGAGATCTACAATACTTAAAAAAAAAAACAATAAAGATGTTAAATAGTGACCTCCAGTGTATAACTAAATGAACTGCAGGCACACATTCTCCAAATAAAATGTAAGATGTTTTTTTCTAGTTGTTTTTCAAAGGAAGTTTAATTGATTATGCTCTTTTAAGTACATTTTGTTTCATTCTCTCAAAATCAACAAGATTTCTAACTTGATGGTATGTAGAAATATTTATTCAAATGCTGAAAAGCAGCCCTAATTATGTTAAACTGTCATGTCAGTAGCTTCCATCCTCTGATGAGCAGTAAAGATAAGAAGCAAACTTTTCACCCTCATGTATCATGCCTTTCTGAGAACTTTAACACACATTTAGCAAGTGATGTCCTCAGCTACAATAAAATAACCATAATCTTGTGTTGCACCTTTGAACAGTCATTAAAGATAAAAACTGTATTATATGGTCCAACAAGCATATACATGCAGGGCTTTTTTTCTGGCGCCACGCCCCGGAACGGCATTCTGCCACCTACCATGCTGACATTTTGACATCGCAGCCTGTGATGCTCCAGCATCGCACGCTGCGATGTATCAGCGGGGGGAGACTGAGAGAAGGAGCTGGGGGCCGGCAACTGAGGCGGGGCCGGTGCGTTCACTGTGTGTGTGTGTGTCTGTGGATGGCACTGTTATGGGGTGGGGGAGGTCTGCCATCCACAGATTCCGCATAACAGTGCCATCCATAGATTCTCCACCCCATAACAGTGCCATCCCCAGATTCCCCATAACAGTGCCATCCCCAGATCCCCCAAAACAGTGCCATCTCCAGATCCCCCATAACAGTGCCATCTCCAGATCCCCCATTAACAGTGCCATCCCCAGATCCCCCATTAACAGTGCCATCCCCAGATCCCCCATTAACAGTGCCATCCCCATCTGGGGGGTTTCTTTGCTGGGCTGGACTTTTATAGCCCCCCCAAAATTTTACTTGCATCCCTGTTCTCTAAAGGGGAGGTTTTAGGGGGCAGTCCTAGGGGTGGGTAGGGGCGTGGCCAGGGGAGGGGGGTGAGTTCCACCACCTTTACTCTGAGAAAAAAGCCCTGTATACATATAGGGTAGAACAACTGATGCCGTCACTGACATATTTACCACCTAATAGAGATGAGCAAACATCTTGAAATTTATTTTGTGTCAAATTCATAAAAAAAAAAAAGAAAAATTCATTCTTGTCCAAATCTATTCTTCATGATCAAATGTGCTCTGATTGGCCTGAAAAATTGGTATATGACACTCTGAGGTCTCCTAGGATTTTTTTTAATATCTTGTCATTCTTTTTTTCTTCTAAGAATATTTGTTCTTTCTCCCCCCTCCCCCCTCCCATTTAAGCTCTTTAATGCAATGAGAGAAATAGCAAATAATGTCAGTGTGACACTGAAATACGTAGCTATGGTTAAACATATGGCTGACTGTGTACAGAAATCTAATTTATAAAGCTGAGTGTATGTACTGTATATGTGTGTGTATGTGTATATGTCCGCTAATGGAATCCGCACCGTCGCATTTACAATCATGAAATTTGGCACACAGGTACATCAGGTGTACTGTTCAGGAAGGTTTTAGACTGGGTCTCAGCTCTCTAGCATGTACCGTTCCTGAGATATTCCCCAAAAATGCATTAGCTTGTCACATGACCCTTATCAGCCAATAGAAGCTTGCAGGCTCTTAGTCTCTACATACACACAGTTTTAAACCAGATTTCCATAACAACAGAGACATTTTTCTTCACTGCTGTAGGTCAGCTTTAGGCTACTTTCACACTAGCCTTTTAGTTTTTTAGTATTGAGATCAGTCATAGGGGCTCAATACCGGAAAAAAAACGCTTCAGTTTTGTCCCCATTCATTGTCAATGGGGACAAAACTAAACTGAACAGAAGGGAATGCTCCAAAATGCATTCCGTTCCATTTAGTTGTGTTCCCATACCGGAGAGCAAACCGCAACATGTTGGAGTTTGCTTTCCGTCCTGGGATGCGGAGGAAGACGAATCCGGCATGACCCCCAATGCAAGTCAATGGGGACGGATCCGTTTTCTCTGACACAATCTGTCACAATACAAAACTGATCCGTCCCTCATTGACTTTCAATAGAGTTCATGACGGATCTGTCTTGGCAATGTTAAAGATAATACAACATCCGTTCATAATGGACGCAGATGGTTGTGTTATCAGTAACGGAAGCATTTTTGCTGAACCCTGTTACATCCAGTAAAAACGCTAGTGTGAAAGTAGCTGTGGTAAGGTGCAAGGTACCGATGGGAGGTACGTGTCACCGAGGTTCTTGGCCTCGGTGAGGTGAGAGCCGGGTTTTATGTGTCAGCAGCAGCTAGTGCTGCTTGACATTTATAGTTAGTTTGGCTGCAAAGCCAATCCGGGCCGGCTCTTACTGGGAGTAGGCAAAGAGTTGGGTGGGTGCCTACTCCCCACGGTCCAGGCCGGACTTTGCTGGGCTTTAAAACACAGCCAGCACCAGCAGGTGGGTGTGATTGTCCTGGAGCTGCTGTTAGGCTGTGGAGTCACTTATGTTTGGAAGTTCTCTGGGCTGGACGCAAGAGCCCAGCAAGGAGGAGTGCAGACGACCTGGAAGCCTGACGGCGACTGTCTTGCGGCTGGATTGACAGCCAGGTGCGAACCTGCACCTAAAACCTCCCAGGTGACTAGAACCTGATTTGGACTGTTTTGTTTTTGCCTCATGATTTCTGGTATGTGTGAACAAACACCAAGAGACTGTTTATATCGTTTGTTTTTGTGCAAGTGTGAATAAAACACTGTTCATTGCACCTTCTGGACTCCCTGTTTTGCCTCTGTACTGCACCCGCACCGCTATCTACCAGAGCGACTCCCCACATAGCCTTAAAGAGGCAGGGCGCTGTGGATGACACTGTTAAGGGAACAGAGTGCTGTGGAGGTCACAGTTCAGGGGCAATCAGGTCACCCTCAAAAGAGTGACTTAAAAAAACTACTAAGCCATGCCCCCCGACCCGGTGAGGCCATGCCCATTCCCACTCAGCAGCTGACAGGGTTTGAAAAAACGAAGGTAAAAATATACTTCTGTCAACTGCAGGGGTGGGAGGGAGGTAGACTTTCTCCTTGCAGCTCAGGCTCAGACAGCACAGTGCTGCTGTCTGAGAGTGAGCTGTTCAAAAGGACATCCCTGTGTCCGTCCAGGCACTTTGCCGGACAGAGAGTCTGAAAGCCAGACTGTCCGGCCTACAACTGGACCCCTGTCCACCCTAGAGGCAGGCTGCTGTGGAGGTCTCTGTTAAGGGGGCAAGGAATGGTGGAGGTCACAGTTAAGAGGACGGTCTGCTATGGAGGTCAGTGTTAAGGGGCGGGGTGCTGTAGTGGTCCCTGTTAAGGGGACGGAGTGCTGTGGAGGTCACATTTTAGGGGAACGGAGCTTTGTGGAGGTCGCTGTTAAGGGGGCGGGATATTGTGGAAATCACTGTTAAGAAGACGGGGTACTGTGAAGGTCACTAATAAAGGGGTGCCGCTGTGAAGGTCACTGTTAAGGGAGGAGGGGACTGTTTAGGCCACTATTAAAGGGGCAGCGGGGTACTGTGAGGTCACTGTTAAGGGAGCAGGGTACAGTGGAGGTAACTGTTAAGGGAGCATGATACTGTGGCATTCAGTGTTAAAGGGGCAGTCGCTGTGGACGTCTCTGTTAAGGGGGCCAGGAATGGTGGAGGTCACAGTTAAGGGGACTATAACCTACAGTCAGTGTTAAGCGGCGAGTGCTGTCGAGGTCACTGTAAGTGAGCGGGCCCCTATGGAGGTCACTGTTAAGGGGGAAGGGTGCTGTGGAATTCACTGTTAAAGGGGCAGGGAGGTGGGGAGATAAAACTTTACTTTTACTACATGATAGAACTAAAATACACCCTGCACCAAAGTAAGACAAACACAAACAAAAAATGGTATAAACTACAATACTAATTACATATTCCAACTTTGGGACACCACTTCTTCTCTAGTCAAGAAACAAATATGGAATATTCTTACCAGCCCTGTAGTATATCTGCAAGCTAGTCCCAATATGAAGAAGGATGGTCCCAAATAATGAAAGGTCCTGGTATCAGATGAGCTACTGTATTAGACAGGCATTGGCAAAACAACTATCCCTAAGTGTCCCTAGAAGCAGAGGCAAGGGGCTAGGAATGCCCTACCTATCTAAACAGAGCACTCGCCCCGAAAGGAGCGACCCTGTCCAGATACCTAACCCTATACCCAGGAACTATCTTGCAAATATACTACAGGACCGGTAAGAATGTTCTATATTTCTTTCTTGACTAGAGAAGAAGTGGTGTCCCAGAGTCAGGATATGTAAATGGTATTGTAGTCATGACTGAAAGCTCTTGTGCACGACAGTTCAGCTGGCTTTGCCGAACTGCCGAAAGTCAGTCACAGCAAAGGGGCAGGGAAGGAGGCGTGACCTTTCTGTGGCCAGCCCCTCCTTTGCTGCTTTGCAACTGCCTGTCCCTGTCAATCAAAGCAGCATATGAATTGTTGAAAAAAAAAAGGCTGATTTATTATTTATTTACAGAAAAAAATAGTTTTTTGCTGGATTTTGTAATGCAGAACTTGCCAACTATGTGAAACACAACTCTGAGTGACCAGTCCCTCGCTCTCTATGGATGCCCCAATAAAACCCTAAATCTACCTAATTATGTCCCAAAACGCTTCCTATCACACCTTGATTAGAGATGAGCCAAGCTTAGAAAAATTTGATTCGGGCACTTCACCAAATTTTTTCAAGAAATTAAAAATTAATTTTTCACAAAGCACATTGAATCAGCTATATCGCGGCCTGCAGTTAGAAATCCTCATGTGTGAAAATCCACATGGATCCATGCCTGATTCATTTTCACAAATGTTTTTTGCATTTGTAGAGAACTATTTTGTCTGCCTTGGTGTGAAAATGCTACCTACTGTGTTGAATACAGTACCCTGGAGGGTGCACAAGACATTACACTAATTTCAAGCAAGGCTATTTCCTGCCATTGGTATAATATGCTGACCCAGAAGTCCATGGGCTCAAGGCTCAGAGTATCTGCAGGAGAAAATGCATAGTCCAGGAAGCACTGAACCTGGTTGCAATGTGTATCGGGTTGCTTATGTGCGTCAGTATGGCTGTTCCATTATGTTCAGGAAACTGTATTGGTTGTTGCTGGTGCTGCTGCTTCTGCTACTTGTTACAGAAGTAGTGCTGGCAGAAGAGGTTGGTTGGTGACTCAGCAGGTAGCAGAGAAAATTTTCCTGGTCAGGCATATGGCCGGAAAGTGTCTGCTTGGGAAAAGCTGCCGCACTAGTGATCCCTCGTCCTCATACTGTGGAGGTGATAGCTGCATATAAATGCAGCGCTTCATCTCTGCTGAGCAAGCAGACAGCTGTTAGGAAGAAATGCTTCCTTCCTGACAATCTGCTGCTGCTTGGCATTTGTAAATGTGCCTTATTTTTTACAGAGAGTGAGTGTGTAAAATAATATTATATGAGAGTACAGGGGTTGGTGGGGTTAACTTGGTCTAGGTCAGTTATAAAAAAAAGGCAGGCTGTTGGGAATTCCTCGGTTGCCCAAGGAACACACAGCAGTTCCAACAGAGGCAGGGCAACACTCTCCAAGGCCTGGGACAGTTTCATGACACCCTGCCAGCACCCTCAATCTGATGCGCGGCCTAGTGTCACAAGGAGGGAAAAATTTTGGAAGATGGTGAAGGAGTACGTAGCAGACCGTGTCAGCGTCCTCAGTGATCCCTCTGTGCCTTACAACTATTGGGTCTCCAAGCTGGACATGTGGTACGAACTGTCACTCTACGCCCTGGAGGTCTGGTCTGCCCCACTGCCAGCGTTTTGTCAGAGCGTGTATTTAGTGCTGCTGGGGGCATAATAACTGATAAGCGCATCCGCCTGTCGACTGAAAATGCTAAACGGTCGACTCTTATAAAAATAAACAGAGCCTGGATTGCCCCTGACTTCTTTACTCCACCAGAGGAAAGCGGCTGTACATAAAGGCACTCTAAATGTGGCTTTTATGGTGTATTGAATACACTGTATTCCCATGCACCCCTTCCACCACTAAAAAGGGTATATGGCTCTCTCGTTTCTCGTCCTCCTCCTCCATCATATCAACATGCTTAATAGGCTGCCCTCGCTCCTAATGTTAAAGAGGGTCAGCTCAGCAGAGGGCCCTCACCAATAATGTTTTAGATGGTCAGCTCAGCAGCAGGCCCTCGCCCCAAATGTTTTAGATGGTCAGATCAGCAGCAGGCCCTCGCCCCTAATGTTTTAGATGGTTAGATCAGCAGCAGGTACTTCCCCCTAATGTTTTAGAGGGTCAGCTCAGCAGCAGACCCTCACCCATAATGTTTTAGATGGTAAGCTTTGCAGCAGGCCCTCGCCCATAATGTTTTAGATGGTCAGCTTGGCAGCAGACCCTCGCCCCTAATGTTTTAGATGGTCAGATCAGCAGTGTTATTCACTTCTCTATGTCCACCTATAAATGACATACTGTTAAAAGTAAACTTCTGGGAGGAATGTTAAACCTATTCATTCTGTGCTCACAGATTCAAACAAAGGAGCAGCAGAAGAAGGTTAAAAAAGCAGCAAAATGCAACTCCTGCTTTAAAAGACTCCCAGAAGAATACCATAAGAAAAATTTTCCAATCGACAGATCATTTAAAAGAAAATATCCCTTTCGATCTTCCTCTAATCCAGAAAGATCTTACAGGGGAAAAGGCAAATCAGGATGCTGGAGTTACCCGAAAGGAGGTAAAGATAGAGGCTCCCTCTTTTTCTCCCAAAGAAACAATGATAAACAGTAACGCCAGAGTGGGGGGCAGACTGAAATATTTTATTCCAGTGTGGGAAAAGATCACCACAAACACCTGGGCTCTGAACATCATCCGATCAGGTTATCAAATTCAGTTTGCATCAAGCCCCCCCAAAGAGATTCCTAGTTTCAGATCTTCCATGCCCCAGCCATTTAGATCTAGTTTGGCAGGAGATGCAAGTTCTTCTAGGAAAAAAGGTAATAATCCAGGTTCCTGTACAGGAACTAGGGAAAGGTTTTTGTAAAAAAAGAACGATGGACCATTCAGGGTAATTATAAATCTTAAAAAACTAAACAAATATATAGTGTACAAAAAGTTTTGGATGGAAACCCTGAACTCCATTATTCCCCTCCTACAGGAGAATTCTCTAATGTGTACAGTCGATCTATCAGACGCCTACTATCATGTTTCAATTCACCAGAAATCACAAATGTTTCTTCGGTTTGCCCTAAAAGATCCTCAGGGCCAAATAAGCTACTTCCAATTTACATCTCTGCCGTTCGGGATATCATCGGCTCCCACAATCTTCACCAAACTAATAATAGAAATGGTGGCATATTTAAGACAAAGAAATCTGAGAAAATTTCCATACTTGGACGATTTTCTGATCGCAAACGACAATCCAGCACAACTTCAAAAAGATATCAAGATCCTTCTATCAACACTGGAAAACTTGGGCTGGTTAGGGAACACAAAAAAATCCAACCTACACCCATCAACCAGTATCCGGTCCTAGTCATGAATCTGGATTCCCAAGATCAGATGACTCGGTTACCATCACACAAGATCTGAGACTTACAAAACAAAGTAAAAACCTTTGCATCAAGGAATGCCTGTTCCATCAGATAAGCAATGGCTCTTCTCCCTATCCTCATGCATCCCTGCGGATCAATGAAGCCAGCTCCATTTCAGAACCCTACAGATATGGATTTTAAGAGTCTGGAACAGACAGCAATCGTCCTTGGACAGCAAAGTCATGATTCCCAGAGGGGTACAAACCTCTTTTCTCTGGTGGACGATCAGGGAAAACCTTACCAGAGGTATAACCTGGGTAAAAACTCCATATGTTCAGATAACAACAGACGCAAGTCAGTCCGGATGGGGGGCCAAAGTAGGTCACCACTACTGACAAGGAATCTGGACATCTGCTATCAGCTCCCAGTCATCAAACTACAGGGAACTAAATGCAGTCTGGATGGTCCTGAAAGCCGCAGAGGCACATCTGCGGGGCCGACATTTACGAATTTTATCGGACAACACAACAACAGTCGCCTATCTAAACCACCAAGGGGGTACGAGATCCCAAAACCTTTTGAACCTAGCATCTCGAATATTTCTATGGCAAGAAGAGAATGTGAAGTCCATCTCAGCCACCTAAAAGGGACACTAAACTTAGAAGCAGATTTCTTGAGTTGGAGGAAGATGGATCAGTCAGAATGGTCACTAAACTCGGAGGTATTCCAGATGATCACAAAGAAATGGGGTACACCTTCTGTAGACCTATTTGCCTCTCGGGAAAACTCAAAAGTAACAACCTTCTGCTCCCTCAACCTCAGGGACAGACCTTGGGAGCTGGATGCCTTCACGATACCCTGGAATCAAGGTCTCTGCTATGCCTTTCCTCCTCTTCCAATAATACCAAGGGTGATTCAAAAGATCTGCAAGGAAAGAGCGAAAATAATTCTTTTAACCCCCTTCTGGCCGAAGAAGAGCTGGTTCCCAGTCTTGAAATCTCTGACAGTGACAGATCCATGGCACCTTCCGTCAACGAGGGATCTGCTTCACCAAGGTCCAATTTTACATCCGGACCCGGACTTTCTAAAACTAACAGCCTGGATCCTCAGTCCATGATTCTAAAAAGTCGAGGCCTTTCCGAAAAAGTGATAAATACTCCCAAAGCTTTCAGGAAAAGAGTAACATACTCCATTTATCTAAAAATTTGGAAAAGATACTGCTCCTGGTCAGGAGTCACCGCACCAAATATGGCGGGCCCAAATATACAGTCGATTCTCGACTTCTTAAAATAAGGATTTGAAATGGGTCTAAGACCCTCCACTTTAAGAGTCCAGATCTCATCTCTGAGCTGTTTTTTTTGACTCGGACCTAGCAGGCCACAGATGGATCTAAAGATTTATGAGAGCTATTTCACACCTCAGACCAACTATAACTTCACGAGTACCATCCTGGGATCTGAACACGGTCCTAACGGGATAAACTCTTCCACCGTTTGAACCGTTAGAAGAAAGCTCCATAAAATCCAAAACTTTAAAGACCGCTTTTCTGATGGCAATCACCTCTGTTAGAAGAATAAGTGAAATCCAGGCTTTCTCCATCAGACAACCCTACCTTCAGATTACATATGACAGAATAGTACTTAAACTAGATCCTGCCTTTCTACCGAAAGTAGTATTAGATTTTCATAGGAGTCAGGAAATTATCCTCCCCTCCTTTTGCAATAATCCTTCTAGCAGTAAAGAAGTAGTCTTCCACTCCTTAGATGTCAGATGAGCAGTTCTGGACTATCTGGAATCCACCAAAGAATTCCGTAAATCAAACAGCCTATTCATACAGTTCGCAGGTTGTAACAAGGGTCAAAAAATTTCAAAATCCTCTATAGCTAGATGGATTAAAGAATCCATTACCTTATGCTACAGGAATCAAGGCCTGGTATGTCCAGGGAACCTAAGAGCTCACTCCACCAGAGCCGTTTCTTCCACACAAGCTGAAACAGCGGGTGCGACTTTAGACGAAATCTGCAAAGCAGCTTCCTGGTCCAGTCCTCATACTTTCATTAAACATTATAGACTGGACCTATTCAAAAATTTAGGCATGGCTTTTGGGCGTAAGGTTCTCGAGGCCATCGCCCCCCCCCTAAAATTTGATATTTTGTATATCTCATTGTGGGCCGTCGTGGTGATGCTATGGAAATCCGGGTTAAGACTTACCGGTAATCCTTTTTCCATGAGATCACCACGACAGCACATTGTTTCCCACCCTTTTTTTGATTATACATAGGATGATATGAAGTAATATATTCTTGTATAATTATATTTTTTACCTTCACATTTTTTCACCACCTTTCCTCTCTGTATTTTGGAACCACTGGTGTTGGTGGTGGGAGGGGGGAATTTAAACCTTTCTCTGTTTCCTGCCCCTACAGAGGTCAGAGGTCAATCTCATTGGGGGCCGTCGTGGTGATCTCATGGAAAAAGGATTACCGGTAAGTCTAATTCCGGATTTCCTAACAATCCGGAATTAGAGCGATTTTATCATCGGTTTTGTGCGCATTATTGTCAGTCTGTAAAAGTGGCTTGCTACTCGGACAACATCGTTCCCAGCTGCGACCTGGGAGTCCAAAATGCATCCAGACATCCTTCCCATGCTGTTCCAGAACCATTTTGGTGGTGTTTCCATCAATTTCTGACCTTTTCCTATGACCCAGACACCCTCCCCTCTTCAGAGCAGGGGGTGCCTGGTTTAATGCTCGGTTTCTCCCACTGACTTCCATTGTGCTTGGGTGCTCAGTAGAGCAGCCGAGCATCCCAAGGTGTTCTACTCGAGCACCCGAGCACTATGGTGCTCAACCAACACTACGTATAACCCGTGGGTCACGGGAAAGGCAGCATAAAATAAAGTCAGCCATGTGTGCCAGAGTCCCAACAGACAAGACTTCGCTGTCCTTTTCAGAAGGATGACTCTGAATCTCCTCATCCTCTTCCTCCTCTTCTGCCCATCCATACTGAACACATGGAATAAACTTGCTATGGGTACTACCCTCTCCTGCTCTTCTTCCTCCTCCTCATCCAATTTGCGCTGAGAAGACGAAATGAGAGTGGTCTGGCTATCACCCTGTGTACTGTCTTCCCCCATTTCCACCTCTTCCACATGCAAACCGTCTGGCTTTATTGTGAGCCCGGAGTATTTCAGTAGACACAGAAGTGAGATGGTTACTCTGATAATAGTGGCATCGCCGCTCACCATCTGTGTTGATTCCTCAAAGTTGGATAAAACCTCACAGATGTAAAACATCCATGCCCATTCGTCGCTTGTGAAGAGCGGAAGCTGACTGGAAAGGTGACGACCATATTACAGCTGGTATTCTAAAACTGCCCTCTGCTGCTCACAAAGACTGGCAAACATGTGTAACGTGGAGTTCCAGCGCGTGCTCACATCGCACAATAGTCAGTGAGCTGGCAATTGCAAGTGCTGCTGCATCGTTGCCAGATTGGCGGCAGCTGTAGACGACCTTTGGAAAAGGGACACACGTGGCGCACCTTCATCAGTAGCTCAAGCAAATTGGTGTCGTTTTTGAGAAACCGCTGAACCACTAAGTTGAACATGTGGGCTAGGCATGGTATGCGTGTGAGCTTGCTGAGCTCTAAAGCCGCGACCAAGTTATGGCCATTATCAGACACAACCATGCCTGGTTATAGGTTGAGTGGCAAGAGCCACAGCTCAGTCTGGTCCCTTATACCCTGCCTCAGCTCTGCGGTGATATGCTGTTTGTCACCTAAGCAAATAAGTTTCAGCACGGCCTGTTGCTGCTTCCCCACTGCAGTGCTACACTGCTTCCAGCTATTGACTGATGGCTGACTGGTGCTGCAAGATGAGAGTTCAGAGGTCGAAGTGGAGGGGGAAGTGGAGGAGGAGAAGGGGGGTTGCAGCCACTAATGTAGGCGGTGGCGGAAATCCTGAGGGAAGTACGGCCCGCAATCCTTGGAGTCAGTAGCACCTGTGCCATCCCAGGGTACGACTCGCTCCCAGCCTCCACAACGTTCGCCCAGTGTGCCGTCAGGGAAATATAGCGTTCCTTGCCCCAAGCACTTGTCCATGTGCCAGTAGTTAAGTGAACCTTCCCAATAACTGCATTGGTCAGAGCACAGGTGATGTTACGGGACACATGTTGGTGGGGACAGCACACCGGGCAAAGTAGTGGCGGCTGGGGACTGAGCAGCGAGGGATGGCCGCCGCCATGAGGCTGCGGAAAGCCTCAGTTTCCACAAGCCGAAATGGCAATATTTCCAGGACCAGCAATTTGGAAAGGTGCACATTTAGTGCTATGGCCTGTGAGTGGGTAGCTGGGTATTTGCGCTTTCGTTCTAAGGCCTGGGGTATGGACATCTGTACGCTGCACTGGGATACAGAAGTAGATGGGCTAGCTGATGGTGCTTGTGAAAGTCCAGGTGCAGGGCGGGAGGCATCTGGGCCTGCGTCTTGGACAGGGGATTGGCCAGCACGTAACACAGGGGAAGAGGAGGCAGTGGTGTGATCCGCAGACACTGATTGTGAACCCCAGGCGTTCGGCCCACCTATTAGGGTGATTTGATGCTATGTGGTGGATCATGCTGGTGGTGGTGAGGTTGCTAGTGTTCACACCCCTGCTCATTTTGGTACAGCACAGGTTGCAAATGACAATTCTTTTATCGTCCGCACTTTCATTAAAAAAGTGCCAGACTGCGGAACACCTACCCCTTGGCAAGGGAGATTTCCACAAGGGGGTGCTCCGGGGAACAGTTGCAGGCCTGTTTGGTGTGGCCCGCCTTCTCCTTTTTGCCACTCAACTGCCTCTTCCAGCCTGTTGCGGTGCTGCGGATTCCTCCCCCTCTGTACTGCTGTCCTCGCTCAGCTTGCCACCTTCCAAGGTTGGGTCAGTGATTTTATCGTCCAACACCTCCTCTTCCACTTCCTCACTCTGGTCATCCTCCTGACTTGTTGACCTTACAACATCCCTCCCTTGACAACTGTGTCTAATCCTCATCATTAACCTCTTGAGACACTAATTGCCATTGAGTTATTGGCAACTGTGTCTCATCATCATCATCCACCTTGTGAAACACTAATTGCCGTTCCCCACCGCCATCTTCTTCTGACTGTGTATGCTAAAGAGTTTGGGAATCAGGGCACAAGGTCTCCTCATGTCCCTATTCAAGCGGGCTTAGCGAGAGGCCCAAATTAAGTAATGGCGATGAAAAGAGCTCCTCGGAATATCCGAATGTGGGATCACTTGTTTGCAAAGACTCTCCATGTTTGGAGGAAGGAGGATCAGGGTGAGGATTCTGTTGACCAGACACTTGGTTACTGAGACTGGACTTTCTGGAAGACAGGGTGGTGCTTAACCGACTGGAATCATTATCTGCTGCAATCCAACAGACCACCTGCTCGCACTGGTATGACTTTGAGAGTGGTGTCCTGCGCCACCCTGCAAACTGGGACATAAGGCTAGGTATCATGGATGAGTGTGTTTCTTGTGCTGTGCCAGCAGGCACAGTTTCAACGCGCCCAGGGCTATGGCCTCTGCGTGCTCCATCAGCAGCACGTCCACTTTCATGTCCCTTACTGCTCGCCTTCATCATATTAAATGGTATATATGCTTGCAAGTATGTCACACTTACAGTAGAGCAGTTTTTTTAAGCGTATGCGCAAATAAATTACAGTCAATGTCACAGATATTTGGGATGCGGAAATGTTATACAGGCGATGGCGCGCAGGTAATGTCACTGTCCGCAACGTCTATGGAAAAAGTACACTGGATGTCACAGATATTTTTAGTCTGCGCAAACGTTATACAAGAGATGTAGCGCAGGTAATGTCACTGTCCGCAGCGTCTACGGAAAAAGTGCACTGGATGTCACAGAAATTTTTAGGCTGCGAACATGTTACACAGGAGATGTAGCGCAGATAATGTCACTGTCTGCAGCGGCTAAATAATTGCACGCTATTTAGCGCAGGTTGCGCTAAAAATATATATTGCTGCTAGATACAACAATAGTCCTTAAAAGGACTTTTGGGTCTCTTATAATTGCACGCAATTTAGAGCAGGTTGCGCTAATAATATATATTGCTGCCAGATACAACAATAGTCCTTAAAAGGACTTTTGGGTTTCTGTAATTGCACACAATTTAGCGCAGGTTGCGCTAAAAATGTATATTGCTGCCAGACATAGCATTAGTCCTTAAAAGGACTTTTGGGCCTCTAACAATTGCACGCAATTTAGAGCAGGTTGCACTAATAATATATATTAAAAACGAAAGACAGGAGGGCACACTTAATCTGAGGAATCAATTAATGTAAAAATTAAAATCAAATCGCTACCAAACAGGTAGCTAAGTGCAACTTCACAATACTGTGCAAAATAGTGCAAATCTTCAGTACGACAATCTGTGCAAAATAATGCAAAATAGTGCAAACTTCAGTGCTATAATCAGTGCATATAGGTACTGCTGTTCGTTTGACCCACGGTGGTAGATCTAAGACAGAGTCTATAGCTGCAATATAACTGTTCTCATAAGTGTAAAACCAATCGGAGTCCCCAGACTGTTAAAAATGAAATGTACTCAGTCTCTCCATAAAAACAAGCAGGGGATAGTTGCAATTCCGATCTTCATATATTTCAATACTCCAATATTCCAGTGATGTCTTGAGTATTGGAGTATTGAAATATATGAAGATCGGACTTGCTTGTTTTTATGGAGAGACTGAGTACATTTCATTTTTAACAGTCTGGGGACTCCGATTGGTTTTACACTTATGAGAACAGTTATATTGCAGCTATGGACTCTGTCTTAGATCTACCACCGTGGGTCAAACGAACAGCAGTACCTATATGCACTGATTATAGCACTGAAGTTTGCACTATTTTGCATTATTTTGCACAGATTGTCGCACTGAAGATTTGCACTATTTTGCACAGTATTGTGAAGTTGCACTTAGCTACCTGTTTGGTAGCGATTTGATTTTAATTTTTACATTAATTGATTCCTCAGATTAAGTGTGCCCTCCTGTCTTTTGTTTTTATCTATTTTGGAACCAAGTTTTGGTGGGCGAGACTACGTTGGAGTGTGCACCTTATCCCATTATTCACACAGGGTGTAGCCGCTATTTGACCCATTAATAATATATATTGCTGCCAGATACAACAATAGTCCTTAAAAGGACATTTGGGTTTCTGTAATTGCACACAATTTAGCGCAGGTTGCGCTAAAAATATATATTGCTGCCAGACATAGCAATAGTCCTTAAAAGGACTTTTGGGCCTCTAACACCAACCCTGCCTAACAAAAATATAAAATTCAATTCCCTACAGCATCTGTCCCTTTTACAGCACAGCACAGACTGAGCCGAACACATTATAGCACCCGATGACACGTTCCGGCCAGCCAATCGCTGTGATGGCAGTACCCAACATGGCTACAGGATTACAGGGAGTGGCAGTACCTACTTTCACATTTATTGGCTGCGTAGCAGCCAACATACGTGCAGGGAGGAGACTCGAGCATCGCGCTCGAGCACACACGATATTCAGCCCAAAACCACAATTTGCCGAGCATAGCAATGCTCAAGCCGAAATGGTATTCGGCCGAGCATGCTAGCTCAACACTAATTAAGTTCTGTAACATTTTGCATTGTCAAAATGTGATCGGGGTTCGGCAGGGATGTTCTTTTTGAGAAATAGATCTTCTTGTAAAATGTTTGCTTAAAATATTCCCAATCTGCCTGTGGCTGACATTATAGGTGGTGATGAATTTAGACCTTATGTCATTAATATTTTCCGCCTCCTTATTCTTTTACTTAAGCCATTCTCATTGGCTGAATCATTTTGCTTTCATAAAGGCTGCCGCGATGCTAGGAAGACTCGCCCCCGTCACCGCCTGCAATTGGCTGGTGGAAACCACCCGCGACACCGGATGTTTTCATCTGTGCACAGGGAGGAGCAGCTGTGCCAATGCGGGGACCAGGAGTGGCACGGGGAGCCAGGTAAGTAGATTCAGTGTGAGGGGCCCGGCATATGGAGTAGCATTTGTTATTCTCGGATAACCCCTTTAAGTAAACTATGAAATGTCTGTGTTGTTTCAGTCTTCTACGTTCTAGCCTTGCTAGGACAGTCAGGTCCTGCTGCACCTGTTTTCCAAAGGTCCCCCAGGCAGCTCACGTTGCTAGCCCATTTGATTTTCCCACGTTAGCATATGATGCCACTTCATGTGCTACTTTACTTCCTACATTTTTGTCTGAATTATTCTCTGGCTGCAGAACTTTCAAACTCAGATAGTTTTGTTAGCCAGCAATGTTAAGAAAAATTCCTACACATGAGATGCTCACATAGAGCCAGCCCAACAATTCTCTCTATATATCTGCCAACATCCCCATAGATCTGACAACACCATTTGAGCCAACACCAACAGCAGTAGCGTCAACTACTTTTGAGCTAACCACAGTAGAAGTAGATCTGCGCCTGGCAGGTTTTTAAGATGCTTTGGTTATATGTCGGCTCCACTTTTTATCATCAAAAAGAAGGTGCGCCACTAGCGGTTAGTCAAGACAGAGATGATGGAGAAGAAATGCTTCTATCAAGTCTTGAATTAACTGTAAAGGAGGAGGAGCAGAAGGAATGCACTGATGAGTAGTGTTGAGCGAACAGTTCGAGAATAGTTCGGGTTCGTACCGAACTTTTAGGTGTTCGGGACACGGACCCGAACCCGAACATTTTCATAAAAGTTCGGGTTCGGGTTTGTTGTTCGGCGATTACTTCCTGCTTTCTGAAGGTCTGCACAGCAGCCAATCAGCTAGCGTTTTACTTCTTGCCCTAAGAGCCCATCACAGCCATGCCTACTAATGGCATGGCTGTGATTGGCCAAGTGCAGCATGTGACCCAGCCTCTATTTAAGCTGGAGTCATGTAGCGCCGCATGTCACACTGCTCTGATTAGTGTAGGGAAAGGACGCAGCTGCTGTGAGGGCGAGATTAGGCAGGAAAAAGTCAGCAAAAGAACCTAATGAAGTGATCGATCTACAGCTGTGAATGATTGAACTTCTGCTAGTTAATTGCTCACTGGTTTTTAGGCTGCACAGAGCGTTTTTCTGTCACTTATTTTCTGGGGTGATCGGCGGCCATTTTGTGACTTGTGGTGCACCAGAACAAGCTGCCACCAAGTCCATCAATCCATCAATACTAGTTTTTATTTTGCTATATCCTACATCAGGGGCTTGGCTGTGCTAATTGTCACCCCTAGAAACTCAGGATAGCAATTTCTATATTTTATTAAGGGGTTAAATACAATTGCCCAAATACCAATCCCCTAAATCTGGTGTTCCAGCTTTGGCTAGCCAAGTATAATACTGTCTGCTGTCTGGCAAAGGATAGATTATTTTCTGTGGTGAAATTCATTTGTCAAAATAGCAATCCCCTAAATCTGGTGTCCCAGCACTGGCTGGCAAACTATAATAGTGTCTGCAAAAACATATATTTTGTTCTGGGGTGAAATTCAATTGCCAAAATAGCAATACCATAAATCAGTGGTTTCAGCTGTGGCTGGCCAAGTTTCATAGTGTCCGCAAAAACATATATTTTGTTCTGGGGTGAAATTCAATTGCCAAAATAGCAATACCATAAATCAGTGGTTTCAGCTGTGGCTGGCCAAGTTTCATAGTATCCTGCAAAGGATATATTTTGTTCTGGGGTGAAATTCAATTGCCAAAATAGCAATACCCTGAATCTGGTATTCCAGCTGTTGCAGGCCTAGTTTAAATCTGTCCGTAACAGGGTATATTTTGTTCTGGGGTGAAATTCAATTGCCAAAATAGCAATACCCTGAATCTGGTGTTCGAGCTGTTGCACGCCAAGTGTAAATCTGTCCATAAAAGGATACCTTTCATCCAGGGCCTAAATACTAGCCCTAAAAGAGATATTCCCCTAAATCAGTGGTTACTGCTGTGCCTGGATTAGTGTAATAAGCTACATAAATAAATAGGCAGATAGTGTTAGGTGCCTGTAAAAAAAGGCCTGAATTTGAAATCAATACATTGGGCCAAATATTTTTTTTCTTATTGTGGTGCTTGGTGAACAGTAACAATAAGGAAAACATCTAGTAAGGGACGCGGACGCAGTCGTGGTGGTGTTAGTGGACCATCTGGTGCTGGGAGAGGACGTGGCCTTTCTGCCACAGCCACATGTCCTAGTGAACCAACTATCTCAGGTTCCAGTACCCGCCAGAATTTACAGCGATATTTGGTGGGGCCCAATGCCGTTCTAAGGATGGTAAGGCATGAGCAGGTACAGGCGCTAGTCAATTGGGTGGCCGACAGTGGATCCAGCACGTTCACAACATTATCTCCCACCCAGTCTTCTGCAGAAAGCGCACAGGTGGCGCCTGAAAACCAAGCCCATCAGTCTGTCATATCACCCCCATGCATATCAGGGAAACTGTCTGAGCCTCAAGTTATGCAGCAGTCTCTTATGCTGTTTGAAGACTCTGCTGGCAGGGTTTCCCAAGGGAATCCACCTAGCCCTTCCCCAGTGGTGGAAGACATAGAATGCACTTATGCACAACCACTGATGTTTCCTGATGATGAGGACATGGGAATACCACCTCATCAGAGTCCGCACGTCTCTGATGATGACGAAACACAGGTGCCAACTGCTGTGTCTTTCTGCAGTGTGCAGACCGAACAGGAGGTCAGGGAGGAAGACTGTGTGGAAGACGATGCAGAGGACGATGAGGTCCTAGACCCCACATGGAATGAAGGTCGTGCCACTGACTTTCATAGTTCAGAGGAAGAGGCAGTGGTGAGACCGAGCCAACAGCGTAGCAAAAGAGGGAGCAGGGGGCAAAAGCAGACCAGCCGCCGCCAAAAGAGTTAGCCTGCTACTGGCCACCGCCACCAGGGACCAAGCACCCCAAAGGCAGCTTCAAGGGGTTCCCTGGCATGGCACTTCTTTAAACAATGTGCTGACGACAAGACCCGAGTGGTTTGCACGCTGTGCCATCAGATCCTGAAGCAAGGCCTTAACGTTCTGAACCTTAGCACAACCTGCATGACCAGGCATCTACATGCAAAGTATGAACTGCAGTAGAGTAAACACCTTAAAAACAAGGAACTCACTCAGGCTCCCCCTGCTCCCTCTTCTGCTGCTGCCTCGGCCTCTTCCTCTGCCTCGGGAGGAACGTTGGCACCTGCCGCCCACCAAACAGAGGATGTGCCACCGACACCAACACCTGCGTCACCAAGCATCTCCACCATGTCACACGGCAGCGTTCAGCTCTCCATCTCACAAACCTTGGAGAGAAAGCGTAAATTCCCACGTAGCCACCCTCGAGCCTTCGGCCTGAATGCCAGCATTTCTAAACTACTGGCCTTTGAAATGCGGTCATTCAGGCTGGTGGACACAGACAGCTTCAAACAGCTGATGTCCATGGCTGTCCCACAGTATGTTGTTCCCAGCCGCCACTACTTCTCCAAGACAGCCGTGCCTTCCCTGCACAACCAAGTATCTGATAAAATCAAGTGTGCACTGCGCAACGCCATCTGTGGCAAGGTCCACCTAACCACAGATACGTGGACCAGTAAGCATGGCCAGGGACGCTATATCTCCCTAACTGCACACTGGGTAGATGTAGTGGCGGCTGGGCCCCAGGCGGAGAGTTCCTTGGCGCACGTCCTTCCGCCGCCAAGGATCGCAGGGCATCATTATTTGCCTCCTGTAGCCTCCTCCTCTTACTCGACTTCCTCCTCCTCTGCTTCCACCAGCTCATCCAGTCAGCCACACACCTTCACCACCAACTTCAGCACAGCCCGGGGTAAACGTCAGCAGGCCATTCTGAAACTCATATGTTTGGGGGACAGGCCCCAGACCGCGCAGGAGTTGTGGCGGGGTATTGAACAACAGACCGACGAGTCGTTTCTGCCGGTGGGCCTCAAGCCCGGCCTGGTGGTGTGCGATAATGGGCGAAATCTCGTCGCAGCTCTGGGACTAGCCGGTTTGACGCACATCCCTTGCCTGGCACATGTGCTGAATTTGGTGGTGCAGAAGCTCATTCACAACTACCCCGACATGTCAGAGCTGCTGCATAAAGTGCGGGCCGTCTGTGCGTTCACATCCTGCCGCTGCTCGCCTGTCTGCGCTACAGCGTAACTTGGGCCTTCCCGCTCACCGCCTCATATGCGACGTGCCCACCAGGTGGAACTCCACCTTGCACATGCTGAAGAGACTGTGCGAGCAGCAGCAGGCCATAGTGGAGTTTCAGCTGCAGCACGCACGCGTCAGTCGCACTGCGGAACAGCACCACTTCACCACCAATGATTGGGCCTCCATGCGAGACCTGTGTGCCCTGTTGCGCTGTTTCGAGTACTCCACCAACATGGCCAGTGGCGATGACACCGTTATCAGCGTTACAATGTCTATGTCTCCTTGAGAAAACGCTTAGGGCGATGATGGAAGAGGAGGTGGCCCAGGAGGAGGAGGAGGATGAGGGGTCATTTTTACCACTTTCAGGCCAGTCTGTTAGAAGTGGCTCAGAGGGAGGTTTTTTGCAACAGCAGAGGCCAGGTACAAATGTGGCCAGCCAGGGCCCACTACTGGAGTACGAGAAGGATGAGGAGGAGGTGGAGAAGGATGAGGATGAAGCAGGTTCACAGCGGGGTGGCACCCGACACAGCTCAGGCCCATCACTGGTGCGTGGCTGGGGGGATACGGAGGACGATGACGATACGCCTCCCACAGAGGACAGCTTGTCCTTACATCTGGGGAGTCTGGCACACATGAGTGACTACATGCTGCAGTGCCTGCGCAACGACAGCAGAGTTGAGCACATTTTAACGTGTGCGGACTACTGGGTTGCCACCCTGCTGGATCCCTGGTTCAAAGACAATGTGCCCACCTTACTTCCTGCCCTGGAGCATGATAGGAAGATGCGCGAGTACAAGCGCACGCTGGTAGACGCGCTCCTGAGAGCATTCACAAATGTCACAGGGGAACAGGTGGAAGCCCAAGGCGAAGGCAGTGGAGGAGCAAGAGGTCGCCAACGCAGCTGTGTCATGGCCAGCTCCTCTGAGGGCAGGGTTAGCATGGCAGAAATGTGGAAAAGTTTTGTCTCCATGCCACAGCTAACTGCACCACCACCTGATACGGAACGTGTTAGCAGGAGGCAGCATTTCACTAACATAGTTGAACAGTACGTCTGCACACCCCTCCACGTACTGACTGATGGTTCGACCCCATTCAACTTCTGGGTCTCCAAATTGTCCACGTGGCCAGAGTTAGCATTTTATGCCTTGGAGGTGCTGGCCTGCCCGGCGGCCAGTGTTTTGTCTGAACGTGTATTCAGCGTGGACAAGCTGACGTTCATAAAAATGAACCAGGCATGGATCCCACAGGACCTGTGCCTCCCTTGTGCAGAATAGACATTTATAACTGCCTCCCCCTCAACCATGTATTCTTGTACTCCGGGGCACTTCTTTATTGAATCCTAAATTTTTTTAACTTTACCATGATCTTGCGGTGGAACCCAAAGTTGAATAAACCTCTCCTCTGTCTGGGTGCTGGGGCCAAAATAACTGAAAGTGGCCTTCTCCAGTGGTGGGTGATATGACGACGTATTCCTTGATGTGGGACCTCTCTCCTCTGTCTGGGTGCTGGGCCGAAATAACTGAAAGTGGCCTTCTCCAGTAGTGGGTGATATGACGCATGATTCCTTGCTGTGGGACCTCTCTCCTCTGTCTGGGTGCTGGGCCGAAAAAACTGAAAGTGGCCTTCTCTAGTGGTGGGTGATATGACGCATGATTCCTTGCTGTGGGACCTCTCTCCTCTGTCTGGGTGCTGGGGCCGAAATAACTGAAAGTGGCCTTCTACAGTGGTGGGTGATATGACGCATGATTCCTTGCTGTGGGACCTCTCTCCTCGGTCTGGGTGCCTGGCCTAAATAACTGAAAGTGGCCTTCTCCAGTGGTGGGTGATATGACGCATGATTCCTTGCTGTGGGACCTCTCTCCTCTGTCTGGGTGCTGGGTCCGAAATAACTGAAAGTGGCCTTCTCTATTGTTGGGTGAAATGACGCATGATCAGGGGCATAACTATAGGGGAAGCAGGGGAAGCGGCTGCTTTGGGGCCCTGACCCAGAAGGGGCCTATCCAAGAGAAGGAGGAGAAGTACTAAAAGATTTTGTCAGGGCCCCTCAACAGTATTACACAATTAAATTATATACAGTGGCAGTATAGACAGTGTAGAAAACGGATGGAACAGCTGCCGGGCCTGGTTTGAGAGAGCGGTCTTTACTAGCCACAGAAAAGGGGGCGGCATGAAAGGAAGGGGTTGTGAAAAAATTACTGGGAGAGGGGGCCCCATTCAAAAATTTGCTGTGGGGCCCAGTCATTTCTAGTTACGCCACTGCGCATGATTCCTTGCTGTGGGACCTCTCTCCTCTGTCTGGGTGCTGGGCCGAAATAACTGAAACTGGCCTTCTCCAGTGGTGGGTGATATGACGCATGATTCCTTGCTGTGGGACCTCTCTCCTCTGTCTCGTGCTGGGCCGAAATAACTGAAAGTGGCCTTCTCCAGTGGTGGGTGATATGACGCATGATTCCTTGCTGTGGGACCTCTCTCCTCTGTCTGGGTGCTGGGGCCGAAATAACTGAAAGTGGCCTTCTCCAGTGGTGGGTGATATGACGCATGATTCCTTGCTGTGGGACCTCTCTCCTTGGTCTGGGTGCCTGGCCTAAATAACTGAAAGTGGCCTTCTGCAGTGGTGGGTGATATGACGCCTTATTACTTGCTGTGGGACCTCTCTCCTCTGTCTGGGTGCTGGGCCGAAATAACTGAAAGTGGCCTTCTCCAGTGGTGGGTGATATGACGCATGATTCCTTGCTGTGGGACCTCTCTCCTCTGTCTGGGTGCTGTGCCGAAATAACTGAAAGTGGCCTTCTCCAGTGGTGGGTGATATGACGCATGATTCCTTGCTGTGGGACCTCTCTCCTCTGTCTGGGTGCTGGGCCAAAATAACTGAAAGTGGCCTTCTCCAGTGGTGGGTGATATGACGCATGATTCCTTGGTGTGAGACCTCTCTCCTCTGTCTGGGTGCTGGGCCGAAATAACTGAAAGTGGCCTTCTCCAGTGGTGGGTGATATGATGCATGATTCCTTGCTGTGGGACCTCTCTCCTCTGTCTGGGTGCTGGGGCCGAAATAACTGAAAGTGGCCTTCTCCAGTGGTGGGTGATATGACGCATGATTCCTTGCTGTGGGACCTCTCTCCAATTGATATTGGTTAATTTTTATTTATTTTATTTTAATTCATTTCCCTATCCACATTTGTTTGCAGGGGATTTACCTACATTTTGCTACCTTTTGCAGCCCTCTAGCCCTTTCCTGGACTATTTTACAGCCTTTTTAGTGCCTAAAAGTTCGGCGCCCCATTGACTTCCAGGTGTTCGCTCATCTCTACTGATGAGTGTCTCAAAGGCAAAGATTGCTTTGACATGTGGCAGATGGGTTCAAATAATTTTGTACAACATGTATTTGCCAAGCATCTCTAAGGCCCATTTCACATCTGCGTTTTTTCCTTTCTGTCCTAGAGTTCCGTCCTCGGGGCTCTAGGACGGAAAGATAGTGATCAGGATTATCCCAATGCATTCTGAATGTAGAGAAATCCATTCAGGGTGCATCAGGATGTCTTCCGTTCAGTATGTGAACTTTTTTGGATGTTGACAAAATCGCAGCAAGGTAAGTAGCTTTTCCCCCGGCTCCCCGCTTCTTTTCCATGGCAGCCGGGACTTTAGTAGCGTCCTGGCTGCCATGGTAACCTGAAAGCATATTGAAGACTGAGACTTCAAATGCTTTCAGTTGTCTTGCATTGTGACGGATCTGGCAAGCATTTCCAGCGACGGAAGTGCACGCCGGATCCTCACAACGCAGATTTAAGCATAGCATTAGCAATATAAATACTTGGAATATTTGGATCGCAGAGTGCTGTTGCATTATATCTTTAGTTTAGTTTTGTTTTCAGCCATAGCAACGTGCACCTGCATATTGGGATGTGCTGACTAACCCCCTTTTGTTATTCTTTGCGTGTTTCATCTTATGTTACTTTGTCAATTGCCCCACGCACCAGACATTTTATATATAGTTATGAAGAAAAATAATTAGAAGTCACACTGTCTATCCAGTAAAAGTGCACCGTACATAGACCAGTATAATTACTGCATAACTGTGATATACAACAGTACGTCAGGCACACTTTGAGCTACTGGATTCATTTAATTTAATGTGAACATTGTTCGAAGGAAAAATGGTCACTTGGATAAGGTCCAGTATAGTTGCGGTATAAATTGCTTTATAAATGTGATGCAGAATAGTATGTCAGGCTGTTGAGCAATAGAATTTATTTAATTTTATTTGAAAGACTGCTTTAATAAAAAAATGTCACTTGGACAGTGTCCAGTGTAATTGCTGGATAACTTTGACACAGAACAATACATCAGGCACAGTGGCACTGTGCATGCGCAGCAAGAATAATTAGGCTGATGCCCCTACTATATACTGTGATGAGCAGGCGAACACCACCAGCAGAGGGAATGGCTTTGGTGACGTCACAAGCAGTTAGGAGCACAAGGGGAGGTACTGGGCTCACTGAATAGGTGGGCCTGGACTCTTGGAAAGTTGAGCACTGGGTAATGTGCACCCTGATTTTCACATAGAATGTTGTCCGGTTATTGAATATTGCATGATAGTGGACAACCCAGAAATATTAATGGCTATGGACACTTTTGTGCCATAAAAATCAATAACCTCATATCTTACTGTAATGCTGCACATAAAAAAATTGCACTTGTTTGTTTACTGGTATTGGCTTTGCTTCACTCAGAAATGCTTGCACTCAGAAATGCTCTGATATGAGATTCATTCACAGTTGTCAGGTCTCCTAAGCTCTGTGGTTGTTCCTGTTGATTTCACATGCACCAGCACAAGCTCTGCTGCCCCGCTCCCACATCCTGTTACACAGAACAGCTATCAGCCACTTACATACAGACTGCTTGTATGCTACAGCTTGTAATCAGCAGATCTATTTCTCACATTCCATTCTGTAGAAAATCCATTTTTTGTAGATGCAATAGATATTTCTGCTGATAACGTTAGTGCAGCGATCTACAGTCAGAACCATGGCGTTATAAGAAGGATATATATCTCATTAATGACAGCTCTCACTACATGCACTCTCTTCTGAACACAGTATTGTGTGCAGTTCACACAGTGAGCTGTCACTTTTCCCACACAGATTAGTACAGTGTCACGACACACAATGCTATGTACACAAATAAGTACACAGTTGGGGAGCTTTATCAAAACTAGTGCATATTTTTTATATTTGTTGGGCAATTTGTCTTATATTTGTTGGGCAATTGTTGGGCAATGGTAGTACCATTTTGGGGCACACGTGACTTTTTGATTGCTTGGTATTACACTTTTTTGGCACATTTTTTATTTTAGTTGTTTTACGGCGTTCACCAGAGGGGTTATATCACATGATATTTTTATACAGCAGGTTGTTACGGAAGTGGCGATACATAATATGTTCAATTTTTTTAACTTTATTTTAACTAGCATTTTTTTTAACTTTATTTTAACTAGCATTTTTGAAAAAAAAAATCATGTTTTTGTGTCTCCATTTTCCGAAAGCCATATATTTTTTTCTATTTTTTGGGAGATTGTCTTAGGTAGGGTCTCATTTTTGGCGGGATGAGGTTTAATTGGTACTAATTTTGGGTACTTATGACTCTTTTGATCACTTTTTATACAATTTTTTGGGGAAGTGAGGTGGGCAAAATTGCAATTCTATCAAAGTTTTTCTTTTTTTTTATGGTGTTCACCGTGCGGTAAAAGTAACATGATCCTTTTATATATCAGGTCGTTACGAACATGGTGATACCAAACATGTTTAGTGTTTTTTATTTTTTACATTTTTAACCACTTATATGTGCGGATATAGGAAAAAGTTAGATTTTTTTTACACTTTTTTGACTCAGACCCACTTGGTTCTTGAAGATCCAGTAGATTTGATGCCTCTATAATACACTGCATTACACTGATTAGTGTACTGCAGTGTATTTGCATGTACACTTAGCCTGATCAGGCTCCTGCCTTTAGCAGGAACCTGATCAGGCTCAGTGGCATAAGGCGGAGCAGCGACTCGATGGTTAGAGCCTTACATACAGTGGTCCCTAAGGACCGCGGCATAGAAGGCGTTATGTCTCCAGTTTGAAGCAGACTGTCAGCTGTATGTTACAGCTGACAGTCTGTACCGCTCTGCCATCCTGAAGGGGATGGGGAGGAGGCAGACAGTGCCCGCAGGCTTGTAGGATGAATCACAAGTTTTGGATTTGATGAAAACCAAAGCTTTTGGGAAATTTGTAACAAATATGATTAGTGTACAATCTATTCGCTCATCTCTTGTTCTGAATTAAAAAAAAAAATATATAGTGATATGAAGAAATTGTGCTTTCAGCGTTTCTTTTAAAATGACACCCTCTAGTGGACATTATTGAATAACAGTAAATAACGTGTCTTTAATAGAGAATGATATTTATGGTAATATGTAAATTAACTAGTTAGTTAACTGTATAGTTCGTTAAGCACTCTTAAATGTCTTAGATAATTCTTTTAACCCATGTTCAGGATTGCAAAACCTAAACTGTCTACTCCGCAAACAACATATCATAAGTGAATTTTAGGATTTTGTTCAATGACTGTCATGTGTTCTGCTGGGGACTGCTCTGCATTAACCTTCATGATGCTTAACCCCTTAATGACCAGGCCATCCATGGATGAGAAAGGAGTACCCATGGTATGTGGTTCCAGAGTTGTCCTGGGTCAGGGAAATAGTTGAACAGACTGTGCTACACTATTTGTGTTATTCCGATAGATGTGAATGGGAGCTACAGAAACAACGTAGCACTACCCCCTCAGCTACTTCCGTAACCCTAGCTACCCTAGCTACCCTAGCTGCCCCATTGTGGCATTTTGCTCAACACACGCGGCAATGAAGCTGCATATGTTATAGATGTTGCCAAATACAATAGACAGAATACGAAACAGAGAGGATATATGTGAATCAATCCTTATGCCCCTACTTTTTTTTTTTTTTACCCAGTGTTTTAATCCCTCAGGTCTACTCAGTATTCCGTTTTTACTGTACACCCTCTAAAGAGAAACAGACATTGAATATGAAAATAAACTTCAACATGAATGCTGATAGCAGTATACTGCTGCCTGCACCTGTGCCCCCAAATGCCCAATAAATATCAATATGATGATTTTTAATTTGGAGCACAGCAGGGTTGGCAGCAGACTACCATCAGCAGTCCAGCAGCCTCATGTTTGCACAGGCAGTGTGCAGCAGAATCAGATTAATTTAGTACCTGCACACAAAGCTCCTGCCTGTCATTATTGATTACCACAGGGTTGTACTGGAGGAGAGTATAGATAAGAACTACAAGACTCAGCATGTCCAGCCTGTCATTATTGATTACCACAGGACTGTACTGGTAGAGAGAATAGCAGAGAACTACAAAAACTTCTCTGCTATACTATCCACCAGTACTGTCCTCTAGTAACCAATAATGAGAGGCTGGACACGCTAAGCCTTGTAGTTCTCTGCTATACTATCCACCAGTACTGTCCTCTGGTAACCAATAATGATAGGCTGGACACGCTGAGCCCTGTAGTTCTCTGCTATACTATCAACCAGTATTGTCCTCTGGTAACCAATAATGAGAGGCTGGACATGCTGAGCCTTGTAGTTCTCTGCTATACTATCCACCAGTACTCTCCTCTGCTAATCAGTAATGACAGATTGGACATACTGAGCCTTATAGTTCTCTGAGAAAACTACAAGGCTCAACATGTCCAGCCAGGCTGTCATTATTGATAACTAGTGTTGGGTGCAAATATTCAAATTGCGAATTGTTATCGCAAATATCAGAATTCTCGAATATTTAGAATATAGTGATATATATTTGTATTTTCGAATATGAAACATTTTTTTACATCAGTAACCTCCTTTTTTGCTTGTGGCCCAATGAGAAGGCTACAATGTCTTTGTCTGAGCTTAGCAACATCCCTGGCAACCAATAAGAAAGTTGCCTACCCCTTTAGTATATAAGAATCTCCCCACAGCCATTTTCTACAGTTTATTACAGTTCTGAGACAGACAACAGTGTTATTGCTGTGCTCTCTAATTTCCATTTGTCACATTACTAGAGCAATGTGAACACCTGGAAGTTTGGGTTCACCGGGTTTGGCCGAACTTCACAAAAAAGTACGAGTTCGGGACCTGAACTTGACCCGAACTTGACCCCAAACCCCATTGAAGTCAATGGGGACCCGAACTTTTGGGCAATAAAATGGCTCTAAAAATGTCATGGCAAGTGCAAACAAATGTGGATAGGGAAATAACTTTAAAAAAATAAAAATAAAATAAATAAAATTTAAAAATAACAATCTTGAACTTGGAGGAGGAGGTGGATGTTGAGTAGGAGGCTGAGGAGGCGGTGACCGTGGTGGTGTAGGTGAAAGCGAGGGTGGAGGAGGTAGCCAAAACATGTTTTTTTTTTTTTTTAATTGGGGTAGCCTCCAAAATATTGGGACATATAAAAAAATAAAACCAAGAATAAGTGCACTTAAGTACAAGAATGGATGGTTGAGGCCGGTATAAATGTCTATTCTGCACAAGGTACAATCAAGTCCTGTGACATCCATGTCTGGTTCATTTTAATGAATGTGAGCTTGTCCACATTGGAATTGGACAGGCGGCTGCGCTTGTCTGTGATAACACCCCCTGCCGTGCTAAATACACGTTCAGACAATACACTGGCTGCAGGGCAGGCCAGCACCTTCAAGGCCTAAAGAGCAAGCTCTGGCCATGTAGACCCAGAAGTTGAATGGGGCAGACCCATTAGTCAGTACGTGTAGGTGTGTGCACACATACTGCTCCACCATTGCTGAAATGCTGCCTCCTGCTAAGACGTTGCATATCAGCTGGTGGTGCTGGTTGTTGTAGCGTGGTGAAAAAGCTTTTCCACATTTTGGCCATGCTAACCCTGCCTTCTGAGGTGCTAGCGGTGCCGGCTGCGTTGGCGACCTCTTCCTCCTCCTCTGCCTTCGCCTTGTGCTTCTACTGAATCCCCAATTTCAGGTGGGAATGCCATCAGCAGCGCGTCTACCAGCGTGCACTTGTACTCATGCATCTTCCGATCACGCTCCAGTGAGGGAATTAAGGACGGCACGTTGTCCTTGTAACGGGGATCCAGCAGGTCGGCCATCCAGTAATAAGCACAAGTTAGAATGTGGGCAACTCAGCGGTCATTGCGCAGGCACTGCAGCATGTAGTCGCTCATGTATGCCAGGCTTCCCAGAGGCAACCACAAGCTGTCCTCTGTGGGAGGTGTATCGTCCGTGTCCTCAGTATCTACCCAGCCACACTGCAGTGATGGCCCTGCGCTGCGTTTGGTGCCACCCTGCTGTGAACACGGTTCCTCCTCATCCTCCCCTTCCTCCTCATCCTCCAGAATTGTGCCCTGGCTGGACAATTGTGTACCTGGCCTATGTTGGTTCAGGAACCCACCCTCTGAGCCACTTGTGAATGACTGGCCCGATAACTGTGGAATTGATCCCTTCTCCTCCTCCTCTTCCTCCTGTGCCACATCCTCTTCCATCATTGCCTGAAGCATTTTTTCAAGGAGATATAGAAGTGGTATAGTAACGCTGTGAATGGCATCATTGGCACTGGCCATGTTGGTGGAGCAGTGGAAACAGCACAACAAGGCAAACAGGTCTCGCATGGAGGCCCAATCAGTGGCGGTGAAGTGGTGCTGTTCCGCAGAGTGACTCAACCGTGTGTGCTGCAGCTGAAACGTCACTATCGCCTGCTGCTGCTGGCACAGTCTCTTCAGCATGTGCAAGGAGGAGTTCCACCTTGTGGACACGTCGAATATGGGGCGGTGAGCAGGAAGGCCGAAGTTACGCTGCAGCACAGACAGACGAGCAACAGAAAGGTGAGAACGCCGAAAGAGCGCACTTTCTGAAGCAGACGGCCCGCACTTTCTACAGCAGCTCTGTCATATTGGGGTAGTTTTTCAAGAATTTTTGCACCACCAAATTCAGCACATGCGCTAGGCAATGGATGTGCATCAAACCGGCTAGTCCCAGAGCTGCTACGAGATTTCGCCCATTATCGCAAACCATCGGGCCGGGCTTGAGGCTCAGTGGCACCAACCACTCATTGGTCTGTTGTTCCATGCCCGTCCATAGCTCCTGCGTGGTGTGGGGTTTGTCCCCCAAACAGATGAGTTTCAAAACTGCCTGCTGTCGTTTTCCCCTGGCTGTGCTAAAGTTGGGGGTGAAGGTGTTACGCTAACCGGATGAGGAGGTGGTAGAGAAGGAGGAAGCAGAGTAGGAGGAGGAGGCAACAGGAGGTAAAAAGAAAGGCCTTGCAATCCTCGGTGGCGGAAGGATATGCGCCAAACAGCTATCCGCCTCAGGCCCAGCTGCCACTGCATTTACCCAGTGTGCTGTTAGGGATATATAACGTCCCTGCCCGTGCTTACTGGTCCACATATCGGTAGTTATGTGGACCACAGATGGCGTTGCGAAATGCACACCTGATTTTGTCCTCTACTTGTTTGTGCAGGTAAGGGATGGCTCGCCTGGAAAAGTAGTGGCGGCTGGGAACGATGTACTGTGGGACAGCCAAGTCCATAAGGTTAAAGCTCTCCGTCTCCACCAGACGGAATGACAGCATTTCAAAGGCCAGGAATTTTGAAATGTTGGCATTCAGGGCAAGAGATATCCGGGTGGATAGGGGGGTACTTCCTCTTTCGCTCCATTGTTTGAAAGATGGACAGCTGAACCCTGCCATGGGACATTGTGGTGCTGCTTGTTGAAGGGGACGGATGTGGTTGCATTGCTGATACATCCCCTTTTTGTGGAGTGGCCGGTGCCACTGGCACTCCATAAGTGGAAGAAGAGGCTGAGACTGCAGCAGAAAAGGGACCAGGAGGAGCCTGAGACCTTTCCTGGTTTTGGAGGTGTTTACTCCACTGCAGCTCGTGCTTTTCACTTAGATGCCTGGTCATGCAGGTTGTGCTCAGGTTTATAAAGTTTATGCCTCGCTTCAAGCTCTGATTGCACAGCGTGCAGACCACTCGTGTCTTGTCGTCTGCACACTGTCTGAAGAACTGCCACGCCAGGGAACTGCTTGGAGCTGGCTTTGTTGTGATCGGTCCCTGGGTGCGGTGGGCAGTAGCAGGCTTACTGTCTAGGGGACGGCCGCTCTGCTTTTGCACACTGCTCCCTCTTTTCGCTCTGTGCGACCACCACCTCTCCCTCCAAACTGCATAGGTCACTCGCATGACCTTGATTCCATGTGGGGTCTAGGACCTCATCATCCTCCACATCATCTTCCACCCAGTCTTCACCCCTGCCCTCCTTGTCGGTTTGCAGACTGCAGAAAGCCGCAGCAGTTGGCACCTGTGTTTCATCATCATCAGAGACGGGCTGCGGTGGTCGTCCCATGTCCTCATCCTCAAACATAAGTGGTTGGGCATCGGTGCACACAATCTCTTCCACTTCTGGGGCAGGGCTAGGTGGATGGCCCTGGAAAACCCTGCCAACAGAGCCATCAAAAAGCATAAGAGACTGCTGCATGACTTGGGGCTCAGACTGCTTAGCTGATTTGCAAGGCAAGTGCGATGCTAAATAGATGCCCATTGCCGGCAGGTGCCAACTCTGACCTTTCAGCAGCAGACTGGGTGGGAGACAATGTGAAGGTACTGGAGGCACTGTCAGCCACCCAATCCACTATCGCCTGTACTTGCTCTGGCCTCATCATTTTTAGAGCGGCATTCGGGCCTACTAAATAACGCTGAAGGCTCTGTCGTGTACGTGCACATGAGGAAGGTGTTTTATTTGGGCATGTAGCGGGCACAGATCGACCACGTCCTCTCCCTGCAAAAGGAGCTCCATCACCTCCAGCAGCACCACGACCAGGGCCACGTCCTTTATTTGACGTTCTCCACATTTATTTGCGGTCACCCACCGAGGTAACAGAAGTTTTTACTAAATTTAGTTCCCTGTCATCTATTCAGAGCAGGGGTTTGTATATGGCAAAACTGGGTTAATATCACCCAATAATGTAACAGATGATTTTAGAAATTTACCTGCCTTTCACCTATGCAGAGCAGGGGGTTGAACACGGCAAAACTGGCAAAATGTCCCCCACCGATGTAACAAATGATTTTGTTGAAATTTACCTCCCTGTCACCTATGCAGCGCATGGGTTTGTATACGGCAAAACTGGCAAAATGTCACCCACCAATGTAACAGATAATTTTTAAAAATTTACATCCCTGTCACCTATGCAGAGCAGGGGTTTGTATATGGCAAAACTGGCAAAATGTCACCCACCAATGGAACAGATGATTTTTAGAAATTTACCTCCCTTTCACCTATGCAGAGCAGGGGTTTGTATATGGCAAAACTGGCAAAATGTCCCCCACCGATGTAACAGATAATTTTTGGAAAATTACCCCCCTGTCAGCTATGCAGAGCAGGGGTTTATATACAGCAAAACTTGCAAAATGTCACCCACCAATGTAACAGATAATTTTTAGAAATTTACCTCCCTGTCACCTATGCAGAGTAGGGGTTTGTATACAGCAAAACTGTCAAAATGTCACCCACCAATGTAACAGATAGTTTTTAGAAATTTACCTCCCTATCACCTATGCAGAGCAGGGGTTTGTATATGGCAAACCTGGGTTAATGTCACCCAATAATGTAACAGATGATTTTTAGAAATTTACCCCGCTGTCACCTATGCGGAGCAGGGGATTGTATACTGCAAAACTGGCAAAATGTCCTCCACCAATGTAACAGATGATTTTTAGAAATTTACCTCCCTGTCACCTATGCAGAGCAGGGATTTGTATATGGCAAAACTGGCAAAATGTCACCCACCAATGTAACAGATAGTTTTTCGAAATTTACCTCCCTGTCACCCATGCAGAGCAGGGGTTTGTATATGGCAAAACTGGCAAAATGTCACCCACCAATGGAACAGATGATTTTTAGAAATTTACCTCCCTTTCACCTATGCAGAGCAGGGGTTTGTATATGGCAAAACTGACCAAATGTCCCCCATCGATGTAACAGATGATTTTTGGAAAATTAGCCCCCTGTCAGCTATGCAGAGCAGGGGTTTATATACAGCAAAACTTGCAAAATGTCACCCACCAATGTAACAGATGATTTTTTGAAATTTACCTCCCTGTCACCTATGCAGAGCAGGGGTTTGTATACGGCAAAACTGGCAAAATGTCACCCACCAATGGAACAGATGATTTTTTGAAATTTACCTCCCCGTCACCCATGCAGAGCAGGTGTCTGTATATGGCAAAACTGGCAAAATGTCACCCAATAATGTAACAAATGATTTTTAGGAATTTACCTCCCTGTCACCTATGCAGAGCAGGGGTTTGTATACAGCAAAACTGGCAAAATGTCACCCACAAATTTAACAGATGATTTTTAGAAATTTACTTCCCTGTCACCTATGCAGAGCAGGGTTTTGTATACGGCAAAACTGGCAAAATGTCACCCAACAATGTAAGAGATGATTTTTAGAAATTTACCTCCCTGTCACCTATGCAGAGCAGGGGTTTGTATACAGCAAAACTGGCAAAATGTCACCCACCAATGTATCAGGTGATTTTTTGAAATTTACCTCCATTTCCCCTATGCAGAGCAGGGGTTTTTATACAGCAAAACTGGCAAAACGTCACCCACCAATGTAACAGATCATTTTTAGTAATTTACCTCCCTGTCAACTATGCAGAGCAGGGGTTTGTATACGGCAAAACAGCCAAATTGTCACCCACCAATGCAACAGATGACAAAAAAAAATGTGCTTTATTTATAGCAGCAATGTAACTGCAGTATGTAACATTTTAATTGGACTGTCAGAAATGCAGCATAGTCCATAAACGTACTATCTTGCAAAAAAAAGTGTTCTTTTTTTTATCAGCAAGGTAACTGCACTTTTTAGCGGTTTTATTGGACTGTCAGATATGCAGTACCTGTTGCAGACAGATAAAAAATCACTTTAGGTCACAAAAAACGGCCAAAAAAGGGAATTTGTCCTTCACTGTGCTACCAGAACAGAATTAAAGTAATGTCCCTGGCACACATGCAGTTCACATACAGTTGCAAGGGCAAATATTACATTGCCGATTTTTGCAATCTAGAAAATAATAGCGAATTCGCTATTATACTGTATGTCGAATATTCTATTAAATATCGCAAATTCGAATATTGCCCCTGCCGCTCATCACTATTAATTACCAGAGGACAGAACTAGAAAGTAGTATAAGGACAGAGAATGATAAGGCTCAGCAAGGAGAGAACGACAAGTCTGTCTGAAACCAGTTACTCACCACTTCCTTCCCTCACAGCCCAGCTCCGCGCCACACACTGCTAAGCCCTGCCCCCTCATGTCACTGGTCACTTGATTATAATACAACTCCTGGCTTTTTCATCTGCTTTGCTGTCTTCTGCTGATAAGCTCTGCCTCCACCCCTGCTGTGATCCATCCTCCGTATGTAATCTGTGCCTTGTAAATTACTGCTGATCCCACCCCACTAGTACAGTACAGGCTGTACTAATGCACGGACGCTCCACTGGCCGGCACATCCTGTGCAGTGACATTAAGTACAGGCAGCCGACCGTCACAGTTTTGAAGTGAAGAAACAAGTGGGTCCCCTAAGGAACAGTGGGCCTCGGCACTTGCCAGGGTATGCCGGGTGCTGACGCGGGCCCTGTTTCTGGCCACTACATACTAAGTCATACCACATACTATGATCTCAGCTATAAATGCTGCCCATTCCTAAACCCTCCTTTATGAACCCTACAACACTCAAATTATTCAAAACTAATTTTAAAAAGTTTGTTGAACCTTTATGTGTTCCACAGGAAGTAACGGAAAACTGAGGTAAAATTTTAACATTTCTTTTTTTTTTTCTGTACCACAGAAAGTTTTAACTGCAAAACAAACCGCAATATTGAATATCCTAATTCTAAAGTGTATAGAAACACCCTATATGTGGTCATAAACTGCTGTATGGGCACACTGAAGGGCTCAGAAGGAAAGAAGCGCTATTTGGCTTTTAGAGGGCAACATTTCCTGGAATTATGGCTGCCATGTTGCATTTGAAGAGACTCTGAAGTACCCCTACAGTGAAAACCACCAAAAAGTGATCGCATTTTTGAAACTACATCCCTTAATACACTCATGTCACATGTGATGTCCCCTGAAAATATAGAACCACACACACACAAACACAGTGTCCTTAATGGTAGGGTCCCCTATAGATAGTGTCACACACTCTGTGCCCCATATATAGTGCCAAGTGCTCTGTGCCCCCTTATATAGTGCCAGTCACTCTGTGTCCCATGTATATATAGCCTTATGCTCTGTGCCCCCTGTAAATAGTGCCACACATAATGTGCTCACTGTATATAATGTCATGTTCTCTGCCCCCTTATATAGTGCTAGAATTTGTGACCCCTTTATATTGTGCCAGAATTTGGGACCCCTTTATATTGTGCCAGAATTTGGGACCCCATTTATATTGTGCCAGGATCTGTGACCCCTTTATATTGTTCCAGGATCTGTGATACGAGCCTCTTCCTCTGTGCCCCTATAGTGCTTATGCTCTGTGCCCCATGCTTTATACTCCCTATCGTGCCTCATGCTATGTGTCCCCCTAACCCGGACAGGCCTCTCTCCCAGTTAAGCCAGTACTCTCTGTTCTGCACTGATGAGGGGCAATCACCCCGAAACAGCTGTCTGCAGATGAGGTGCTGGCTTATTTGATATCTAAGTCATGTCTCAAGGCTTATTTAAAGAGCTTAACATTGACTTATAGGATAGCTTCCTTACATCTGGTGGCATTAGAGGCAGAGCTTGTTAAGAGCTCATGCTATGTGTCTCCCTATAGTACCTAATGGAATGTGCCCCATATAGGGTTCTTGAATGGCCAAACAATTTAAAAAGGGCCGAATATGCTAGAAATACCTTTAACAATTGAAAAATTCTCCATGGAGTGGAAAACATTCTTCCTTGTCAGAGACTACAATGAGAGTATCTGTCTACTATTTAATACTGTGTACTAAACAAATTTGTAATACTTCGCTCAGAATTATGATCTATACTTGTATACACCGTCTGAATGAAGATTAAATATTGATTTTCTTATATGTTAAAAAACATTAAATTACTATCTGGGGCATCCTTTATCATATGACCGTGATTAAACTAAGGCTCCAAAGACAATGGATAATATGCACTAGGTGGCGCTCTGCACATTATATTTAGAAGACATTTATTTTCTGTAAAAATAGGAAGAATTCTATTTTTACTTTGCAATAAATAATTCAAAATGTGTGAAGCTTTTCATAGTTACAAATATTTACTGCACTCTTTATGTTCTAAGGGCTACACAAACTTGTTGGCATGTATGTCAGTAATGTATATGGTCTCAGAGTTTATATTATGTGATCCATAAACACAATTATTCAAATCCACGCTATTATTGCCACACCCTAATACAGTACTCCCGAAAAAAAAAGTTTGTGTCATATCGTCATATGGTATGCTGTCACAGTACTATTTCACATGACATAATACCCCTATAAATATGGCACATAATGATACTCTTTACAGTATAAAATAAGTCAGATAATACAGATATTCTTTGTCCAAATGCCCTTTTAAGACATAAGAAGTTATTTAAGAGGATCCTCACCTAAGAACCCCCTTTATGAGTCATGATGTAGAGCTGCTCTGTAAAAGCATCACCTGTTCTGGACTACCTGATCCATCCATGCATTACATAGGCAGACATTCATCTGAATAGCTGCTACACAATGCTACAGTACATATCTAAGTGCCTGGTACCTGATGGAGCCTAGAGCACAAACTCCATACGCTATAGCAGAACTGGCTCATGTAACTGCTGGGGATCCTGGGTTTATCCTCTTCGTGAAGAACTTCTCACCACCATCCTTTGCTTCCTCTAGATCTGTGGATAGAATTTCGACACTGCTGTCCTCTGCTCCCTCTGGATTTATGAAAGTATGGCTGGAGAGGGTCTCCACACCACTGTTATTTGTGGCTACTGTCCTCTGTGGTCAGCGGTCTCTGCTGACCAGAGAAATGAAGCCGTGATGGCCTGCTGATTCAACCTCCAGTGCAAATATCATTTGCTTTGGCTTTGGTCAGAAGATCAAAATGGCGCTATTATAGCTAGTGGTCTGAGATCGCTAAAGTTGTAGCTTCTAGAGCCATAGACTATGGACACTGTGGTAGACCACACACTACTTTTGCTTCCAGAAATCATTACAAAGGTACAGTAGCTACCTTTGGAATTTTTTCTCAGTTTCTGCAATGGCATACAAAGCAAGGCAGCAATATTCAGTAAAGTATATTGTAGAAGATTTTTACATTTAGTATTTTCTATATTTACTGTATATATATTACCAGTAAGAGACATATGGAGATGAATATAAATCACACATACACTTGATGAATAGTTGCAATTAGAGATGAGCGAACACCTGGATGTTCGGGTTCGAGAGGTTCGGCCGAACTTCCGGAAAATGTCCGGGTTCGTGATCCGAACTCAACCCGAACTTCATCCCGAACCCGAACCCCATAGAAGTCAATGGGGACCCGAACTTTTGGGCACTAAAAAGGCTGTAAAAGACACCCAGAGGGATAATATACCGCAATGAACGCATTGCGATTACAACTTTGAGCTAACGATCACCATGGGAACGCCTCCTCCAGTAGAATGTACTGTCGGATCTGAGAATTAAGTTGAAATCGCAATGCGATTCTTATATATTTGCTTAATCGCATTGCGATTTCAACTTAGCATTGCTAAATAATTCCATCCATATCGTTAACTTACTGAGTCAGTTGAAACGGCAATGCGATTAAGCAGATATATAATAATCGCATTGCGATTTCAACTTAATTCTCACATCCGACAGTACATTCTACTGGAGGAGGCGTTCCCATGGTGATCAGTAGCTCAAAGTTGTAATCACAATGCGATTAAGCAAATACATAAGAATCGCATTGCGATTCCAACTTTTTAGTACTCAACTTTTAAAATCGTACACCACTTTAAGTTCCAAAGTTGCAATCGCGTTCGAATAGAACTTAAAGCTGTCTCTTAGTCAGTTTTAGTATTGGTGTGCTGTAATAGAAGTTACATTCGTACGCTGAATATAACTTAGAGCAATACAGTCAACTTTACACTGTTAGTTTTATTATCGCGATAATACAACTATTCAAGAATCGTGTATGCGTGCGTCTGTACGTGTGTGCGTTACCTCGGACACTATTCTATTTTGCCAGCCACAGCTGAAACCACTGATTTATGGTATTGCTATTTTGGCAATTGAATTTAACCCCAGAAAATAATCTATCCTTTGCCAGACAGCAGACAGTATTATACTTGTCTAACCAAAGCTGGAACACCAGATTTAGGGGATTGGTATTTGGGCAATTGTATTTAACCCCTTAATAAAATATAGAAATTTCTTTCCTGAGTTTCTAGGGGTGACAATTAGCACAGCCAAGCCCCTGATGTAGGATATAGCAAAAAAAAAAACTAGTATTGATGGATTGATGGACTTGGTGGCAGCTTCTTCTGGCGCACCACAAGTCACAAAATGGCCGCCGATCAACCCAGAAAATAAGTGACAGAAAAACGCTCTGTGCAGCCTAAAAACCAGCGAGCAAGTAACTAGCAGAAGTTCAATGATTCTCAGCTGTAAATTGATCTGTTCATTAGGTGCTGTTGCTGACTTTAACCTGCCTAATCTCGCCGTGACAGAAGCTGCGTCCTCTCCCTACACTAATCAGAGCAGTGTGACGTGCGGCGCTACGTGACTCCAGCTTAAATAGAGGCTGGGTCACATGCTGCACTTGGCCAATCACAGCCATGCCATTAGTAGGCATGGCTGTGATGGGCTCTTAGGGCAAGAACACCGAACCCGAACCCGAACTTTTTTGAAAATGTCCGGGTTCGGATCCGGGTCCCAGACACCCCAAAATTCGGTACGAACCCGAACTATTCTCGAACTGTTCGCTCAACACTAGTTGTAATAAGGATTCAATACTGTGTCCGTAATCCTGAGTGTAAACATACTCTTCCCTTGACATAGTTGATCATGTTTCGCTATTGCAAGATCATCTTGCAAACACTAAAAAAGTATCGGTTGTAAGTGAAGCAATAAAATTAGCATTTTGTTTATGCATTAAAAATTCATTGTGCTTGTGAGAATGTGTCAAAGTTTATTTTGCTTTTAGCATTCAAAGGTTATGTTTATAATTGGCTTCCAAACTTTACCTCATCTATTTACACGCTGGAGCAGAGGAAAGGAGATGTTGGCAGACATAGACATCTTTATGGAAACAAGCTGCAGCAAAAATCTGCACATCTCAGAGCCAGTGGTTTGTTGTCGCGGATAACGTCATTATTCAAATTCTGCACCAGCTATGTGAGAAACAGAACACTGGAGTACATCATACAGCTACCTGTCTCCTATATGTGTGATACGGTTTTGCGTTATTTTGGGTCTATGATTGGGATTGAATTTCAATTACTACATATTCACATGCAGAAGATTTGTTGTAGAAATGAATGCAACTGTTTTATTCAGTTGAATGGGACTTGAAGAAATCCATGCTGCAGAAACAGACCCATTCATATTTATTGATTTTTTTTTCCTGAAAAATCTGTTGGTTGTACCTATCCCTTACAGTTCTGTAATACCAGAGAACTGTATTCTAGGAATTATATTAAAATAGAGGAAGGGTGTATGCAGAGGAAGTTTCATATGCTGGTACAATATAATGTAATATTAATGCGGTATATAGATAACATACATATGACACGGAGATACATCTGTATTTTGTAAGTTAGACAACAGTGGTTTTCTCTCTAAATGTCTTCATATGCACATATGTAAAACCCTATAGATTAATGGTAGCTCCATATTACAAAAAAAATATTATATTATGGATTAGAAATATAGAAAGACTCTAATTCCCTTTTCACGTGTCTGTGATGAAATCAGTAATAAGATGGTCAGTGATGTATCTGTTAAGATGTCCGTGAAGGATCTATGTTTGTTCCGTGTGTCCATTTTTTGCTCTTCGTGTGTCATCTGTGTTTTACGGACACTGTACATCTGAAAATTAATTTTCACAGCATCTCCTCCTAATGGTCCTTGGAACATGGATGGCATCCGTGTTGCATCTGTGTTTTTCATGGACCCATAGACTATAATGGGCGTGATTGATCTGTAAACACGGACAAAATAGAGCATGCTTCTGTGCTAAAACCATGGATCCACAGACCGTGCTAAAACACCGATGTGTGAACATGGAGAACATGTACAACACATATCCATGAATCATTGATGTGTGAATGAAGCATAATACACTTTTGTCATCTAATAAAGGGAATATCTCATCACAATAATCCTTTTTTAAATTGAAGCCAACCAAGTGATCAGCTGATTTCTTATCTCCAAAAATTATAATGAAATACTACACATATATAGTCCATTTCTGCCAGAGCGAGAGCTGCTCTTTGATGAAGGATCTTCAGTCTGGCAAATAATGAAAGTCCCACTCCCAAGCAATTATGCAGTTCTTTAACCCCTTAAGGACTTAGGAAGTACCAGTACGGCATAATTCCCATAAATCATTCAGCAGGTACCTTGTTACAATGCCCGTATTGGCGATCACTGTAAACTGCTGGTCAATTCAGACCTGCGGTTTGCAGTGCTTTCTGCGATCTTTGATCCCTGCGGTCTGTCACCGCGGGGATCAAAGACTAAATGTTCCCAAAGTGTTAGATGTTAACCCCCTCTGCAGTCCCCAATCATATTGTGGCTGCAGGGGTGCAGGGGGTGGTTGCGGGCACATTGCTGACACTTTGCTCAAAACTGCTGACATCTGCGCTGCAGATGTCAGCAGTTTTAACCCCTTCCATGCCGCAATCCGTGTACGGACCACTGTATGGAAGGTGTTAACAGGGAGGGAGCTCACCCTCCCGAGCGGGGAGCTGCTGTGCCTTTGCAGCCCTCCGACAGGATGGGATCACAGAGGGAGGGAGTTCCCCTTCCTCCCCATCACCCGCTGCTGTGTTCTAGTGGCGGGTGATGGTTACCATGGCAACAGGACGCTTTCAGAGGCGTCCTTCTCTCCATGGTACTGAAAGTCTAATTAGACTTCTGCTAAAGGCAGAAGTCTGATTAGACTATGTAAAGTAAAAAAAATACAGTACAGTACACTATATAGTGTACTGTATTATATAGACACCAGATCCACTGGATCTACAAGAACCAAGTGGGTCTGGGTAAAAAAAAAACAAGTAAAAAAGTGAAAATAAAAAAAAACACATATCACTGAATAAAAATTAAAAAAATAAAATACATTACACAAATTAAGTATCGCCACGTCCGTAAAAACCTGCTCTATAAAAATATCACATGACCTAACCTCTCAAGTAAATACCGTAAAAAACAAAACAAAAAAATGGTGTGAAAAAAGCAATTTTTTGTCACCTTACATCACAAAAAGTGTAATACCAAGCGATCAAAAATTTATATGCACCCAAAAATAGTGCCAATCAAACCATCATCTCATCCCACAAAAAATGATACCCTACATAGGACAATCACCCCAAAAAATAAAAAAAATATGGCTCTCAGACTATGGGGACATTAAAACATGATTTTTTTTGTTTCAAAAATTATATTATTGTGTAAAACTTAAATAAAAATAAAAAAATACATATTATGTATCGCCGCATCCATAACAACCTACTCTATAAAAATAACACATGACCTAACCCCTCAGGTGAACACATGAAAAAAAATAATATAAATACTGTGTCAAAAGTCATTTTTGTCACCTTACATCACAAAAAGTGTAATAGCAAGCGACCAAAATGTAACTATGCACCCCAAGATGCACCGCAAAAAATGAGCCCCTACATAAGACAGTCGCCCAAAAAATAAAAAATAAAAATATGGCTTTCAGAATGTGGAGACACTAAAAATAATTCTTTTCAAAAATGCTTTGTTCTAAAAAACTGAAACAAAAAAAACAAAAAGTAGTCGTATTTTGTATTGTCGCATCCGTAACAACCTGCTCTATAGAAATAGCACACAATCTAACCTGTCAAATCAACTATGTAAATATTTTTTTGCAAATTTTCCATTTTAATCCATTTTTGCAGTAACAAAGCAAGGGTTAACAGCCAAACAAAACTCAATATTTATTTTTCTGATTCTGTAGTTTGCAGAAACACCCCATATGTGGTCGTAAATAGCTGTATGGCCAAACAGCAGGGCGTAGAAGGAAGGAAACGTCATATGGTTTTTGGAAGGCAGATTTTGCTGGACTGTTTTTTTGACACTATGGCCTCTTTCACACGGGCGTCATGTTTGACGCCAGGATAAGAGGCGGGCACGTTGCGGGAATATGCGCGATTTTTCCGCGCGGGTGCAAACGTTTGTAATGCGTTTTGCTCGTGGTGTGAAAAATCGCTATGTTTGGTACCCAGACCCGAAGCCGGACTTCATCACTGATGTCCGGTTTCGGGTAGAGTATTCTGTAGAATTTATTATTTTCCCTTATAACAACTACGCGATCAAGTGGCTAAGGTAAGTTAAGTTTTATTATTTTTAACCCCTTCATCTTCACTTTACAAAGCATACTTTATTAACCACATCAGCCCCCCTAGCTTAAACACCCTTAATGACCAGGCCACTTTTTACAATTCTGCACTACACTACTTTCACCATTTATTGCTCTGTCATGCAACTTACCACCCAAATGAATTTTACCTCCTTTTCTTCTCACTAATAGAGCTTTCATTTGGTGGTATTTCATTGTTGCTGACATTTTTACTTTTTTTGCTATTAATAAAAATTTAACGACATTTTTGCAAAAAAATGACATTTTTCACTTTCTGTTGTAATTTTTTTTTAAAAAAACTACATTTCTATATAAATTTTTCTCTAAATGTATTGTTCTACATGTCTTTGATAAAAAAAATCCAATAAGTGTATATTTATTGGTTTGGGTAAACGTTATAGCGTTTACAAACTATGGTGCAAAAAAGTGAATTTCGGCATTTTGAAGCAGCTCTGACTTTCTGAGCACCTCTCATGTTTCTTCAGGTGCTAGAATGTCAGGAAAGTATAAATACCCCCAAATGACACCATTTTAGAAAGAAGACACCCCAAAGTATTCGGGAGGGGCATGGTGAGTTCATGTATCATTTCATTTTTTTCACAAGTTAGCGGAAAATGACTATTTCTGAGAAAAAAATAATAATAAAGTTTCCATTTCTGCTAACTTCTGGCAAAAAAAAAAAAAATCTCAGACGGGCTCATTATGCCCTCAGTGAATACCTTGGGGTGTCTACTTTCCGAAATGGGGTCATTTGTGGGGTGTGTTTACTGTTCTGGCATTTTGGGCGGGGCTAATTGTGAGCAGCCATGTAAAAGCTAAAGGTACTCGTTGGAATTTGGGCCTTTGCACTCAGGCTGCAAAAAGTGTCACTCATGTGGTATCGCCGTACTCAGGAGAAGTAGGGCAATGTGTTTGGGGTGTATTTTTACATATACCCATGTTGGGTGAGAGACATATCTCTGTAAACTGACAACTTTGTATAATAAAAATTAAAAATTGTCGTTTACAGAGATATTTCTCACACCCAGCAGGGGTATATATTAAAATACACCCCAAAACACATTGCCCTACTTCTCCTGAGTACGGCGATACCAAATGAGTGACACTTTTTTGCAGCCTGGGTGCGCAAAGGGGCCCTAAAACCAATGAGTACCTTTAGGATTTCACAGGGCATTTTTACTCATTTGGATTCCAGACTTCTTCTCACGCTTTAGGGGCCCCTAAAATGCCAGGACAGTATAAATACTCCACAAGTGACCCCATTTTAGAAAGAAGACACCCCAAGGTATTCCGTGAGGGGTATGGTGAGTTCATGTAAAATTTTATTTTTTTCACAAGTTAGTGGAATATGAGACTTTGTAAAAAACTAAATAAAAAAATATATATATCTCAATTTCCACTTACTTGTGCCCAAAAAAAAAAATTCTGTGAACTCGCCATGCCCCTCACAGAATACCTTAGGGTGTCTTCTTTCCAAAATGGGGTCACTTGTGGGGTATTTATACTGCCCTGGCATTTTAGGGAACCTAAAGCGTGAGAATCAAATGCGTAAAAATGCCCTGTGAAATCCTAATGGTACTCATTGGTTTTAGGGCCCCTTTGCGCATCTTGGCTGCAAAAAGTGTCACTCGTGTGGTATCGCCGTACTCAGGAGAAGTAGGGCAATGTGTTTTGGGGTGTATTTTTATATATACCCATACTGTGTGTGAGAAATATCGCTGTAAGCGACAACTTTTTAATTTTTTTATACAAAGTTGTCAGTTTACAGAGATATTTCTCTCACTCAACATGGGTATATGTAAAAATACACCCTAAAACATATTGCCCTACTTCTCCTGAGTACGGCGATACCACATGTGTGGCACTTTTGCAGCCAAGATGCAAAGGGCCCAAATTCCATGAGTACCTTTTAGGAGGAGCATTTTTCTTCTCATGCTTTAGGGCCCCTAAAATGCCAGGGCAGTATAAATACCCCACATGTGACCCCATTTTGGAAAGAAGACAGCCCAAGGTATTCCATGAGGGGCATGGCGAGTTCATAGAAAAAAAAATTTTGGCACAAGTTAGTGGAAATTGATTTTTATTGTTTTTCTCACAAAGTCTCCCTTTCCGCTAACTTTTGACAAAAGTTTAATTTTTCATGGACTCACTATGCCCCTCAGCGAATACCTTGGGGTGTCTTCTTTCCAAAATGGGGTCACATGTGGGTATTTATACTGCCCTGGCATTTTAGGGGCCCTAAAGCGTGAGAAGAAAATGCGTAAAAATGCCCTCCTAAAGTTACTCATTGGAATTTGGGCCCTTTGCGATCTTGGCTGCAAAAAGTGTCACTCATGTGGTATCGCCGTACTCAGGAGAATTAGGGCAATGTGTTTTGGGGTGTATTTTTACATATACCCATGCTGGGTGAGAGAAATATCACATTGCCCTACTTCTCCTGAGTTCGGCGATACCACATGAGTGACACTTTTTTGCAGCCAAGATGCGCAAAGGGGCCCTAATTCCAATGAGTACCTTTAGGATTTCACAGGGCATTTTTACGCATTTGGATTCTCACGCTTTAGGACCCCTAAAATGCCAGGGCAGTGTAAATACCCCACAAATAACCCCATTGTGGAAAGCAGACACCCCAAGGTATTCCGTGAGGGGTATGGCAAGTTCACAGAATTTTTTTTTTTTTGGCACAAGTTAGCGGAAATTGATTTTTATTTTTATTTTTTCCAAGTCTGATATTCCACTAACTTGTGACAAAAAATAAAATTTTACATGAACTCCCCATACCCCTCACGGAATACCTTGGGGTGTCTTCTTTCTAAAATGGGGTCACATGTGAGGTTTTGTACTGCCCTGGCATTTTAGGGGTCTCCGCAATCATTACACGTATGGCCAGCATTAGGAGTTTCTGCGATTCTCCTTATATTGAGCAGACGGGTAATGAGATGTTTTTTTTCCGTTCAGCCTCTGGGCTGAAAAAAAAAAATGAACGGCACAGATTTTTTCATTCGCATCGATCAATGTGGATGAAAAAATCTCTGCCAAAATCAGTGACTGCGGTGCGTTGGGCTGGGCGCTAGCTACCTAACAAGTAGCTAACTAACTGGCGGTGATAAGGGACCCTTATGCCCCATTCACACGTCCGCAATTCTGTTTGCGGAACGGAATTGCGGACCCATTCATTTCTATGGGGACAGACTTTGTCCCGCTCGGATCCGGAATTACGGATCCGCGCTCGGGTCTGCACTTCCGTTCCGCAAAAATATAGAACATGTCCTATTCTTGTCCGCAATTGCGGACAAGAAAAAGCATTTTCTATATAGTTCTGGCAATGTGCGGATCTGCAAAATGCAGAAAGCACATTGCCGGTGTCCGTGTTTTGAGGATATGTGGATCCGCGGATCCACGGATCCGCAAAACACATATGGACGTCTGAATGGAGCCTTACAAGGGGTTTGATCAATGACAGGGGGTGATCAGGGGGTCTAGATTGGGTGATCAAGGGGTTAATTGGTGAGGGGGGTTAGTGTAGTGTTTGGTGCAACTTTACATAGTTACCTGGTCCTCTGGTGGTCGATCCCAGCAAATGGGACCACCAGAGGACCAGGTAGCAGGTATATCAGACGCTGTTCACAAAACAGCGTCTGATATACTTGTTTGATGCGATTTATATCGCATCTACAGCCTGCCAGCGATTGATCATCGCTGGCAGGCTGTAGTCCAACTGTTAAGACGCTCGACGCTGTGAACACAGGAAGTCTCGCGTCTCGCGAGATGACGCGCCGACGCGTCCGATCAGAAGAACAGGACCGCCCGTAGGACGCAATCCTGCGTACGGCGGTCCTGAAGCAGTTAAGAATGCTTTTATTTTCCCTTATAACCATGTTATAAGGGAAAATAATAAAGATCTGGTCCCGTTGCTAAGCAACCATGTGGAAAATCGCACTGTATCCGCACTTGCTTGCAGATGCTTGTGATTTTCCCGCAGCCCCATTCACTTCTATGGGGCCTGCGTTGCGTGAAAAACGCACAATATAGAGCATGCTGCGATTTTCATGCAACGCAGAAGTGATGCGTGAAAATCACCGCTCATGTGCACAGCCCCATAGAAATCAATGGGTCCGGATTCAGTGCGGGTGCAATGCGTCCTCCTCATGCATTGCACCCGCACGGAAAACTCGCCCGTGTGAAAGGGGCCTATGTCCCATTTGAAGCCGCTCTGATGCACCCCTACAGTAGAAACTCCCAAAAAGTGACCCCATTTTGGAAACTACGGGATGAAGTGGCAGTTTTGTTTGTACTGTTTTAGGGTAAATATGATTTTTGGTTGCTGTACGTCACCCTTTTTTTGAGGCAAGATAACAAAAAATAGAAATTCTGAAATTTCATCTCCATTTGCCAATAACTCTTGTGGAACACCTAAAGGGTTAACAAAGTTAGTAACTTCGGTTTTGAATACCTAGAGGGGTGTAGTTTCTTAGATGGAGTCACTTTTGTGGAGTTTCTACTCTAGGGGTGCATCGGGGGTCTTCAAATGGGACATGGTGTCAAAAAACCATTCCAGCAAAATCCGCCTTCCAAAAACCATATGGCGTTCCCTTCATTCTGTGCCCTGCCGTTTGGCCATACAGTAGTTTACGACCACATATGGGGTGTTTCTGCAAACTACAGAATCAGGGCAATAACTATTGAGTTTTGTTTGGCTGTTAACCCTTGCTTTGTTACTGGAAAAAATTGATTAAAATAGAAAATTTTCCCTAAAAATCGAAATTCTGAAATTTTATCTCCATTTGCCTCTAACTGTTGCAGAAAACCTAATGAGTTAACGACAGTTGTAAAATCAGTTGTGTATAGCTTGAGGGGTTTAATTTCTAGAATGGGGTCATTTTTGGGTGGTTTCTATTATGTAAGCCTCACAAAGTGACTTCAGACCTGAACTGGTCCCTAAAAAGTGGGTTTTTAAAAATTTCAGAAAAATTTCAAGATTTGCTTCTAAACTTCTACGCCTTGTAACATCCCCAAAAAATGAAATGGCATTCCCAAAATGATCGATACATCAAGTAGACATATGGGGAATGTAAATCAATAAAGTTTTTTTCATGAAGTACAATATGTGACAAAAAAACTATCTCAGAATGGCCTGGATAAGAAAAAGCGTTTTAAAGAAAAAGTGACACTGGTCAGATTTGCAAAAAATGGCCGCGTCCTTAAGGTGAAATAGGGCCGAGTCCTTAAGGGGTTAACATACTTTGCTTATTACTTCTCTATTTTTAAACTGTTTCTCTGCTAGTAGTAAATTAAAAAGGACACCTCCTTTTTGGTTTTGTGATGCTCATACAGGTGCATGTCTTGTTGTCTTGAAAGCTCTGATAACTGTAGTCTACTATAACCGTAAGGTGCTTTTCAGTTTGTTTGTTTTTTGCTTTTTATGCACTTTTTGAAGACCAAAGTCAATTGCGGATTCGAAAAAAGAAAAATAGTATCTGTAGTAGTATTAATCTTCTTTCTCCATGATTTTGGCTTTAAAATCTGTATCATAAAACCTGAACATGTTCCAGCACCCTTACAAGCACCTGTATATCATTCACATGATCAGGACATTTTCTTCCTTTAGACATAATCACTGAAAGTTCCATTTTAATACATCTGCATTAAGATCATAGGATAACTGATATGCAAAGTGGAGTAGAAAAATGCTAAATAATCAGTAGAACATTTTGATACATGCATGAAATTCCAAGTATAAATCTTTCCAGTATGCTCAACAGAATTATAGTGATGAAGGTCTCTTTGATGCTGATCCACAAAAAGTGGATAATGTCACATTTATTATCTAACAGACAGTGGAACATATCTTATAGGGGCTATCCCATTCTTAATGTATAAAATGAAAATCAGAAAATATAGTATATAACTATACTGTAGTATATCTCTTTTTAACAGTCTTGTACCTCATATGGATCCAAAGATATCTCAATTCATTGCTCCTATTGCTCTGCAATATCTTCTTCAGTCTAGCAGCTCATGGGGTGTATCCCTTTTTTTGTGTTCTTTCTCCATGTAACTTTCACAACTTGCAGAGGCAGATCGTTCTCTAACACTGTCTTTAATCCATCTCTAGAAGAAGATTCACAAATGTCCCAAATAGCTTGTCTTTTCCGAGGGAGAGCCCAGCTCTAGAAGAGAGAGAGCCTGAAACTCTACATCTTTCCATAGAAGGAAAATCAACAGCAATCTAGTTTCCCACGTATGTGTGTATGGGCCACTCCAAATTGCTATATGCCCTTTCATGTCATCTTGCAATAATCACTGTATTTTTCTTTGTTAATGCTGCTAAATTCCTATTACAGGCTGTTAAAATGCATTACACACTACCAACACTAGAGGTCATTATAACATAATTTATATGGGTCAGCCACAGGAAGTCAGAGGGGATAGGAGTGGAGGAAAATTAGAAGTGAGGAATCTAGGAGACAGACTTGTTTCTGTTCTCCTGGGCCTTGCCCAGGAGGTAAGCTACTTGAACTTTTGGAATCCAGAAGTAGGACTTAGTAATCCTGCATTATAGAGTCAAGGCCAGACACTACTTGGACTATAGTTCAGACAACCTTTTCAAAAAATGAAGCAGAGAGTTTGCCTGTTGTGAGGGAGACCGCCCTTGGGTTGGATACTTTTAGTACCAGAGGATCCATATTATTGCAAGACTAAAAAGCCAGAGCAAGATCAGGAACCAAGTAGAGTATCATCACCACACCTGCATAAGTTGAGCTGGAACCTACATACAACACCTCACAGAGCCTTCTAATTGGGATTTGCAGCTTTATCATCTTTGCCAACTTCATGTAATACAAAGTGCTGCTATCAAATGCTATTTACTGCAAGACTACAACTGTCAAGTAAAGTTCCTGTTTGGTTCAACTACTGCCTCTCTCATCATTCCATTTCATCTCCTCATTGCACCTTGCGGTGCTGGTGTCACAAACACAGCGGCGCAGCCGCCAAAGCACCCTAAGCATACCTATTACCATCAAGGGTACCTCAACTTACATCTGGCTGGTGTTCCCTGCATTAGAGATTGCCCCGGAGGATTCAGTTCTGTCTTCCCATCCACTGCACGCCGGCCCAGGGGACAACGTAACTGTGAGTACTACTAACCCCACTCGGAACATCATCACTAGTGCACTCACACACAACACCCCCAGGGTGTCCAGGCGTTGCAAGAAGATATTTTCTGTTGGATATCAAGAACATCAATCAGCTCTTCTTAAAGAAGATTCGACTATCAGCTTGATTACATTACATGCACATCGCTATACAGCTTGAACCCCAGGTGGTGCCATTATAATTAAGTAAACATTTGAGAACATCTCAAATCCAGAACAGTTTATAACAGAAAGTATATTACAAAAGTAGTTTTCATGCTGAATTACATTTAATGAAACAACCACTTCAGGAACGAATTTGGAGCATATTGCGCAACAGAAACCGCAATGCACGGGAGAGGTCCCAACTAAAACCAATCTCATTCCAACAGACACAGGTCAGGGATGTATTCAAAATAGTTTTTTTTATTTTCCTTTGCCAGTCAACTCTAACACCCTCTAGATCCTTCTTAAGTTTATCACGCTAAGTTTCAAGCCAATCAGTTAATGTTTGTACTACTCCCCTCACATGATATTTGGGATTACCAAGATTGTTATTTGTATTTTTGCTGGAGGCTTTTGCTGTGTGCCTGCTGTGCTGACCAATGCCACCTAAAACTTATTTGCATAAATAATAATGGTAGCATTGTAGCCCCATAATAATAATAATGCAATAGAGAGTGTTTCCAAAAATAACAGTGTCATATTCACAATGCCCAAATAACAGTTACATAGTTTCCCAGTTATACCACACACTTTCTATGCCCTCCAAAAAAGTGGCACACTCTAGAAAACATGCCACACACATAAGCTCCACTTATACTTAAGGTGCCCACTAGTGTTGATCGAGCACCAAAGTTATCGGGTGCTCGGGTGCCCTACAGAGCACCCGAGTATAATGGAAGTCAATGGGAGAACCCGAGAATTAAACCAGGCACCCCCTGCTCTGAAGAGGGGAGGGTGCCTGGTTAATAGGAAAAGGTCAGAAATTGATGGAAACACCACCAAAATGGTTCGGGAACAGCATGGGGAGGATGCATCCTGGACTCCCAGGTCGCTGCTGGGAATGATGTTGTCCGAGTAGTACGCCACTTTTACAGACTGACAATAATACGCACAAAACCAAAGATAAAATCAATTTTAGAGTAAAACTTTTTAGGAAACATTATTTCTTGTATATTTACTTGTATATAGAGTACAAGTGCTGCCAAAGATTACAAGCAAGAGGCACTCCGATACAACCTGTATATCACATAGAGGAGGGCCTCATTCACATTCTGGTACAATTGTTCATGTAGTGGGACTCCTACACTCAAAAAGCCTATGCAGTAAGTGAAAGGGCTGCCAAAAATTGCAAGGAACCAGCACTCCAATACACCCTTTGTTACACATAAAGGAGGGAATCATACACACCCTTGATGGGTGATTGATTGATGGTCTGCTGGTGACCCTCAAAAACATTTAGAGCAAGGGCCTGCTGATCTGACCATCTAAAACATTAGGAGCGAGGGCCTGCTGCTGAGCTGACCCTCTAAAACATTAGGGGTGAGGGTCTGCTGGTGAGCTGACCCTCTAAAAGATTGTAGGTGTGGGCCTGCTGGTGAGCTGACCCTCTAAAAAGTTGTAGGTGAGGGCCTGCAGATGAGCTGACCCTGTAGAACATTATATTCTGCGATGGCCTGTAGTTGAGCTGCCCCTGTAAAACATTATATGCGAGGGCCTGTAGGTGAGCTGACCCTGTAGAAGATTGTAGGTGAGGGCCTTTAGGTGAGCTGACCCTGTAAAACATTATATGGGAGGGCCTGTAGGTAAGCTGACCCTGTAAAACTTTGCTATATGTCATTTCATGCCGTTTTATGCATTTCCTTTATCACAGCTGCTAAATTCTAATTTCAGGCTGATGACTGCATTATTCACATCCAACACTAGAGGTTTCTGTAACACCATTTATATAGATCAACCACAGGAAGTTAGAGGGAGATTAGGAATGAGGAGTTAGGAAGAGAGGAGGGGAGGGGAGACAGACTTGGCTCTGTTCTCCTGGGCCTAGCCCAGGGGACCATATTACTGCATCCTTTGTAGTCCAAAACTAGGACTTATTGATCCTTTACTGTAATACCCTTCCAGGGACCCTTCCAGGGATTAAGAGAATAATTGCTGTATCTTGTGCAACCTTTTCAAAGAATGGAGCAGAGAGTTTGCCTGCCATGAGAAAGACCGCTCTTGGCTTGCTGAATTGCTGAATCCCTGAATATTGCTGAATTGTAGAATAGAACTTACAGAGGATCCAAACTATCATTGAAAGGCTGAGTAACCAGAGCAAGATCAGGAACCAAGTACAAGCAAGATCATTATTCCTATACAGTTGAGCTGGAACCTACATACACCACCTCAGTCAGCCTGTTATTGGGATTCACAGCTTTACGATCTGTATTTATGACAAAGTGATGCTATTGGATGATACCTATTGCAAGACAATCTACAAGTAAAGTTACTGTTTGGTTCAACTACTGCCTCTCTTATAATTCAACTCTATCTCCTAATTGCACCTTACGGTGCTGGCCTCACGAACAACACAGGGGCCCAACCACCAAAGCACCCTAATCATACCCATAACCATCAAGGGCACCTCGACTTCCATCTGGCTGGTGTTCCCTTGAATAGAGAGTGCCCCGGAGGATTTAGTGCTGTCTTCCCCTCCATTGCAGGACGGCCCATCGAGCTACGGCAAAATCGAGTACAACTACTACACCCATTCGGCACACCATTACAGCTCACGTATTGCCCCTGCAGTATGGCACGTTGCACTGGTAGCCATCTCTTTTAAAAGGCACATACAGTAGAAGTCTGTGTCTCATATAAAACAGCATTTTAACAATCACTAATACAAATATAAAATGAAATAGAAAACTTTCCATAAACAGGAGTGCCACAGTTAGCATGCTAACAAATTGAAATATTATAATTTCCTACTGTATGAAGAAAATGCAAACCTGTACGGAATATCAGATGGCAAATACTTTAACAAAGGTGCGCTATTTGAGTCTAAGATAATGGCTTCAGTTACACAAACTTTGACTTAATCCCAAAAGACCATGCCCTTATGGAACACTGGATGATATCCAAGACTTCCAAGAAAAGGCTACTCTATCTATTGTGCATGACCTTCATTCAGGGGCAGCCCATTAGAGACTGAAGGAGAGATGGCGCTTAATTAAGGATATTGGATAAATTAGAGTTGTATGTTAGGGCTTCTATTCACCTTTGTGTAGATATGAAAGGTAAACTGGGGATAGCAGAGAGCAGCTCCCAGAACACTAATAACGTCTATTAGCACACTATTAACTACCATTTAAGGGAAAAAGAAGCGACATTTGAGATTTTATGTAAGTAAAAAGTATTCAAGGGCATAGAAAAGGACCCATGAGTTTATAGCTGGAGCATTTTAATTATTTCTTCATATGAATATTTCTAGCTAAGAATTTTTAAAGACAGGCATCTGATTTTACATAGCAATACAATTAAATATCTCAGATTATGTAAATTTGTGCAGTTTGTGTTGTTTTAGGTCATTTTAGGAGATTTGCCCATCACTGCATGGCATTATATTGGTAACATTTATTGATCTGGACACTGTATGATACCATCTGACAACAGTATATATTAATATTTTATTCATTACATGCTTACCGGTGTTGGACATCCAGCCCATCAGAGTGCTAGGTGCCTATTTTTAAGAGAATAATATCTAACTACCAGCTATACATTTACCTAACCTTAGTCTGCAATCCCTTTTACCTTATTGCCTACCATTTCTGTACCTCAGATTGTCTGACTTCCTGTTTGCTTAATGTTCTTGGACTTCGGGAGTTCCTTCCTTAACCCTTGTTCACAATTCTGGCTCATCCAGATACAGTATTCTCCTTGTTGTCTTCTGTTACGAACCTAGGCTCTGGGTATAACTACACTTTACCTCACTTGCTGTGCGTCTTCCAGTTGGTGACTATTCTGGGGTTGCAAATTGAGGATCCCCAGCATCAAAGTCCACATCTCTGTATAGGGTTAAAAGGTGGAAACCTGGGAATCTATTACATTCCTATCTGTAGGCTTGATGACTGTGTTCTCTGATGTCACAGCAGGTGAGCAAACCATTATATCTGGCTATTTTTTAGACTGTCTGGGTCCTTTGCAAGCTATTTATCTGGAAAACCTATGGCACTAAGTGCTCACTATATTACAGTTCGTAGGTAGTAGTTTACACTACCTGTGGCCCAGATAGTGCAATGTTTAAATAGTTATCATATATCTGTATTTTTGCTATTGCAAACTCAGTGTGCTGCTTGGTAAGGTATAATTTACACTGCCAGAGAACTGCCTGCTGTAGCTCCCTGGATCTGGCAGATGCCGGATGTTACTAGAATGGCCACTGGCCCCATTGACTATAAGAGGGTCTTGACAGAGATCCTGCCACTACCCAGCAGGTATGCCACGATTCTGCCCGACGTGCAGTGGTTTTTGTCCAACCTGATCTCCTGCGGTACCCAATTATAGTCTGTAGAGTCAGCCGTTCCGCTAACATCTGACAATGCCGGATCCAGAGTGCTCCAGCAGGCTGTTCTCTGCCGGAATAGCCTGTTGGAACTCATAACCACTGAGTGAAACAGGTCTCAGCTATCTATTAATTGTTGTATTGTTAATACCATTTACAATGGTTGGAGTTATATTTATTACAGTATCTTTGTCCTAAAACATGTATTATATAAATTAGTTGTTCAAGTTAAAAAAAATAAAGGATCCCTGGCAGCGATTGTGATAAAATAATAAAATTACATATTCCCACCTATTTAATACTACTATCACATGGATCCTCCACCCTGGGCTATATCTGCATTGATGACGTCCCCATGTATTCCATATGACTGCTGCAGCTAATCACTGTCCTTGGCGCTCATGTGCCATGTACAATCGATACAGTATATGGACACATCATCACCTGCAATGAAAAGGAGATGGATGCAGCAATGAGGAGCATAGGAGCGGTGACAGTGGAAGCGGCGGGGAGTGAAATAGGTGCTTATATTATTTTATGATTCCTTCATAGGGGACTTTTTTTTTTTATAACTCAACCACTTTGTGTATCTATTTTACAGTACTATTATAGTAGCTATGTAATATGGATGGTATAGTATGGTTACAGTACTAATATACTTTAGTGCCGTTAAAGTATATCTGTATTATGATTGTCATTATTATAGAATATTGATATTATTACAGTACTTCATGGTTCTTCAAGTTTAATATAAAGCTGGGGTTCAGTTTGGACTTATTGAAGGGTCTTTTTTCAAATGTTTTTGTCAGCAATTCTATCGTTGATGATGGTCACAGTATTTTTCCTTGATGAATGGCCAGAGAAATCTATTTAAGAAGGACAGGTAGAGGCAGAGACAATCCCTAATGAAGGAAGGTCGCCCTTCCAAATCTCGTAAAAAACGAGTCTCTGTTCTTCCATACTATAATAAAAATCTTCATTTATATAGCGCCAACATATTCCACAGCGCTTTACAATCAGGGGGTTCAAGTACAAACATAGCAGCAAACAGGTCAACAATTAAACAAGAGCAAAGAGGGCCCTGCTCGCAAGAGTTTACAATCAAAGATGGGGGTGAGACAAAAGGTAGAAGTGCTTGTTTTGTACAATGGTCCAGCCATCTTAACAGAATAGGGGAGTAGATATAAGGCTACATGAGCCAGTCACAAGTCGATATTTGTAGTGTCTCGGAGTGCATGGGGTTTGGTGGATGCTGATAGACAAGGTTCAGAGGAATAATTTTGAAGGGGGGAGGGGCGGTGAATGGAGAAGGGTTTGATCAGAGGATGTGATAGGTAACCCTAAAAGGATGTGTCTTTAGGGAGTATCTAAAATTGTAGGATAGATTGGAGAAGGGAGAGTCATTGATCTTTCCTTTACCCCCTATATTCAATCTCTTGACCGCTCATCTCTAGAATTCGCCCCTTTCTTACTGTGGAAACAAAAAAATCTTAATTTTTGCCCTGATTCATTTCCACATTGATTACTGTAACTCCAAACTAATTGGCCTCCCCCTCACCAGACTCTCCCTTGCCCAATCTATCCTGAAAGCAGGCCAGGCTCATCTATTTGTCTAAGCGCTACTCCGATACCTCCACCCTGTGCCAGTCATTGCACTGGTTGCCCATACAGTACAGGATTCAATTTGAAGTACTCATTCTTATCCACAAAGCTCTTCACATCTCCTCCACAGCCCCTTACATCTCCTCCCTAATTTTTGTCTACCATCCTACCGGTGCCCTCCATTCAGCCAATGATTTGTGACTAACTTCCACTGTAATCCAAACGTTTTACTCCCGTCTCCAAGGCTTCTTTCGAGCTGCACCAGTTCTCTCAAATGCCCTACCCCAAACAATTAGGTTAATTCACAACATCTACTGTACAGTTTTAGGCGCTCCCTAAAAACACATCTTTTTATGTTTGCCTATCCTATCCCTTGAGCAAACTCTTCTCCATTCACCCAAACCCCCCGCCACCTTTCCTTTAGAATTAGTCCTCTAAACCTTATCATCATCCACAACACCTCATGCACTCAGAAGCACTACAGATATCCACTGGTGACTGGCTCATGTAGCCTTTTATCTACTCCCCTATTGTGTTAAGATGGCTGGACCATTGTACAAACCAGCACTTCTACCTTTTGTCTCACCCCCATCTCCTCAAAGATCGTAAGCTCTTATGAGCAGGGCCCTCATTCCTCTTGTTTTAATTTTTGACCTGTTTGCTGCTATGTTATTTTTCGACTCTGTTTGTACTTGAACCCACTGATGTGGAGTATGTTGGCACTATATAAATACATATTATTACTAGTGCATGTGGTAGGACAAGAAGGAAGAACCTGGAAACTTCTTCTTCTGTGACTGGGTTGAATGTGAGTAAGCCAAAGGAGATGTGGGTGGGAAAGCGATCAATGACACTGAGGCTGGGAGCTGATCTCCTGCTAGATATTTTACATTTTCTCTTTGAAGTAGGTGTTCAGATCTCCACTAAGCATGTAACTCTGTTCTAAGCACTTAACTCTGTACTAAGTATCTGTACTTTTTGACTATGGAGGCGATTAGGGTTGTAAAGTAGGTCTGTTTGGTGAGGTGAAGGGCAGAGTTATAGGTTGTCAACATGAATTTATAATGGAATAAATCTTGTGGTTTTTATTCATAGGCGTTTGGCACTTCTGGAGCATCACTGGAAGAAGCGAGTTTGAGGTGTAAGCCAGGGTTGCTTTCATCTTTGCTTGGAGGTTCTGAGCGTGGGAGGCACTACTGCAGCACCGGACTGCAGGGGCAATATGTGAGTTATAGTGGGCCGATGGGGTAGTAGTAGTTTACTCACAGTTCTGTAGAACTCCCTGGGCTGGCGTGCAGTGAATGAACGGACAGCACCAGTTCCTTTGGGGCACACTCGGTTGTCCAGGGACTCGTGCCAGATGGTTGTTGAAGTGCCCTTGGTGGAATGGGTTTTTAAGGTGCCGTGGAGGCAGAGTACCTAGTGGTCCCGTAAGGTGCAATGGAGCATAGTGATGAATAAGGAGAGTCAAAGGCTGATGCACAAAAACAGGAACTTTACTTCTAATTGCCTCGAGGTAGTTGTAATTACAGGGAAAGTGCTTTGGCTCACAATGATGAGTTGAAAGCTGCAATTCCTCACAACAGGCTTGGTTTAGCTGGCTCAAAGAAGCTTTAGCTTGGCTGGCATGCCAGAGATGTATTTCTAAGCTATGGTTCCTCTCCACTAAACTAGACTTCAGGCACCTGAATCTTTATTAGAATTCTGCAACCTACAGGGCGGTCTCCCTAGCGGCAAGCATCAATCTTCTGCTCCATTCTTTGGAAAGGTTGCCTTTACACACAAAAGTACACTATGTCCTTTGCTGGACTGTGGTACTGCAATGTGATCCTGGATTCTGAGTCTTGGTTTCCTTCTTTGGTTCCCCACGCTGGCAAGTGCCAAGGGGACATCTAGCAGCTATATCATGGTGTTCCTTTCTCTCCTCTCCTTACTCCTCAACTCCTCAACCTCACTTCCTGTGAAGTGGTCACTAAAATGTAGTGCTGTTACCAGCCTGTTGTTGCGAGTGTGCAGCTTAACACAGACAAAATAGACATTAGCATGACATTATTAAAGATTTAGAGACTCACTACTAGCTCAGAGTGGGACACTGCACTACTTCATACCCACTGCTTCTGAGGGTGTCATTATAATGTTTTGCAGCCAGTTCTAGACAGGAGAGGGATGAGATTGGGGACAGTGATCACTGTAGAGAGTCTGTAAGTTTCTTAGTCAATGGCATGTAGATTTCTAAATTTGTGATTAGTAGGAGTGTGCTGAGATGGATGAGGACTAGTGACAGTGAAGGAGAGAAGGTTGTGGTCAGAGAGCTGGAGAATAGAGTTAGTAATGTTAGAAAGGGACCAGAGCCAGAAAAAGAGTAGGTAAAGTGTGCTACAGTCTTTATGTGTCTGAGAGTTTGAAAATTGTGAAAGTCCAAGAGAGGAGGTTAGAAAATAAAGCTGGGAGGCAGACAGGGAGATAGGGCTGTCAATTGAGATATTAAAGTCTCCCGGAATGGGAATTGGTAGTTCTGAGGACAGGAAATGTGGCAGCCAGGCAGCAAAGTGATCTACTAACTGGGTAAGTGAGCCAGAGGGTCGGTATATACAACCGCCACTCTTAGGGAGAGGAGATGAAAGATTCTGAGGGTGTGGACCTCAAAAGATGAACATACTACTACTTTGAACAGAATCACCAGCCAGAATTTTTGTTTCGGAATTTGCTGCCAGATTGGGCAGCTTCAATGGATGTGTAGCTCAAATGTAACAGCATGTAATGTATCAGAAAAGTAACCATATACAGCATGATAAGAATACCGAATAAAAGCAAAAGTACACAGCGGGATTTGACTGCCGATGCTGAGACCTCAGTCAGATCAGGGGTAATTACTAGCGATGATCGAGCATGCTCGGGTGAAAATCTTTTCGGCTCAAGCATCGCTATGCTCGGCACATGGCGGTACTCGACCAAGTACCGCATGTGCTCGAGTGAAATGCTTGAGTCTCCGCCCTTCACGTTTTGCGGGTTTTTAGCAGCCATTAAAGGTGCAGGTAAGTACTGCACTCACTGTAATGCCAGTAGCCACTTTACAGTCATTGGCTGGCCGAAACACGTCATCGGGTGCTATATAGCACACAATGAAGCATGTTTGGCTCACACATAGACAGGGAGAGCAGAGCCTAGGAAGGGAAAGACAGTGTAGGGAGCGATTTTCACAGTTTTTATTCAGATAAAGCTTTTCCAAAAATCAAAAGTCCTTTTAAGGACTACTGTGTGTGTGTGTGTGTGTGTGTGTGTGTGTTTTAGAGCAGCAATCTATTTACCTCCTGCAGTCTCAGGGACAGTGCTTCGGAAGGGACAGTGCAGGGAGAGACATTTGCTATTTTTACTACCAAAAGCTTTTCAACTACCCCAAAGTCCTTTTATGGTCTACTGTGTGTGTTTGACAGCAGCAAGATATTTTTATTTTATACCTATTAGTGACATATATTGTATATCATCCGCAGACTGTGTCTTTTAAAATCTGGGCCATATCTAGTGTCCATAATCTGTGTTGTTATGTAACTAATACTGTAGAACATCTGCAAACAGTTTCCCTCCACTCTAATTTTTTATAGGGTCAGCTCAACTGCAGGCCCTCAACAATTTTTTTTTATAGGGTCAGTTGAACAGAAAGTAGTCACATATAAGGTTTTAGATCATCACCTCACCTGCAGGCACTGGCATATAATGTTCTAGAGCGTCAGCTCACCTGCAGGCACTTGAAAATAATGTTTTAGAGCATCAGCTCACCAGCAGGTACTCGCATATAATGTTTTAGAGCATAAGCTCACCAGCAGGCCCTCGCCCCTAATGTTTTAGAGGGTCAGCAGCAGGCCCTTGCTCCGAGGGTAGGAGTCCCACTACCTGAACAATTGTACCACAATGTGAATGAGGCTGTTTCGGAGTGCCTCTTGCTTGTAATTTTTGGCAGCACTTGCACTTTATATACAATTGAATATACAGGAAAGAATGTTTCCTAACAATTTTTCCTGTGAAATTGATTTTTTTGGGGGGGTTTTGTGCGTATTTTTGCTAGTCTGTAAAAGTGGCGTACAACTCAGATAACATGGTTCCCAGCAGCGACCTGGGAGTCCAAGATGCATCCAGACGTTGTCCCCATCCTTTTCACGATCCATTTCGGTGGTGTTTCTGTCACTTTCTGACCTTTTCCAATGGACCAGGCACCCTCCCCTCTTCAGATGCATCCAGACATTGTCCCCATCCTTTTCCTGATCCATTTCGGTGGTGTTTCTGTCACTTTCTGACCTTTTCCAATGGACCAGGCACCCTCCCCTCTTCAGAGCAGGGGGTGCCTGGTTTTCTCCCGTTGACTTCCATTATACTCGGGTGCTCGGCCGAGCACACGAATATAGCAATGTGTTTGGGCCGAACACCCGAATACTTTGGTGCTCGCTCATCACTAGTAATTACATTATGCCTGATATTGTGAACACTATTAGTGTCTGTGCTCTACGGGCTGACGTATTTGTATGATCTATAGAAGTTGCAGCTATTGGTTGCATATCGCCATCAGATGTGGTGCTATTAGTACTGTTTGGTACTGTTTTTTATTTCATTTTGTACTCTATATTGTGTGCTGATTTTTATGTCGAGGTGGGATATTGCGCAAAGTGGGTGGTCATTTTAAAATGTAAATCTAGTAGTGTATTTCTGTACCCCATTCTCACACCTAAATGCCACGGTGCTCAATACCCTGTGAATACCTGTATATGGTAAAATTTAATTTCTTTTAACATTCATTCATATTACTTGTTTGTCATGTACAGACCTCTGGGTCCAATTATTGAGCATAAATGCTTACTCAGACAGTCATTACTAACACAGTAGTTTTATCATATTTCTTTTACAAGTTTCATGCATAATGCAAACAGCAAGACAATGAACAGCATATACATTTGCCAATTTCAGTCTAATTATATTGTTCACAGATTTAAAGAAAAAGGTATTTTCATGTTATCAGCTACAAAATAAAGTTTTTTTTCCCCATATTAAAAGATGCTGTAGAGTATCACAGTAGCACAGATATGAGAGTAGATGCACATTTCCCTGTTTGGGATTGCAAATCAGGTACATCTCAATAGGAGGCTGTGAGTGAATCACAGGGGTCTCTGAATCATTTAAAGGGCATCTGTCAGCAGATTTTTTCCTATGAAACTGGCTGACAGGTTACTTAGCAGTTGAACACATCTGTGTTGGTCCCATGCTCATATGTGCCAACGTTGCTTAGAAAACTGAAGTTTTAATATATGCAAATGAGCCTCTAGGAGCAATGGGGGTTTTGCTGTTACTACTAGAGACTCTGCTCTCTCTGCAACTGCTGCTTCCTCTGCACTTTGAGTGACACGGCCACGCCTGGCTCTGTCAATGAAAATGCACAGGGCACAGCAGTTTCAGAGAGAGCAGAACCTCTCATTTGCATTTGCATATATTAAACCAACATTTTTCTCTGCAATGTGGGTATATATGAACATGGGACCAACACAGATGCCTTTAGCTTCCAAGTGCACACGCAACCGGTCAGCCAGTTTCATAGGTAAAAATCTGCTGACAGATGCCCTTTAAATGAATCAGAGATCACAGTCTCGTATTGAGATATATCTGACTTTCAATCCCAAACAGAGAAATGTGTATCTACTCTCATGTCTGTGGGGATTTGAACTCACAACCATCTAAATTAAAGGCAAGAACCATAACCACTCAGCTATAGGGCTCAATGTTTACCTCATAGAAGTTTTTCTTGTACGAGGTATACATATACAGCAGAAGTATCATTTTAAGTATTTTTTTTGTAATTATAATTGGCAAAAAAATGAATTACTAAAAAAATATTTATGAAATGATACCTCTGATATATATGAATGCCTGATTCAGGGAAAACTACTACTCATGTTTTTAGTTATAATATATTTTCACTAGTTTAACAAGGAGCTCTATAGTTCAGTGGTTAAGGTTTGTGCCTTTAATGTAGAAGGTTGTGAGTTTGAATCCCCACAGGAACATTTTAAAAGTACAGGCTGGGAACTCATTGCTGTGAGCAGAGGGAGCACGTGGTCTATTCTGGGGCCATGAGAGTGAAGAACTGTGTGAGGAGCTTTATGGGGTGTAAATCTGTGAGGGAGGGCCGGAATCGGCAGAATTTAACAGTGTTGTTAGTATATTATTACAAGATTTGGGGCCCCACTTTTGATTTTGCCCAGGGCCACATTTTGTCTAAAACTGACATGTGTGCCTTCCTTTTTTTTGTAGCTGATAACATGGAAACACCTTTTTCTTTAAATCTCTGAACAATATAATTAGACTGAAATAGGCAAATATACAAATCTACTGACAGATGTCCTTTAACATGTCAATACAATTCTTCTGTGATTTTGCAAAATTGCTTGTAAGCACTGCTGTGTGATTCTGCGATTTAAAGAAAATGTCTAATAAAGTATGCTATTACACATTGGTTGTGCAAACGTGCTGTTTGTTTTTCTATATTGTTACTGTAGAGGCCGAGCTGGATTGGCAGTGGAGAGGATGGGAGTAGTGGTTATACTGATTTCTTTTTTCCACAAAATTATATTTTTTGCTTTTTAAGACTGACTTTTTCCCCCCAAAAGTGGGGGGATATGGCTGAGCGTCTTCTAAAGCGAATACTAGTGAGCGCTTCCATTATGGAAGCACTCACTAGTATGCTTTAGGTGCCGGGAGTAGGGAGTGAAGCCCTGCAAGCGCTTGTAATACTCACCCTCCCGGTCTTCATTCCTGGGGCCGGAGCTGCACTGTCCTGACCCCAGTCAGGTGACAGTGCAGCGCTGGCCGAAGAAGACATGGGATCGCGACTGTTGCTGGAGATAGTAACATAGTAACATAGTACATAAGGCCGAAAAAAGACATCTGTCCATCCAGTTTGGCCTGTCATCCTGCTAGTTGATCCAGCCAATTTTCCCCACTTAAGGGGAGTAAAAAATTCCTTCCTGACTCCATTCAGGCAATCAGAAGTACTCCCTGGATCAACAACCCATCTCTAATAGCTATAGCCTGTAATATTATTACACTCCAGAAATAAATCCAGGCCAATCTTGAATTCCTTTATTGTACTCACCATCACCACCTCCTCAGGCAGAGAGTTCCATAGTCTCACTGCTCTTACCGTAAAGAATCCTCTTCTATGTTTGTGTACAAACCTTCTTTTCTCCAGACGCAGAGGATGTCCCCTTGTCACAGTGACAGTCCTGGGGATAAATAGATGATGGGAGAGATCTCTGTACTGACCACTGATATATTTATACATAGTTATTAGATCTCTCCTCAGTCGTCTTTTTTCTAAAGTAAATAACCTTAATTTTGATAATCTTTCAGGGTACTGTAGTTGCCCCATTCCAGTTATTACTTTAGTTGCCCTCCTCTGAACCCTCTTCAGCTCTGCTATGTCCGCCTTGTTCACAGGAGCCCAGAACTGTACACAGTACTCCATGTGTAGTCTGACTAGCGATTTGTAAAGTGGCAGGACTATGTTCTCATCACGGGCGTCTATGCCTCTTTTGATGCAACCCATTATCTTATTGGCCTTGGCAGCAGCTGCCTGACACTGGTTTTTGCAGCTTAGTTTGCTGTTTATTAAAAATCCTTTTCCATGTCAGTGTTACCGACTGTTTTACCATTTAGTATGTACGGGTGACTTGTATTATTCCTTCCCATGTGCATAACTTTACATTTGTCAGTGTTAAACCTCATCTGCCACTTATCTGCCCAAGCCTCCAATCTATCCAGATCCCTCTGTAGCAGTATATTGTCCTCTTCAGTGTTAATTACTTTACACAGTTTAGTGTCATCTGCAAAAATTGATATTTTACTATGCAAGCCTTCTACAAGATCATTAATAAATATATTGAAAAGAATAGGGCCCGATACTGACCCCTGAGGTACCCCACTATTGACAGTTGCCCAATCTGAGTGTGTACCGTTAATAACCACCCTCTGTTTTCTGTCACTCAGCCAGTTACTTACCCACTTACAGACATTTTCTCCCAGTCCGAGCATCCTCATTTTATATACTAACCTTTTATGTGGTACAGTTTCAAATGCTTTGGAGAAGTCCAGATATACGACAACCATTGATTCGCCGCTGTCAAGTCTAGAACTTACCTCCTCATATAAACTGATTAAATTCGTTTGGCATGACCGATCCCTCATGAAGCCATGTTGATATGGCGTTATTTGCTTATTTACATTGAGATCCTCTAAAATAGCATCTCTCAGAAAACCTTCAAACTATTTCCCCACAACAGATGTTTAACTTACCGGCCTATAGTTTCCGGGCTCTGTTTTTGGACCCTTTTTGAATATTGGCACCACATTTGCTATGCGCCAATCCTGTGGAACATTCCCTGTCAGTATAGATGAAGAGGAGCCGCGACGCAGGAGAGGTAAGAGAAGTTTTTTATTTTATTCTGATGTGAGCACTGATGGAGGTTCTGGCCAGGAACTCTGATTGGGAAGGTCTGACAATGAGTGCTGATATGCGGTCTGATGGGGACTGAAATAAAGAGCTGATATAAGGTCTGATGGGGGGGTCTGACAATGAGGGCTGATAGGAGGTTTGATGGGGGTCTGAAACAAAGAGCTGACATAAGGTCTGTTTTCTGACATTGAGGGATTTGAGGTCTAGGTCTGATAGGGGTCTCACATTGAGGGCTGATCTGAGGTCTGATGGGGTCTGACCCGATGTCCTCATATTTATCGGGGTCTGATCTAAAGATCTGATATGAGGTCTGATGAAAAATATTTTTATCATCGGGTGCGTCTTATAAAGCGAAAAATACGGTAAATCTGCTCAACAGACTGCTGTCCAGACACCATTCTCATTGTTACTGGTTCCCTTTATTGAAATCAGATATTTTTTCACTTAGATCAAATAACAAGTTTGTGTACAACTTCCAAAGTTGGCAACATAGTATTAATGATTACAAAAGATATATTCAAAGTTTTCCAAATGCAATATAATATTTCATGTTTGTCTTAATTTATTTATTACTAGTTGCTCATAAAATTCTGTACTGAAGTTGTCCTCATACATATTAATCTATGTCCCCGATGAAGCACATAATCTAATTTCCCTTTTTCAAATACACACACATCTTGGGGGTGTTGTTCCTGCAAAGATGCCAATTAGCCTATGGAGTCTTCCAGTCTTATCATAAGGGGAATAGTTGAAGTTAGTTTTGCTTGAGTTGTGTTGCCATACTTTATTCCATATTTATTAAATGTTGCATGTTGTCCCATGCTTATACTTTTGTCTAGAAAAGCTGCTCCAGTTTTCTTACTCCACTTTCCCACTGGAGTGAGATTGCCACTTTTTGGTTCTTTTAAAAAAGGCTCAGTGACAAATTGGGAGTGAAACTCATTAACATAGCTAACCATGCCCGCTTTCCCACCCATATTTCAAAGCTGAGTGAGTGGTGTAAAAAAAAGCAAAAAAGTAAAAAAAAACTTTTGAGCAAGTGAGCCCGAAAAATTGCAAAAGCCTCATTTTGCGACTTTTTGAAGATAGAATTCTGGAGTAAAAGCGTGATAAATCAGGGTCTATGGCTTGACTGATATCCCAGGTCATGCTTCAAGGTGCTTTAATGGGTCAGACATTTACTTACCAGGTAGCTACTGTACCTATATGAAGCATTAGACAAACAGTTTAGAGCAAACACAGCGACAGAAATACTAGGGCTAGTTTCATAGGTTAAATCAATAGTCATCAGATGAGACTATGATCAGAGGAGTCACTTATGGTACCAGGAAAATCTGGGCCAGTGCAAGCAAAGTTAATAATTGCTGTGAAATGGTATCAAATTGTGTAACATGGAAAAAATGGACAGCAGCATGTTTTCAAGATTTTTTTTTTTTTAGAGCTCTAAGAGAAAATACATGACAAAATGGATTAAGGCTGCATTCACACGAGCTTGATTTCCGCGCGGGTGCACTGCGTGATGTGAACGCATTGCACCCGCACTGAATCCTGACCCATTCATTTCTATGGGGCTGTGTACATGAGCGTTTTTTTTCACGCATCACTTCTGCAACGCGTGTAAATCGCAGCATGCTCTATCTTATGCGTTATAAATGCATCCGCAGCCCCATAGAAATGAATGGGGCTGTGTTAATAACGCATAGCATCCGCAAACAAGTCCGGGTGCGTTGCGTTTTTCACTGATGGTTGTTAGGAGATGTTTTTGTAAACCTTCAGTTGTTTATCACGCTCGTGAAAAACGCATCAAAAAGCATTGCATCCGCGCGGAAAAAACTGAACAACTGAACGCAATCGCAGGCAAAACTGAATGGCTTTACCTGTGAAAACGCTCAGTTTTCACTGAACGCATCCGCAACGCATCCGGACCTAATCCGGACACGCTCGTGTGAACCCAGCCTAAGAAACTTGTAAGACAGATAAACAGGACCATCAATTAAAAAAGAAAGAAAAGACATGCAAATTACAGTGACATAGTACTTAGCTTAGCAAGCATTTATATTTAGCAGATTTAGGCCACTAAAAACATATATTGTTCACATATATGCTCCATGAATAGCAATTTGCTGGATGACCGGGGGTAGTTATTTTTATTTACCCCCATCATATTAATTGTATTTGGAATTTTTAACTGTACTTAACAAAATAAATTTTTATGGGAACATTAAGGCTATGGATTGCTTTTAATGTTGTATAACTGTTTAAAGTAGCAGTTCTCAGTCATAACATGTTAAAGATTGGGAATAGTGGCTGGTTTAATCAAATATAAAAATACAAAAAAAAAAAATTCATAAAGGCTGCGAAAATTATCCCCATGTGACCTAACCTGGAAAAAAGTGCTATGTGGGGATTACTGTTGAGCGAACAGTTCGAGCATAGTTCGGGTTCGTACCGAATTTTGGGGTGTTCGGGACCCGGACCGGACCCGAACATTTTCAGAAAAGTTTGAGTCCGTTGTTCGGCGATTTCTTCCCGCTTTCTGAAGGGCTGCACAGCAGCCAATCAGCTAGCGTTTTACTTCTTGCCCTAAGAAGCCATCACAGCCATGCCTACTAATGGCATGGCTGTGATTGGCCAAGTGCAGCATGTGACCCAGCCTCTATTTAAGCTGGAGTCACGTAGCACCGCACGTCACACTGCTCTGATTAGTGTAGGGAGAGGACGCAGCTTCTGATAGGGTGAGATTAGGCAGGGAAAATTCAGCAAAAGCACCTAATGAAGTGATCGATCTACAGCTGTGAATGATTCAACTTCTGCTAGTTAATTGCTCACTGGTTTTTAGGCAGCACAGAGCATTTTTCTGTGACTTTTTTCTGGATGATCAGCGGCCATTTTGTGACTTGTGGTGCACCAGAACAAGCTGCCACCAAGTCCATCAATCCTATTTTTTTTTTTTTTTTGCTATATCCTTCATCAGGGGCTTGGTTGTGCTAACTGTCACCCCTAGAAACTCAGGATAGCAATTTCTATATTTTATTGAGGGGTTAAATTCAATTGCCAAAATAGCAATCCCCTAAATCTGGTGTCCCAGCTGTGGCTAGCCAAGTGTAATACTGTCTGCAGTCTGGCAAAGGATATATAATTTTCTGTGGTGAAATTCATTTGCCAAAATAGCAATCCCCTAAATCTGGTGTCTCAGCAGTGGCTGGCAAAGTATAATAGTGTCCGGCAAAGGATATATTTTGTTCTGGGGTGAAATTCAATAGCCAAAATAGCAATACCTTAAATCAGTGGTTTCAGCTGTGGCTGGCCAAGTTTAACCGCCTGCCGACCGCCTAACGCAGGGCTGCGTCCAGGCGGTGGCAGGCTAGTTCCTCCTTGACGCGGCGGCGCATCATCTCGCGAGAGGTGAGATTTGCCTTGAACAGCAGATCGCGCCTCGGCAGTTGTACTGCAGCCTGCCAGCGATGATCAATCTGTAGATTGTAGGCTGTAGATGCAAAACACAAAGCATCAAAGAGGTATATCAGACGCTGTTTTGTTAACAGCGTCTGATATACCTGCTACCTGGTCCTCTGGTGGTCCCATTTGCTGGGATCGACCACCAGAGGACCAGGTAGCTATGTAAAGTAGCACCAAGCACCACACTACCACCCCCCCTTGTCACTTATTAACCCCCTGTTAACCCCTGATCACCCCGTATAGACTAGCTGATCACCCCCCTGTCACTGATCACCCCCCTGTAAGGCTCCATTAACATGTCCATATGTGTTTTGCGGATCCACGGATCCGCAAAACACGGACGACGGCAATGTGCTTTCCGCATTTTGCAGATCCGCACATTGCCAGAACTTTATAGAAAATGCCTTTTCTTGTCCGCAATTGCGGACAAGAATAGGACATGTTCTAATTTTTTGCGGAACGGAAGTGCAGACCCGGAAGTGCGGATCCGCAATTCCGGATCTGAGCAGGACAAAGTCTGTCCCCATAGAAATGAATGGGTCCGCAATTCCGTTCCGCAAGCAGAAGAATTGCGGACGTGTGAATGGGGCATAAGGGTCCCTTATCACTGCCAGATTTTTTCATCTACATTGATCGATGCGAATGAAAAAATCTCTGCCATTAATTTTTTTTTTTTTTCAGCCCAGAGGCTGAACGGAAAAGAAAAATCTCATTACCCGTCTGCTCAATATAAGCAGAATAGCAGAAACTCCTAATGCTGGCCATACGTGTAATGATTGCAGAGACCCTCAAATGCCAGAGCAGTACAAAAACCTCACATGTGACCCCATTTTAGAAAGAAGACACCCCAAGGTATTCCGTGAGGGGTTTGGTGAGTTCATGTAAAATTTTATTTTTTGTCACAAGTTAGTGGAATATGAGACTTGATAAAAAAAAAAAATCAATTTCCGCTAACTTGTGCCATTATTTTTTTTTTCTGTGAACTCGCCATGCCCCTCACGGAATACCTTGGGGTGTCTTCTTTCCAAAATGGGGTCACATGTGGGGTATTTATACTGCCCTGGCATTTTAGGGGCCCTAAAGCGTGAGAATCCAAATGCGTAAAAATGCCCTGTGAAATCCTAAAGGTACTCATTGGAATTAGGGCCCCTTTGCGCATCTTGGCTGCAAAAAAGTGTCACTCATGTGGTATCGCCGTACTCAGGAGAAGTAGGGCAATAAGTTTTGGGGTGTATTTTTATATATACCCATACTTTGTGTGAGAAATATCGCCGTAAACGACAACTTTTTAAAAACTTTTATTCAAAGATGTCAATTTACAGAGATATTTCTCTCACCCAACATGGGTATATGTAAAAATACACCCCAAAGCACATTGCCCTACTTCTCCTGAGTACAGTGATACTACATGAGTGACACTTTTTTGCAGCCTGGGTGCGCAAAGGGGCCCAAATTCCAACGAGTACCTTTAGGTTTTACAGGGATGCTCACAATTTAGCCCCGCCCAAAATGCCAGAACAGTAAACACACCCCACAAATGACCCCATTTCGGAAAGGAGATACCCCAAGGTATTCACTGAGGGGCATAGTGAGTCCGTGGGAGATTTTTTTTTTTTTTGCCAGAAGTTAGCAGAAATGGAAACTTTATAATTTTTTTTTTTCCTCAGAAAGTGTTATTTTCCGCTAACTTGTGAAAAAAAATGAAATTATACATGAACTCACCGAGCCCCTCCGCGAATACTTTGGGGTGTTTTCTTTCTAAAATGGTGTCATTTGGGGGGTATTTATACTATCCTGACATTCTAGCACCTGAAGAAACATGACAGGTGCTCAGAAAGTCAGAGCTGCTTCAAAATGCTGAAATTCACTTTTTTGCACAATAGTTTGTAAACGCTATAACTTTTACCCAAACCAATAAATACAGGTATTGGATTTTTTTTTTTATCAAAGACATGTAGAACAATAAATTTATAGAAAAATGTATATAGAAATGTAGTTTTAAAAAAAAAAATTTACAACAGAATGTGAAAAATGTCATTTTTTTGCAGAAATTTCGTTCATTTTTGATTAATGGCAAAAAAAGTAAAAATGTCAGCAGCAATGAAATACCACCAAATGAAAGCTCTATTAGTGAAAAGAAATGGAAGTAAAATTCATTTGGGTGGTAAGTTGCATGACGGAGCAATAAACGGTGAAAGTAGCGTAGTGCAGAATTGTAAAAAGTGGCCTGGTCATTAAGGGTGTTTAAGCTAGGGGGGCTGAAGTGGTTAATAGTGTCATGCAAAGGATATATTTTGTTCTGGGGTAAAATTCAATTGCCAAAATAGCAATACCATAAATCAGTGGTTTCAGCTGTGGCTGGCCAAGTTTAATAGTGTCCTGCAAAGGATATATTTTGTTCTGGGGTGAAATTCAATTGCCAAAATAGCAATACCGTAAATCTGGTGTCCCAGCAGTGGCTGGCCAAGTTTAATAGTGTCCGTCATAGGATATATTATTTTCTGCGGTGAAATTCAGTTGCAAAAATAGAAATACAGTAAAACTGTTGTTCCAGCTGTTGCAGGCTTCGTTTAAATCTGTCCGTAAAAGGGTATATTTTTTTCTGGGGTGAAATTTTTTTGCCAAAATTGCAATACCCTGAATCTGGTGTTCCAGCTGTTGCAGGCCTAGTTTAAATCTATCAGTTAAAGGGTATATTTTTTTCTGGGGTGAAACTTAATTGCCAAAATAGCAATACCATAAATCAGTGGTTTCAGCTGTGGCTGGCCAAGTTTAATAGTGCCCTGCAAAGGATATATTTTGTTCTGGGGTGAAATTCAATTGCCAAAATAGCAATACCATAAATCAGTGGTTTCAGCTGTGGCTGGCCAAGTTTAATAGTGTCCGGCAAAGGATAGATTTTGTTCTGGGGTGAAATTCACTTGCCAATATAGCAATACCCTAAATCTGGTGTCCCAGCTGTTGCAGGCCAAGTATTAATCTGTCCGTAAAAGGGTATATTACACTCAAGTTGTATATACAAGTGCTGAGAGAGTCATCCTCAATAACTTCACACGCTACCGTGCATCTCCCTTTGTATTTCTGTCCGTTAAAGGGTATATTACACAAAGTGTTAAAATACAAATGCTGAAGGCATAATCCTACATATTTTTTCACACGCTACTGTTCATCTCCAAGTGTAAATCTGTCCATAAAAGGATACCTTTCATCCATGGCCTAAATACTAGCCCTACAATTGATATTCCCCTAAATCAGTGGTTACTGCTGTGCCTGGATTAGTGTAATACGGTAACATAGTAACATAGTATATAAGGCCGAAAAAAGACATTTGTCCATCCAGTTCGACCTGTTTCCTGCAAGTTGATCCAGAGGAAGGCAAAAAACCCCTGTGAGGTAGAGCCAATTTTCCCCACTTAAGGGGAAAAAATTCCTTCCCGACTCCAATTAGGCAGTCAGAATAACTCCCTGGATCAACGACCCATCTTTAGTAGCTATAGCCTGAAATATTATTATGCTCCAGAAATACATCCAGGCCCCTCTTGAATTCCTTTATTGTACTCACCATTACCACCTCCTCAGGCAGAGAGTTCCATAGTCTTACTGCTCTTACCGTGAAGAACCCTTTTCTATGTTTGTGTACAAACCTTCTTTCCTCCAGACGCAGAGGATGTCCCCTCGTCACAGTCACAGTCCTGGGGATAATTAGATGATGGGAGAGATCTTTGTACTGACCCCTGATATATTTATACATAGTTATTAGATCTCCCCTCAGTCGTCTTTTTTCTAGAGTGAATAACCCTAATTTTGATACCCTTTCAGGGTACTGTAGTTGCCCCATTCCAGTTATTACTTTAGTTGCCCTCCTCTGAACCCTCTCTAGCTCTGCTATGTCTGCCTTGTTCACGGGAGCCCAGAACTGTACACAGTACTCCATGTGTGGTCTGACTAGTGATTTATAAAGTGGTAAGACTATATTTTCATCACGGGCATCTATGCCCCTTTTGATGCAACCCATTATCTTATTGGCCTTAGCAGCAGCTGCCTGACACTGGTTTTTACAGCTTAATTTGTAATTTATTAAAATTCCTAGATCCTTTTCCATGTCAGTGTTACTGAGTGTTTTACCATTTAGTATGTACGGGTGACTTGCATTATTCCTTCCCATGTGCATAACTTTACATTTGTCAGTGTTAAACCTCATCTGCCATTTCTCTGCCCAAGCCCCCAATCTATCCAGATCCCTCTGTAGCAGAAAACTGTCCTCTTTAGTGTTAATTACTTTACACAGTTTAGTGTCATCTGCAAAAATTGATATATTACTGTGCAAGCCTTCTACAAGATCATTAATAAATATATTGAAGAGAATAGGGCCCAATACTGAACCCTGAGGTACCCCACTAGTGACCGTGACCCAATCTGAGTGTGTACCGTTAATAACCACCCTCTGTTTTCTATTACTGAGCCAGTTACTTACCCACATACAGATATTTTCTCCTAGTCCAAGTGTTCTCATTTTATATACTAACCTTTTATGTGGTACAGCGTCAAATGCTTTGGAGAAGTCCAGATATACGACATCCATTGATTCGCCGCTGTCAAGTCTAGAACTTACCTCCTCATAGAAACTGATTAAATTAGTTTGACATGACCGATCCCTCATGAAGCCATGCTGATATGGTGTAATTTGCTTATTTTCATTGAGATACTCCAAGATAGCATCTCTTACAAAACCTTCAAACAGTTTACCCACAACAGATGTTAAACTTACCGGCCTATAATTTCCAGGCTCTGTTTTTGGACCCTTTTTGAATATTGGCACCACATTTGCTATACGCCAGTCTGGTGGAACATTCCCTGTCAGTATGGAGTCCGTGAATATCAAAAATAAGGGTCTGGCTAGGACATCACTTAATTCCCTTAGGATACGGGGTGTATGCCATCCGGTCCTGGCGATTTGTCTATTTTAATCTTTTTAAGTCGCTGCTGTACTTCTTCCTGGGTCAGACAGGGCACTTTTAAAGGGGAATTTACTTTTACATTTTGCATTTCATCTGACAGTTTATTTTCCTCAGTGAAAACAGTGGTGAAGAAAATATTTAATAGCTTGGCTTTATCCTCATCGCTTTCTGCAACTCCCCCTCATTGCTATGTAGAGGGCCGACTCCTTCAGGTTTATATTTTTTACCATTTATATAATTGAAAAACATTTTAGGGTTAGTTTTGCTCTCTTTGGCAATTAATCTCTCGGTCTCTAGTTTGGCAGTTTTTATTAGTTTTTACATATTCTATTTTTATCCTTATAGTTTATCAGTGCTTCCTGGCTCCCCTCCTGTTTTAGTGATTTATATGCTTTCTTTTTGTCATTTATTGCTTTTTTACGGTTCTATTTATCCACATTGGTTTCTTCTTATTTCTTAGCCTTTTATTTCTATAAGGTATGCATCGATCACAATTTGATGTTACAATGCTTTTAAAAATCTCCCATTTTGTGGTTGTATTTTTATTTTTGAGGACTATGTCCCAGTTAATTGGGCCTATGGCCTCTCTTAGTTGGCTAAATTTAGCTTTTTGAAGTCCGGTATTCTTATTCCTCCCTGTAGAAACTCTCGTTTGAAGGATAATTGGAAGGTTATTACTTTATGGTCACTATTTCCCAGGTGTCCCCCGACCTGCACGTCTGTTGTTCTATCAGGTCTATTGGTTAATACTAAGTCCAGTATGGCCGTCCCTCTAGTTGGGTCCTGAACCATTTGGGAAAGGTAATTGTCTTTGGCTATTGCCAAGAACCTGTTTCCTTTATGGGATGTACAGGTTTCAGTTTCCCAGTCTATATCTGGGTAGTTGAAGTCCCCCATAATAACCACCTCATTATGGTTTGCCGCCTTGTTTATCTCGTTTAGTAATAGATTTTCTGCGGACTCTGGTATATTAGGTGGTTTATAGTAAACTCCTATTAGTAATTTATTATTGTTTTTGGCTCCATTTATCTCCACCCACAATGACTCCACATTTTCGTGTCCCTCACAGATGTCTTCCCGGAGTGTGGGCTTTAGACAGGACTTTATGTAAAGGCAGACCCCTCCCCTCTCCGGTTTTGACGATCCTTTCTGAACAGATTGTAACCTTGTACATTAACAGCCCAGTCATAGCTATCGTCCAGCCATGTCTCAGTTTTTCCCACTATGTCATAATCCTCCTCACACATCACTAATTCCAGTTCCCCAGTTTTATTAGTCAGGCTTCTGGCATTAGTATACAAACATTTGAGAGGTTTATGCATATTTTTTGCCCTACACCTTTCTTTCTGAACTTTTCTAGTCCCTCCTTCCATTTCTCCCCCAGTCCCACTACCTTGCCCCCGGTCTCTATCTGCACTATCTTCCCCTCCTGTAATGTAATTTCCCTCCCCCCCCAGTCCCTAGTTTAAACACTCCTCCAACCTTCTAGCCATCTTTCTCCCCAACACGGCTGCCCTTTCCCCATTGAGGTGCAGCCCGTCCCTACGATAGAGCCTGTAGCCGATAGCAAAGTCGGCCCAGTTCTCCATGAACCCAAAGCCCTGCTTCCTACACCAGTTCTTGAGCCACTTGTTAACCTCTCTAATCTCCCGCTGCCTCTCTTGTGTGGCCCGTGGTACAGGCAGTATTTCGGAAAATACTACCTTTGAGGTCCTTGCCCTAAGCTTTTGACCTAAATCCCTGAAATCATTCTTAAGGACGCTCCACCTTCCTCTAACTTTGTCATTGGTTCCGATATGGACCATGACCGCTGGATCTTCTCCAGCCCCTCCCAGTAATCTGTCAACCCGATCTGCGATGTGTCGAACTCTAGCGCCAGGAAGACAGCACACTGTTCGGCGATCACGATCTTTGTGACAGATCGCCCTATCTGTTCCCCTAATAATTGAGTCTCCCACTACCAGCACCTGTCTGGCCTGCCCTGCTCTCCTGGTCCCCTGCTTACTGGAGCTGACATTCCCTGACCGGCAGAGGAAGTGTCTGGCTGCAGCGGTGCTGTCCCTGAGCTGCCATCCCCTCATCTGCCAAACGTGCAAACTTGTTGGGGTGTGTCAGATCAGGGCTAGCCTCCTGGCACTCTTCCCTCTACCCCCTTTCTTACTGTCACCCAGCTAGCTACCTCACTTTCCTCAGCCTCCTTTCTGTCACCCTCCCCACATCTACCCCAAAGACTGCTTGCTCGGTGAGCAGCAAACTCTTTGCAAATTGTCAGTGGCTCTCAGTGTTGCAATATGCCCGTTTAGAGACTCGATGTGCGATTCCAAGCGGGTAATTTGCTCACATTTTGAACAAAGATATGCACCCTCAAACGGCTGTTCCAGGACTGCATACATCATGCAAGATGTGCACTGGACGGCATTGTCAATTGTGCAAGACATACTAATGGGGATTACACCACAAAAACAAAAAAATACAATATAATCTAGTTACAAGAACTGATGAATTTCAGTCCCCCACTGAAGTCCCTGAATCTGAAGTCACTTAATCTTAAGTCACACTTACACAACCACACACTTAATCAACCACGCGTCGCGACCAACCTCGCGTTATATATATATATCTACTTATATAAGTATGCTGTAAATGAAACTCAAATACACCAGCCTGTTTTTTTCCTCTGGATTCAAAGGCTGAGTTCTCCTTACTGCTGACTTCTTAAAGGCTCCTAATTAGGCAGCCACACCCTAATTACTCACCTGTGCAACCCCTGGTAAAGGAAAAAAAAAGTGTTAAAACAGCAATGAAGCTTGCAAAGCAGAAAGTCCCAGTGTACAATAGAGTCAAATGCAGCCACTCAATGTCCACAAATAATGTAGCTGGCAGTTACTCCCTCACTTAATCTTAAGTCACACTTACACAACCACACACTTAATCAACCACGCGTCGCGACCAACCTCACGTTATATATATATCTACTTATATAAGTATGCTGTAAATGAAACTCAAATACACCAGCCTGTTTTTTTTTCCTCTGGATTCAAAAAGGTACATAAATTAATAGGCAGATAGTGTTAGTTGCCTGTAAAAAAAGGCCTGAATTTGAAATCAATACATTGGGCCAAATATTTTTTTTATTATTGTGATGCTTGGTGAACGGTAACAATGAGGAAAACATCTAGTAAGGGACGCGGTCGTGGTGGTGTTAGTGGACCCTCTGGTGCTGGGAGAGGACATCACCATTCTGACACAGCCACACGTCCTAGTGAACCAACTACCTCATGTTCCAGTACCCGCCAGAATTTACAGCAATAGTTGGTGGGGCCCAATGCCATTCTAAGGATGGTAAGGCCTGAGCAGGTACAGGCACTAGTCAATTGGGGGGCCGACAGTGGATCCAGCACGTTCACAACATTATCTCACACCCAGTCTTCTGCAGAAAGCGCACAGGTGGCGCCTGAAAACCAAGCCCATCAGTCTGTCACATCACCCCATGCATATCAGGGAAACTGTCTGAGCCTTAAGTTATGCAGCAGTCTCTTATGCTGTTTGAAGACTCTGCTGGCAGGGTTTCCCAAGGGAATTCACCTAGCCCTTCCCCAGTGGTGGAAGACATAGAATGCACTGATGCACAACCACTGATGTTTCCTGATGATGAGGACATGGGAATACCACCTCATCGGAGTCTGCACGTCTCTGATGATGACGAAACAGGTGCCAACTGCTGCGTCTTTCTGCAGTGTGCAGACCGAACAGGAGGTCAGGGAGGAAGACTGTGTGGAAGACGATGCAGGTCCTAGACCCCACATGGAATGAAGGTCGTGCCACTGACTTTCAAAGTTCAGAGGAAGAGGCAGTGGTGAGACCGAGCCAACAGCGTAGCAAAAGAGGGAGCAGGGGGCAAAAGGAGAACAGCCGCCGCCAAGAGAGTTCGCCTGCTACTGGCCATCGCCACCAGGGACCGAGCACCCCAAAGGCAGCTTCAAGGAGTTCCGTGGTATGGCACTTCTTTAAATAATGTGCTGACGACAAGACCCGAGTGGTTTGCACGCTGTGCCATCAGAGCCTGAAGCGAGGCATTAACGTTCTGAACCTTAGCACAACCTGCATGACCAGGCTTCTACATGCAAAGCATGAACTGCAGTAAAGTAAACACCTTAAAAGCAAGGAACTCACTCTGGCTCCCCCTGCTCCCTCTTCTGTTCTGCTGCTGCCTCGGCCTCTTCCTCCGCCTCGGAAGGAATGTTGGCACCTGCCACCCACCAAACAGAGGATGTGCCACCGACACCACCACCTGCGTCACCAAGCATCTCCACCATGTCACACGGGAGAGTTCAGCTCTCCATCTCACAAACCTTGGAGAGAAAGCGTAAATACCCACCTAGCCAACCTCGAGCCCTGGGCCTGAATTCTAGCATTTCTAAACTACTGGCCTTTGAAATGCTGTCATTCAGGCTGGTGGACACAGACAGCTTCAAACAGCTGATGGCCATGGCTGTCCCACAGTATGTTGTTCCCAGCCACCACTACTTCTCCAAGACTGCCGTGCCTTCCCTTCACAACCAAGTATCCGATAAAATCAAGTGTGCACTGTGCAACGCCATATGTGGCAAGGTTCACCTAACCACAGATACGTGGACCAGTAAGCACGGCCAGGGACCCTATATCTCCCTAACTGCACACTGGGTAAATGTAGTGGAAGCTGGGCCCCAGGCGGAGAGTTCTTTGGAGCATGTTCTTCTGCCGCCAAGGATCGCAGGGCATCATTCTGTGCCTCCTGTAGCCTCCTCCTCCTACTCGGCTTCCTCCTCCTCTGCTTCCACCAGCTCATCCAGTCAGCCACACACCTTCAGCACAGCCCGGGGTAAACGTCAGCAGGCCATTCTGAAAGTCATATGTTTTGGGGACAGGCCCCACACCGCGCAGGAGTTGTGGCGAGGTATTGAACAACAGACCGAGTGGTGGTGTGCGATAATGGGCGAAATCTCGTCGCAGCTCTGGGACTAGCCGGTTTGACGCACATCCCTTGCCTGGGGCATGTGCTGAATTTGGTGGTGCAGAAGCTCATTCACAACTACCCCGACATGTCAGAGCTGCTGCATAAAGTGCGGGCCATCTGTGCGCGCTTCCGGGGTTCACATCCTGCCGCTGCTCGCCTGTTTGCGCTACATCGTAACTTCGGCCTTTCCGCTCACCGCCTCATATGCGACATGCCCACCAGGTGGAACTCCACCTTGCACATGCTGGCCAGACTGTGCGAGCAGCAGCAGGCAATAGTGGAGTTTCAGCTGCAGCACGCACGGGTGAGTCGCTCGGCGGAACAGCACCACTTCACCACCAATGACTGGGCCTCCATGCAAGACCTGTGTGCCCTGTTGCGCTGTTTTGAGTACTCCACCAACATGGCCAGTGGCGATGATGCCGTTATCAGCGTTACAATATCATTTCTATGTCTCCTTGAGAAAACACTTAGAGCGTTGATGGAAGAGGAGGTGGCCCAGGAGGAGGAGGAGGATGAGGGGTCATTTTTAGCACTTTCAGGCCAGTCTGTTAGAAGTGCCTCAGAGGGAGGTTTTTTGCAACAGCAGAGGCCAGGTACAAATGTGGCCAGCCAGGGCCCACTACTGGAGGACGAGGAGGATGAGAAGGAGGTGGAGGAGGATGAGGATGAAGCAGGTTCACAGCGGGGTGGCACCCAACACAGCTCAGGCCCATCACTGGTGCGTGGCTGGGGGGATACGGAGGACGATGACGATACGCCTCCCACAGAGGACAGCTTGTCCATACCTCTGGGCACCCTGGCACGCATGAGCGACTACATGCTGCAGTGCCTGCGAAACGACAGCAGAGTTGCCCACATTTTAACATGTGCAGACTACTGGGTTGCCACCCTGCTGGATCCCCGGTACAAAGACAATGTGCCCACCTTACTTCCTGCACTGGAGTGTGATAGGAAGATGCGCGAGTACAAGCGCACGCTGGTAGACGCGCTCCTGAGATCATTCCCAAATGTCACAGGGGAACAGGTGGAAGCCTAAGGCGAAGGCAGAGGAGGAGCAAGAGGTCGCCAACGCAGCTGTGTCACAGCCAGCTCCTCTGAGCGCAGGGTTAGCATGGCAGAAATGTGGAAAAGTTTTGTCTCCACGCCACAGCTAACTGCACCACCACCTGATACGGAACGTGTTAGCAGGAGGCAGCATTTCACTAACATGGTTGAACAGTACGTCTGCACACCCCTCCATGTACTGACTGATGGTTCGGCCCCATTCAACTTCTGGGTCTCCAAATTGTCCACATGCCCAGGGTTAGCCTTTTATGCCTTGGAGGTGCTGGTCTGCCCGGCAGCCAGCGTTTTGTCTAAACGTGTATTCAGCATGGCAGGGGGCATCCTTACTGACAAACGCAGCCGTCTGTCCACAGCCAACGTGGACAAGCTGACGTTCATAAAAATGAACCAGGCATGGATCCCACAGGACCTTTCCCTCCCTTGTGCAGAATAGACATTTATAACTGCCTCCCCTCAACCATGTATTCTTGTACTCCGGGGCACTTCTTTATTGAATCCTAATTATTTTAACTTTACCATGATCTTGCGGTGCAACCCAAAGTTGAATGAACCTCTCCTCAATCTGGGCGCCGGGGCCTAAATAACTGAAAGTGGCCTGTTACAATGGTGGGTGACATGAAGCCTGAACCTCTGCCATGCGACCTCTCTTCTCTGTCTGGGTGCCGTGGGCTAAATAACTGAAAGTGGCCTTCTCCAGTGGTGGGTGATATGACGCCTTATTCTCTGCTATGGGACCTCTCTCCTCTGTCTGGGTGGGGGGGCCTAAATAACTGAAAGTGGCCTTCTCTAGTGGTGGGTGATATGATGCATGATTCTCTGCTGTGTGACCTCTCTCCTCTGTCTGGGTGCTAGGGCCTAAATAACTTCTCCAGTGGTGGGTGTTATGACACATGATTCTCTGCTGTGCAACCTCTCTCCTCTGTCTGGGTGCTGAGGCCTAAATAACTGAAAGTGGCTTTCTCCAGTGGTGGGTGATATGATGCCTTATTCTCTGCTATGAGCCCTCTCTCCTCTGTCTGGGTGCTGTGGCCGAAATAACAGAAAGTGACCTTCTCCATTGGTGGGTGACTTGAAGCCTGATTCTCTGCTATGGGACCTCTCTCCAATTGATATTGGTTAATTTTTATTTATCTTATTTTATTTTAATTAATTTCCCTATCCACATTTGTTTGCAGGGCATTTACCTACATTTTGCTGCCTTTTGCAGCCCTCTAGCCCTTTCCTGGACTATTTTACAGCCTTTTTAGTGCCCAAAAGTTCGGGTCCCCATTGACTTCAATGGGTTTTGGGTTCGGGATGAAGTTCGGGTCGAGTTCGGATCCCGAACCCGAACAGTTTTCAGGAAGTTCGGCCGAACTTCTCGAAGCCAAACATTCAGGTGTTCGCTCAACTCTAGTGGGGATCACACCCATGTGTATCACCAATTGTAGTCTCGTGCGGCTTCACCAGATGACCAGGAACAGTGACACAAACAGAGCACCAGAAACCACAAAATCAGATTACTGGTTTTAGTTTGGTGCCAACTTGCACTTTAATTATGAATCTCTGACAAAGTGCTACAAAATTGTTTTTGAGGACATTCAGAATATTCTTAAATAAAGTTGTATAAAAGGTAAGTTAACATTTAAAGTATAATAAATATATAATATATAAATAGATAGTTTTGCTGTTATTAAACACATCATAATCTATGATCTCACCAGTCACCACCTAATACAACCATTAGCTGCCGTTTTATAACAGCTGGAATAACAGTTTTAGTACGATAAAATGTGATTAAAGTGAACAGATGAATGAAGTTGCATTCCTAGTAGTTACTTTTCACGTCAAGCTACTAGTCACTCAATTTCACCCTCCCAACGAAATATGCTTACATGTCCTGGTAGCTGGATGAGGTAATATGTATAACATGTTCTGAGCAGCTGTAAAAATTCCAACAACCTTGACCAGATGAAAGTGCCTATGAAACTGGTGGAACTGTGGAAATTGCATGAAGAACACTTTAAGAAAAAAGAAATCTGAATTTACAAACTGCAGTTCACTTCAAGATATGCATTTATAATTGGCTTGACAGAACAGACTGTCCAGGAAAAACTACATTGGAAATTATTATTATTCACACGAATATTATTGTAGTTGTTTTATACATTGCTTGCATAATGGTTTTATGGCTGCTTCTAGGGAAAAACACTGAACATTGTCTGTACATTGGCATCAGATCAAGCATGCAACATTTTTTGTACCAACTCATACCAACAGAACCCATCACAAATTATGAAATTGGAGTCATGCAGAGGCCCAATGCATTACTATAGGTGGCCAATTGTGTGCTACAATATTTTCTAGCATATATACCTAATAGTATGAGCTTACCTTGTTACATAAAAATTGCCAAATTAACAATAATTATAACTTGTATATGGAATAGGAATCTACACGTGCAATGTATAGTCAAGTGTCTTCACTTGATGGTCAAGTGTCTTCACTTCATGGTCTCCTCATGCTGCTGCTACACTATGTCATTTGGTCACTCTGTGGCCTCCTCATGCTTCTGCTGCTGCCACCTCCACACTATGTCCCCTTACCAGTCTCTGGCCTCCTCATGCTGCTGCTGCCACCTCCACACTATATCACCTTGCCACTCTGTGGTCTCCTCATCACTGCCACATCACTACTCTGTGGGCTCCACATGCTGCTGCCACCTTAACGCTATGTAAATGGGCCACTCTGTGGTCTCCTCATGTTGCTGCCACCTCCACACTATGTTACCTTACCAGTCTGTGGCCTCTTCATGCTGCTGCTCCCTCCACACTATGTCATCTTGCCACTCTGTGGTCTCCTTATGCTGCTGCCACATCACTACTCTGTGGTCTCCTCATGCTGCTGCCACCTCAACACTATGTAAATGGACTACTCTGTGGTCGCCTCATGCTGCTGCTGCTGCTACCACCTCCCTACTATGTCACTGGGCCACTCTGTGGTCTCCTCATTCTGCTGCTACTGCAACAATATGTGATTGGTCCACTCTGTGGACTTTTCATGCTGTTCTCCCACCCTCCCGACTCCATGACTGGGGCACTATTGTGCCTTTTTGGCCTGGTTGACATAATTTATTTGACCCTTCCTCTGATCTGTCAGATGGAAGGAAAAATGAGACACACAATGGATTCTGTTTGTGTAGCAGCTGTAAGGCCTGTATGGTCCCAGTAGGAGTTGGTACAAAACACAGAAGACATACAAGTATTCCATTCATGTGTCATCTCTGTTTTGGATCCAGTTTTTTTGGCTTTAGCAATACTGATGGATTACTGACCAAATGCAGACCTAGTGAACGTGGATGCTCAACAGACAGGATCCATTTTTTTGGGGGGTTATTATTCTGACGGATCAGAGGAAGCGCAAAATAATCAGTGACATCAACACAAACTTACTGCTGACACCCTCTCCACTCTGTCAGGGGGGCTCTACTTCTATAAGCATTTAATAGAACAGGTTCTGTTAACATCTATGTGGAATCAGCTGACGACGGTGTAAAAGGAATGCGCTCTTTCATGCTACAGTAGGATCTTGGGCCTCTGCACGGTTCTTTATACCTGGCACTAACATTGACCTGTAAAGCTGAGTTCACACTTGAGTTATTTGGTCAGTTTTGGCCCCGTAACTGCCCAAATAAGTGAAATGTGCAGGGATTCTAAGAGCGACGCCTGTCATCTGTGTTTCATACTGACTCACAGTATTGTTTCACTACTACAGCAGACTCCCTATGCATGTTACTGCATAGCACAGTATACAGGCTCTCTGCAGCCAGGAAATAGCAGTTTTTTAATGCAATTCGTCACTAATAAATTCGGATCTAATCTTTTCGGAAAATTCGGCGAACCGGCGAATTGAATTTATGCAAAATTCACTCATCTCTAATTGTCACAATTTTATAATTGTGGGCCAAATACATACTGGTTAAGAATCAGGTTTGAGCATACGTTTGGGAAGATGTTTATGTGCCCTAAGACATAGCAATTTACAAACTTATTTAGAGTTCAGAGAGACAGAGGTTGGTCTTCAGTATGTGACATGGAGTGAGTAAATTTCTTCTTTCGATAATTGTAAAAACATAAGCTACATGATTCAATAATAGGAATTCTGCTCAGAAACTGCTTTGCTAATAAATTCTCTGAAGGGACTTCATCTTTTCTATATTAAATGTTCTGTATGGCCTTTGTCTATGTGGACTGCATTCATTAAAGTAATTTATGGGATGTCCATCACAGGAATGTCACTTTGAACAGGTGACAAAGGGCTAATACGAATAACTACTTAATCCCATTCCTGACACTATAAATGAATTTTAGATCCAGAATTAGTGAATCTTTTTTTTGGTCTACAATAAATCATCTCACAGCTCATTTTCTATGGATTTTATGTTTTCATTACCTTTTGGTTTAAATAGTCATAAAATCAATATAGTACTGTGCTATGAATAAGTGTCATTGGAAGTCATGTTATTTTTAGAAATTAAAGCAGATAAATATGTCAGTCGACCATTATATCAAAATCATCTTACTGCTAATTATATATGATAATGTATCCCTGCATATCCTCGGTGACACAGGCTGGCATCGTAAGAGAAGGGAAATTGTCCGAACTATTAACATCTAAATATATTCATTTTGTACAGTGAATGTGTTAACGTTAGAGATGAGCGAAGAAAAATTCGATTCGGCAGCTTAGTCGAAGTTTGACAAGAAATTTAATTAGTTTCAAATTAATTCATCACGAATCGAGATAAATCAGGTATTCACAGGCCAATCTGCCTACTCATACTCTTCCTAATTGGTGGCCCAATCTCAGTGTGAAGGTTTGGAGGTTAAACTGCAGGGAGAGTGCAGGGAGAATGGAGAGAGAGCATATGAGACTGCTGAACTACAGACTCTGCTACAATTTTTCGCCGTCTATATAACTGCGCAGTGCACCAATATCCAAGTAGTGGCCCCATGACAGAGTTGGTAGAAGCAGCAGCAACAGTGGCAGTAACAGTGTGCACCAAGATTCATAGCTAATCCCTTCTGTGAAACAAAAAGAAAAGCATACAGCACCCTTCAGTAAAGCAAAAAAACTGTTGTGCTTCCCTGCAGGAGCTGTGGCCAAATGACTCCTTAGTGGAACCAAATAAAGAAATCGAGGCAGTACCAATAAAGTTGTGGAAGTCCAAACACATGCTTTTTAAACCCTTCTGTTAGCTGTAGATTTACTGTGCTTCAGTATTACAGGTCAATGTTACCGTCTGGTCTAATTTATTGCCCTGTACATAACTTTTCATTGCACCAAGATTCAAGTAGTAACTAGAGATGAGTGAATTTGTCAAAAATTAAATTTGGTCAGTTCGCCAAATTTTCCAAAAAAATTAAATTCGATCTGAATTTATTCATGGTGAATCTCATTTCCTGGCTGCAGAAAGCCTGTATAGTTGTTCAGAACACTGTGCCTTGCAGGAATATGCATAGGGAGTCTACTGTGGTAGTGAAATAATACTGTGAGTCAGCAGGACATGCAGATGACAGGCGTTGCTCTTAGAATCACTGCACATTTCATGGGACCAAAACTGACCAAATAACTCAAGTGTGAACTTAGCCTTACAGGTCAATGTTAGCGCCAGGTATAAAGAATCATGCAGAGACCCAAGATCTTACTATAGAGTGAAAGAGCAAACTCCTTTTACACAGTTGTCAGTGGATTCCACATAGATGTCTACAGAACCTGTTCTATTAAACACTTATACAAGTAGAGCCCCCCAACAGAGTTGAGAGGGTGTCAGCAGTAGGGTTGTGTTGACTTCACTGATTATTTTGCCTTCCTCTGATCCGTCAGAACAATAACCCACAAAAATGGATCCTGTCTGTTGAGCATCCGCCTTCACTGGGCAGCATTTGGTCAGTAATTCCTCAGTATTGCTAATGCCAAAAAAAAACAGGAGTGGATCCAAAACAGAGATGACATGAATGGAATATTTGCATGTCTTCTGTGTGTTGTACCCACTCCTGCTTTTGGCTACCAAATCATAAGCCAATTCTGATGCAAAATAGGGACCATGTCATGCAAGCCTTACAGCTGCTACATAGACAGGATAAGTTGTGTCTCATTTTTCCTTACTTTTGACAGATCAGAAGATGGGTCAAATAAATAGTGATGTCATCCAGGCCAAAAAGGCAAAATAGTGGCCCAGTCATGGAGTGGGGAGGGTGGGAACAGCATGAGAAGTCCACAGAGTGGCCCAATTACAGAGTGTTAACGTCACAGCCGCATGAGGAGACCACAGAGTGGTGAGGTGGCAGCAACATGAGGAGACCACCGAGTAGTCAAGTGACATAGTGGTGTGGTGGCAGCAGCATGAGGAGACCACAGATTGGCCCAGTGACAGAGTAGTGAGCTGGCAGCAGCATGAGGAGACCACAGAGTGGCCCAGTGACAGAGTGGGGAGGTGGCAGAAGCATGGAGGAGACCACAGAGTGGTGAGGTGGCAGCAGCCCGAGGAGACCAAAGAGTGGCCCATTGACATAGTGGTGACTGGCAGAAGCTTGAGGAGACCACAGAGTGGCCCAGTGAAATAGTGGGGAGGTGGCAGCAGCATGAGGAGACCACAGAGTGGTGAGGTGGCAGCAGCATGAGGAGACCACAGAGTGGTCCAGTGACAGAGTGTTTAGGTAGCAGCAGCATTAGGAGACCAGATGGCCCAGAGACATACTGCTCTATGTCTGCCTGCTGCTGCTTGTAAGTAGTGTCTTCAGTAGGCGGATGAAGAAAACTCCTCATCAGCAACTCTAGACTTAAGTTCCTGCTGATGGAGCTTGTACTGCTCCTGTTCTCCCCCCACACACACACACACACAGCAGCCATGAAAGTAGAAAGTGAGCGCAGAGGATCCCCCCAGTCAGACCTGCGTCCGGATGGGCGATGGGGCACATAGACAGCGGCCAACTGACTACATAGGCTGTCTCGATAGTAGTTTAGTTTGTCCCCCCTCTCAGCTATTTAGCTGTCACTATGCAATCAAGTCAGCATGCATTGGACCATTTACGCAAGTGACTCGGAGGGATTCCCTGTCTCCATCTCCACTGCACACTGCCACAGTATGTCTGGGTCATTGGACTCGTCTTCCTCATCACCCTCATGCTCCTGCAGATGGGCTTAAGACTTTAGGAACCGCTTTACAACCAGATTTAAAATATGCGCCAATGAGGGCGCATGGCTCGGCCCTCCTGCGCTGACATCATGCTCTTCCCGTTGTCGGTCACCATGCTTCGATTTTGAGTTGTTGAGGAGAAAGTCAGGATTCGATTTCTTAATGAAGGACACAGAACAGTTCCTCCCCTGTGTGACTCCGTTCGCCCAGGCAAACTAGGTGCGGAACAGTGTGACACCACCATGCCCTGCCCATGTGGTATGCTGGAGGAGCACTGTGAATTTTCCCTGCAGTAGAGGTTGAGTTCACAGTGGAGGATGAGGCAGAGGCGGACATTGTCACAGGACCAACGGATTGAGAACGTGGAGGTGGAAGCGGCGTCACCTGGCCAAGTTGCTGGTGTGGCTGGGCAAGAACCACATTTACCTAGTGGGCCATAAAGGACATATATTGTCCTTGAATGTAGTTACAGCTCCACATGTCGGCACTGCCATGCACTTTGGCAGACACTGACAGGCTCAAGGACTCTCCTACCTGTCACTTGTCCTTCTGAAATACTGTATAATAAAAGAATTAAATTAAAATAATATAGCCCAAAAAAGGCTTCCAATCAGCAGCCAGCCAGCTCTTTGATGTCACAGCCCTATAAATATGGCGGCCATGTTAGATTATGCCATTTACCAGCGTGCTTAGTGCAGGGAGAGACGTGTCTGCAGGCGCTAGGGACAGTGATAGGAAAGACTTGATTGTGGTTAAAAAAAAAAATGACTTACAAGTGCAGGGAAAGATTACTCAAGGTGTAGGGAAAGGATAGAGAGGAATCATTCCACCAGCATTTGTGTTGAACAGGGTTCAGCCGGTGAGGTGACAGCCTGGGTAATAGGAACAATCCGATTACACCTTGTTGCACTCACTGGGGATCCAAATTGCATTATACAGCTCTGTAATTCCAGCAAACCTGTCTTATTAGGATGCAAGTGCTGTTTGATAAAGGCATTAACAGGATTTATTACAAGGAAATATTTCTACGTTTTATTTACCTTTGTGAGGTGCAGTTATATGTTCTAAAGCATTTTTTGGCTTGTATTAGTGGAAAAAAAGGGCTTATTAGCCGTTGTGTAGTGAAGGGCGAAAATTACAGCCCTTTTTGTCGTGTATTAGTGGAAAAAGAAAAAAAATATTTGCCTTTCTGCAGTGCAGTTATGTGTTATGAAGCCCTTTTTTGTGTCTATTAGTGGAAAAAGAAAAAAAATAATTGCCGCTTAGTGCTGCAGTTATCTGTTCTAAAGCCCTTTTTTTCCATGTATTTGTGGAAAAAGAAAAAATATCTTTGCCGCTCAGCGGTGCAGTGATATATTCGGAAACCCTGTATGCCGTGTATTAGTGGTGAAATAAAAATATATTCGCCGTCCAGCATTGTACTTCTCTGTTGAAAAGCCTGTTGTGTAAAAGTAGAACAAAATTTGGGCCTAATATCCGTTCTGCATTCAGCCCAGTCTGCCATGTATTAGTGGCGAAATAAAAATATATTCGCAGTCCAGCGTTGCATATATCTGTTAAAAAGCCTGTTGTGTAAAAGTAGAAAAAAATTGGGCCTAATTGACGTTCTGCGGTGCAGTGATATATTCTGAAGGCCAGTTTGCCGTGTATTACTTGCGAAATAAAAATATATTCGCCATTCAGCGTTACACTTATCTGTTAAAAAGCCTTTCATGTAAAAGTAGAAAAAAATTAGGACCTAATTGCCTTTCAGCGGTGCAGTTATATATTCTTAAAGCCCTTTTTGCGGTATGGACCGAATTACTTAGTGGTGACATTATTTATGGAAACAGGTTTTTTTTGGGAAAATTGATGGGTGATTGTAGACTTTGTTCTGTATGAACCGATGTTATATGTTGAAAAGCCATAAGTGTAGTGTAGCCTTTAGTGTGACTCACTGTTCACCCAGGCAAATCAGGTGCAGAACAGAGTGAGAGTTATGAGAGGGGTTGCACATGGCTTGCATACACTACATGCCTCTAACATAATTCTTGGATCTCTACATGAAAATAATGTATTTGCTGTAAATCACAAGAGGGGCATAGTTGGAGACATTGACTTCACAAGAGATACAGAGCAGCAGAATTCAGCCACCTCTTTTTGCTTTCCGCTGTTTACTGCTCCTGAATTAAAATTGGGGCAACCAGCTTCAGCTTCCTCTGATGTGTATGCGTACAGAGTCCTTTTTTTATGGCATTTTACAAAGAGCAAGAATGTTACGCACAATTCTGATGGAACTCCTGATCTTAAGAAACTGGACTTGGACTCCAAAGCAGAGGCTCTCCTGTAATGTCTTGTGTGTTGTGGAGATCGAATGCAGGTGGAGCAGATAAAAACACATGATTATTTTCAACTTACTGAAGCTGCTTGATTTAACCCCTTAAGGACCAGCGCTGTACATGTACATCAGTGCAGGGGTCAAGCAGACAATGATAACATTAATATTTTCAACTTACTGAAGCTGCCTGATTTAATTGTGAATAGATGGTAAAGGCAAAGTCTGCTTGTGTGTTGTCATCAGTGTCTTCATTATGTTTGCTGCTGGACCCACAATGACACAATTCGGTCCATACAGCAAAAGGAGGTCTACAATCACCCATCAATTTTCCAGAAAAAAAGCTTGTTTCACATAAAAAAATGTCAACAATGAAAGGATAATGGAATTCGGTTCATTCAGTTATTGTTCTAAAGGATCAGAGGAAGGGCAAAATATTCAGTGACATCAACACAAACTTACTGCTGACACCCTCTCCATTCTGTCGGGGGGATCTACTTGTATAAGCGTTTAATAAAACAGGTCCTGTAGACATCTATGTGGAATCAGCTGACGACGGTGTAAAATGAGTGCACTTTTTCTTGACGCTAACATTGACCAGTAAGGCTGAGTTCATACTTGAGTTATTTGTTCAGTTTTGGCCCCGTGACTGCCCAAATAAGTGAAGTATGCAGTGATTCTAAGAGCGATGCCTGTCATTTGCATGTCATACTGACTCACAGTATTGTTTCAATACAAGAGCAGACTTCCTATGTGTGTTATTTCAAGGCACAGTGTTATACACCACTACACCACTAAAGGCTCCCTGCAGCCAGGAAATAGCAGTTTTTTAACGAAATTTAGAAGAGGCCTGCATGGCATCACTGACATGGAGGTAAGTATAAGTGGTTTTTTGTTTTGTTTTTTAACTGGACCATGATAGGGTTGGGGCTACTGGTACATAAGGGGGGACTACTGGCACATTAGGGTACTACTGGCACATAAGGGAGATACTGGCACATAAGGGGGGCTACTGGCACATAAGGGGGACTACTGGAACATAAGGGGGCTACTGGCACATAAGGGGGCTACTGGCACATATGGGGAAATACTGGCACATAACAGGGGCTACTGGCACATAAGGGGGACTACTGGCACATAAGGGGGCTACTGACACATAAGGGGAGCTACTGGCACATAAAGGGGGATTACTGGTACATAAGGGGGCTACTGGCACATAAGAGGGCTACTGGCACATAAGGATGGCTACTGGCACATAAGGGGGCTACTGGCACATAAGGGGGGACTAATGGCACATAAGGGGGGCTACTGGCACATAAGGGGACTACTGGCACATAAGGGGACTACTGGCACATAAGGGGGCTACTGGCACATAAGGGGCTACTGGCACATAAGTGGGTATACTGGCACATAAGGGGGCTACTGGCACAAAAGGGGCAACTGGCACATAAGGGGGCTACTGGCACATAAGGGGGCAACTGGCACATAAGGGGGGACTACTGGCCCATGATAAGGGAGGGCTACTGGCACATGATAAGGGGGGCTACTGGCACATGATAAGGGGGGCTACTGGCACATGATAAGGGGGGCTACTGGCACATAAGGGGGGCTACTGGCACATAAGGGGGGCTACTGGCACATAAGAGGGCTACTTGCACATAAGGGGGGGCTACTGGCACATGATAAGGGGGGCTACTGGCACATAAGGAGGGCTACTGGAAAATGATAGAGGGGCACTCTGGCTACTGGCACATGATATGGGGGGGGGCTCTGGGGAGGGGGGACGCCACAAGATTAGCTCGCACAGTGTGCCTGAACACCTAAGGCCAGCCCTGCATGTGAGCACCACTTCTTGTTCATTATGCTGCTATTGGTCTCAGAAGTGTAGTGTATTGACGCTGTTTGGGCACACTGCAGGAGAGAAAAAGCATCATGTACATTTGAGGCCTAGTTCGGTGATTTAGGGCTCGTGCACATGCCCGTTGCCCCACCGTGGCTGTATTCACTTGAATGGGTCCGCAAACCAAGAGATGTGGCGCAGAAGCATGGATCGGAACCCCCCTCACCGCAAAAAAGTAGTGTATTCAAGTGAATGAGTCCGCGATCCACAAGCGGCTGCCCCACGGTTGGTGCCCGTTCATTGCGGTCCGCAGCTCGGGTCCGGCCAGCACACGGTCATGTGCATGAGCCCTTATACAGCACTGGCTGACAACTACAGAGGCACTGAGATTAAATAAGAAAAGAAACATCCAAGAGGTGACCCCATTTTAGAAACCACACCCCTCACAGAATTTACCAATGGAAGTAGTGTGCCTTTTGACCCCAGGGGTGTTTTATCCTCTTAAGGACACGGCCATATTTCACCTTAAGGACCAGGCCATTTTTTGCAAATCTGACCAGTGTCACTGTATGTGTGAATAACTTTAAAACGCTTTTACTTATCCAGGCCATTCTGAGATAGTTTTTTCATCACATAATCTACTTCATTAAACTGGTAAAATAGAGTCAAATAAATTCATTTTTATTTATAAAAAATACCAAATGTACCAAAAATTTTGAAAACTTAGCAAATTTTCATGTTTCAATTTCTCTACTTCTATAATACAAAGTAATACCTCCAAAAAAAGTTATTACATTCAATTCCCAATATGTCTACTTCATGTTTGGATCATTTTGAGAATGCCATTTTATTTTTTGGGGACGTCACAAGGCTTAGAAGTTTAAAAGCAAATCTTGAAATTTTTCAGAAATTTTCCAAAACCCCCTTTTTAAGGACCAGTTCAGGTCTGAAGTAACTTTGTGAGGCTTAAATAATAGAAACCACCCAAAAATGACCCTGTTCTAGAAACTGCACCCCTCAAGGTATTCAAAACTGATTTTACAAACTTTGTTAAGCCTTTAGGTGTTCCACGAGAGTTATTGGAAAATGGAGATGAAATTTCAGAATTTCAATTTTTTTCCAAATTTTCTATTTTAATCAATTTTTCCAGTAACATAGCAAGGGTTAATAGCCAAACAAAACTCAATATTGATTGCCCTGATTCTGTAGTTTATAGAAACACCCCATATTTGGTCGTAAACTACTGTACGCGCACACGGCAGGGTGTAGAGAGAAAGGAGCGGCGTGTGGTTTTTGGAAGGCAGATTTTGCTGGGCTGGTTTATTTATACAATGTCCCATTCGAAGCCCCCTGATGCACCCCTAGAGTACAAACTCCATAAAAGTGACCTCATTTTGAGAAACTACGGGATAAGGTGGCAGTTGTGTTGGGACTATTTTTAGGGTACATATGATGTTTGTTTGCTCTATATTACATTTTTGTGAGGCAAGGTTACAAAAAATAGAAATTCTGAAATTTCATCTCCATTTGCCATAAACTCTTGAGGAGCACCTAAAGTAAATAAAGTTTGTAAAATCAGTTTTAAATACCTTGAGGGGTGTAGTTTCTTAGATGGGGTCACTTTTATGGAGTTTCTACTCTAGGGGTGCATCAGGGCTTCTTCAAATGGGACATGGTGTCAAAAAAAGGCCAAAATCAAAATCTGCCTTCCAGAAACCATAAGGCGTTCCTTTCCTTCTGTGCCCTGCCATTTGGTCATACAGCAGTTTACGACCACATATACGGTTTTTCTGTAAGCTGCAGAATCAGGGCAATAAATATTAAGCTTTGTTTGGCTGTTAACCCTTGCTTTGTTACTGGAAAAAATGTATTAAACTGGAAAATTTGCCAAAAATATCTGTTTTGGCACCCTTTATATCTTATTTTTATAGAGCAGATTCTTACGGATGCGGCGATACATAATATGTCAACTTTTTTAAAGTTATTTAGGTTTTACACTATATTATCCCTCTTAAAACAAAAAAAAAAACATTTTAGTATCTCTATAGTCTGAGAGTAAGTTTTTTTTTAAAGTTTTTGGCCGATTGTCTTAGGTAGGGGCTCATTTTTTGGGGGGCATATGACTTTTTGATCGTTTGCTATTACACTTTTCGTGATGTAAGGTGACAAAAAAAGACCTTTTTTTGCACCGTTTTTATTTTATTTTTTTGACCGTGTTCATCTGAAGGTTTAGGTCATGGGGTATTTTTATAGAGCAGATTATTGTGGACGCTGCAATACCTAATATGTCTACTTTTTTAAAGTTATTTAGGTTTTACACTATATTATCCCTCTTAAAACAAAAAAAAAACATTTTAGTATCTCCATAGTCCGAGAGTGAGTTTTTTTTTTTAGTTTTTAGCCGATTGTCTTAGGTAGGGGCTCATTTTTTGAAGGATGAGAGGACAGTTTTATTGACAATATTTTGGGGACATGTGACTTTTTGATCGCTTGCTATTACACTTTTTGTGATGTAAGGTGACAAAAAAATACCTTTTTTTGCACCGTTTTTATTTTATTTTTTTGACCATGTTCATGTGAGGGGCTAGGTCATGGGGTATTTTTAAAGAGCAGATTCTTACGGATGCTGAAATACCTAATATGTCAACTTTTTTAAACTTATTTAGATTTTACACTATATTATCCTTTTTTAAACAAAAAAAAAATCATTTTAGTATATCCAAGATTTGTTTTAGTGTTTAGCCGATTGTCTTAATTAGGGGCTCATTTTTTGCGGAATGAAATGACAGTTTTATTGGCACTATTTTGGGGGGCATATGATTTTTTGATCGCTTGCTATTACACTTTTTGTGATGTAAGGTGACAAAAAAAGACCTTTCTTTGCACCGTTTTTATTTTAGTTTTTTGACCGTGTTCATCCAAGGGGTTAGATCATAGTTATTTTTATAGTGCAGACTCTTACAGAGATACCTAATATGTCTACTTTTTTATTTATTTAGGTTTTACAAAATAATATCATTTTAGAAAAAATTATTTTTTTTAGTGTCTCAAGTCTGAGAACCATAGTTTTTTTTTTTTTTCTCGGCGATTGTCAGTGGTTAAATAGAATTAAAATTGGGGAAGGGGATTATAAATTTAGTACTCCATGGAAGTGTGGTACTCCCTGAAGCAACCGTCAATGCAGAGGCTCAGATGATCGGGACACGTGTCACACTGGTGAGTGGTGGTGTCCTTCCGTATTCCCCTCCTGTGACACACTCTGCACTTTTTTTGGGTCCGTCCCTTCTTTCCAGTATGGGGGACCACACCTGGAAAGTGTTGGCCAGGGACGATCCGGGCGCCTCCAGTTCATGAGGTACTTCCGGCCTGCTCTTTCCTGGTCAGAAAAGATCAGGTCCTTGAGGACTGCCTCATAGAACTGGAGGAATTTCCCTGTGTTGCCAGCGCTCTGGGACAGCACAAAAGAGTTGTACAAGGCAACCTGTACCATGTAGCCTCCAACTTTTGCGTATTTTGCGCATGGCGTTATATGGCTTGAGGACTTGATCAGAGAGATCAACTCCTCCCATATACTGATTGTAGTCGACGATACAATCGGGCTTGAGGACTGTTGTCACGGTACCATAAATTGTGGACAATACAAGGACATTCCTCTTGTCCTTATATCTGACCAAGAAAAGGTTTCCACTGGTAAGGGCACGGGTGTCACCCCTGGGGATAGGTACCTAGAGGGGGTAGGTAGTGAGGCCACATTGATTTTCCACACGGTCCCACAAGCGGACGTAGATCTGGCGGCGGGGTACTGGAACAAGGGGAACCCTTTTCTAGCAGTGGGTGCATAAGGTCGCACACAAGTTTCCTGCTAACACCCAGAATGGGGGGACATTCTGGGAGTTCAATACGGGAATCTCGCCCCTCGTACATACGAAACTTGTAAGTGTACCCTGAGGTACTCTCACAAAGCTTGTACAGCTTCACGCCATACCTCGCCCGCTTAGAGGGAACATACTGGCAGAAACTAAGTCTCCCCTTGAAAGCAATGAGAGACTCATCAACCGCGACCTCCCTTCCAGGTACATAGGCCTCCAAAAATTTGGCCCCGAAGTGATCGATAACCAGCCTGACTTTGTACAGGTGGTCATAGGCAGGATCACCTCGGGAGGGGGGGACATGCTTCATTATCTGCATAATGCAGGTATTTCCGGATGGCCTAAAAACCGGGAATGTGTCATGGCCATACAGTAGAGTGGGGTCTGGTATAGGACGTCCCCACTCGAGTACTGCCTGACACTGGGTTTTTGACTAAGCCCATGTTCAGCACGAGGCCCCAAAAGGTCCTCATCTTGGCTGCACTGACCGGAGTTCAGCCACCAACCCTATCCAAAAAGGAGCCCGGGTGGTCAGCAATAAACTGTTGGGCGTACAAGTTAGTTTGCTCCACCATCAGATTCACAAAGTGGTCACTGAAATAAAAACTAAAATAGTCATATTCAGTGAAGCCCACTGTGCGAATCTGGATTCCTGGTTGGCCAACAAAGTCAAGAATCACGGTCTCAAAATCCTCTGGGGTACACCAGACAAGTTCACCGTTGGGGTGCTCAGGTGGACTTACCTGGTGGGCCGGAAAACTAGTACGAGCCCCAGAGCTGCTCATACTAGTGTGGGCCACAGGGTCCTTGGCATGGTGGTCCCCTTGCTCCGCCTGGCGGCGTCTCCGCTTCCTTAGGGGCTCATCATCATCGCTAGATAATGAGGAGGACGTGGATGACAAGAAGAAAGTGGGGTCATCCTCGTCCTCACTGGGGCTCTTGGATTCGGAGACAAGCTGGGCGTATGCCACCTTGGCCGAGAACGTCCGGCAGGGGAGTGTGCGGCACGGATGTTTGCGTACTTAAACCTAACTAAACCTAACAGAAAAAAAAATAGAAAAGTGGGGAAAGAAAATAAGTTTTAAACTCGGTGATCAGCGGTCCGAAGTAAAGCAGCGGTGGGGGGGGTTTGATGTTTGATGCGATAACAGTGGCCGGACGCTAAGAGTGCCAGCCACAGTCAGCGTATACAAAAAAAAATGCTTGCGCCTCAAAAAATGTGTGTGAGGAGGTGGGTGGGGGGGCAGGGGGTCAAGCTGTGCTGTGGACCTCAGACACCCGATCAGGGTGATGCAACAATCAAACATTTTTTTTTAACCCTAACCTTTTCCTGAGTATTCTTGCCTAAACTATGCTCTCCCTAACCTGTCCCTAAAGCACCTTTTAGTGCCAGATGACACTGTGGAGGGTCAGATCTGGGGTGCTGAGCACAGATGGGGGGTGCAGGGTCAGGAACTCCACGGCAGGCTGCTCTCTCCTCACTCCACCGATGCAGAATGGAGGAGGAGAGGAGAGCAGGGGGGAGTTAACCCCCGCCTTCCTGTGCAGCCAATTGGATGTGATCCTGTGAGGTGATGTCACCATCACCTCAAATAAGGATGGTGATTGGTGGTGTATTAACACACCACCAATCACCATGCTATTCCGGGCTATCGGGTCACCAGAGACCTGAATAACCCGGAAACAAAGCAAACCGCCGATCTGAATTGACATGCGGTTTGCTGCGATTGCCGATACGGGGTGGTCACAGGACCCCCCTCGGCATTGTCACAGAGTGCCTGTTGAATGATTTCAGCAGGCACTCTGCTCCGATCACCTCCCGCCGCACGGCAGTGATCGGAACTACACAGGACGTACCTGTACGCCCTGTGTCCTTAAGGACTCGGACATCAGGGTGTACCTGTACGCAGGCTCGGACTGGCTCACAGGGGTACAGGGGAAACCCCGGTGGACCCCTGAGCAAGATGGGCCCCTAGTCTCCCACCTCCTGCACAAGTGGCACATAACACAGTAGACTTACTGCACTACATACATATATTTAATGTACAGCACCTCAACCAGCCTATGTTCATATAAAAAACTTGTTAAATTATTTATCATATTTGAATGTATCCGTACGGTGGGCCCCCGAAATAAAATTTACTGGTGGGCCTCAGGTACTACAGTCCGACACTGCCTGTATGCCCTGTGTCCACAAGAGGTTAAAAAATTAATGAAAAGGATACAAAGTGTAAATTGCGATTTGACAGATATACTATTTTAGTGTTGTGCCCAGCATATGCCAGTGTGAAAATCAAGCCCTCTTATTATTATGCCATCTTTCCTGGTTTTATAAACATTCTACAAAGTTCCTTCTCCGGTCTAGCTCTAGCTGATTCCTTTTCTGGGATGGCTTTACTTCAGCCGTGTGGTTCACCATGTGCTCTCACCTCTCACTCACTTAATACTATACCAGTCTGCATCAGTTTCTAGACTGATTTGACTGTGTGTTTTGACTCTGACCCTTCCTCTCTCTAAAGAGTGGGTGACACCAGTCCATCTAGAGAGGACTGAAAACACAGCCTCTTAATACCTGGTAAATGCAGATACCTAGTGCATGCAAATACATGTTTACATGATGGTATAATTTTAACTCTTCCTTTGCAGTTTTGCAGTGTACCTCTGTTCTGTATGTGTACCACTGCTCTTTAAGCTGCTGTATGGGCACATGGCAGGGCTCAGAAGGGAAGGGATGCCATTTGGCTTTTGGAGCATCGATTTTGTAGAGCCCCTGTAGTACCAGTAAAGTGGAAGCCCTCTCTAAGTGACCTTATTTCGGTAACTACACCCATCTAGTTATTCATTTATTTATTTATTTATTTTTTAAATCATTGTAACTGTGCTGTAAACTTTTATTAATTTTTTTATTTTTATAAAGCACTTTTTTCCCCACTATTTTTGTCCCAATACGGGAACATTTCATGGCTGGTGGCTTACAGGCTTCGGCACATGGCAGATTCCGAGGCCTTTGCGCGACCTGGGCTTGCCATGGCAGGCATCAGCCCCTTGTGACCACATTGCAGGGGTCTGATGGAGAGACAGAGTGAGCCCCCTCCCTCTGCGATCCTCTTATATGCCGCAGTCAGTATTCGATGATCGCGGTATTTAAAGGGTTAATCCCTGGCTATAAGTCACAGTTGGGCCCCTGCATTGATCTGGCATGCACGGCAACAGTGCCCACCCTATCAACATGACGTAACAGTATAATTTGCGCAAAGACACTTCCCGTTGTGACGTACAATTAAATGTCGCCAGGGGGTTGAAACTTTTAATCCAAGTATAAATAAAAATTATATGAAAAGATGTTAAAATACTAAATTAAAACAAGTCATCCCAAAGAAATATGGGATGATGACTATAAGCAAGACCTAAGGTGATCACGAAGAACAAAATTCCTAATCAACATCAATTATTTCACTATTGATGGTGGCTCCATTTATAAGCATAAGTGTGGCCCAAAAGGGTATCTTCATGGTTTAGATGTTCATGGCTTCATTAGTTTTTAATCCCTAATTTTGAAGTCCCCTGAGACGACCACCAACACCAAAAAACATGGCATGGTGGGCAGGATTAGGGTATATCAGGGTATAGGTCCAAATATTAGGGAAAGGTTCCAGACTGGTTCGCCCTTGTCAGGGCAGATGCTCTGTAGCTAGGTCTGGTAAGGATGACCAGCCCCTTCCCCTTTTTGTTAGGGAAGTCATAGGGATACTTAAGGCCATTTTCCACAGGGGCCCGACTTGAAAAGCACAGAAGAAATAACTCCTGACTATTATCAACCACCACATGACCCAAAGTACCAGCATTGTATGAAATCCACAAACGAGACATGGTCCAGGGTACGAAGTGCACATTTCCCAAAAAGACCAGCATGACCATCTAGCTTATCAAGGTTCCCTTTTGAGCTATATATGTCATTATGCTTATGACTAGGCCAATATAAATAGTGAGATATTAACTGGTGTTGATTAAGAATGGTTTCTTCATTATTACCTTAGGTCTTGTGTATAGTCATTATACCCTTTTTCTTTGGGATAACTTGTTTTATTTAATAGAAGAACATTTTTTCATAAAATTTTTATTTACACTTTATAACCCCTAATTTCTGTTTATTATTGGATTTCTATTGAGTGTGATTGAGTAGTTTTCTGCCTGTTATGCCTATACCCAGGCAAGGAACAAGTTTTGGTGTTTTCACATGGGCCATAGACTCAAACTGGAGAGGACCTTATTATCTTCTACAGTATGTGAGATTTTTGTAGGAATGTTCTGTGAATGGTGGATCCTGTATTATCTATACAGAGGTGTTATATGTTATTGTTATTCTGCCTGTGATAATGTGATAGTTACTGAAATGCTACCTGTAAAGAACAGGTAACTGGCCTACTAGCCAGTGCAAAAGTATGATTTTAGTTATTTTTTTTAAATATAGAAGGTGACATGGAAAATTTAAAAAAAAATTGCATACAATTCTAAATATATATGTTTAGCATAAAAACATAGGTCATTTTATGATTCCATATTCATTTTAACCCCTTCAAGACCCAGGGATTTTCCATTTTTGTATTTTTTTTTTTTCCTATTTTTACTCCCGGCTTTATTTCTCCTTTAACATAGCCATATTAGGGCTTGTTTTTTTGTAGGACAAGTTGTACTTTCCAATGGCCCCATTTAGTATTGCATATGATGTAATGGGAAGCTGGAAAAATTTACAAATGGGGAGGAATTGGGAAAAAAATACCATTGCCCCATAGTTTTATGTTTGTTTTTTATGGAATTCCTTATGCTGTAAAACCAACCGCTTACCTATTCTGTGGGTCAATGTGATTAAATCGATACCACATTTATACCGTTTTTCTTATGTTTTGAAACTTAAAAAAATAAAAACTTTGTAAAAAATTGTTTTTTTCTCTGCATCAAACCAAACATGATCCCAAGCACGATCCACTGGTACCTCTTATGTAGAGCCACCGACTGTGGGACATGTCTTCTATCAACAGCTCTAAGTCTACCAGAACCTACAGTAACCCATCTTCCATTTCTGGGGGGCCTTTGTGGCAGTGGCATTGCAACATTCCAAGCCTGAGTTTGTCTAACAGTTACATTACAAATCTCAGATTTCAAAAATGCAATTTCCTGCTGCATTATGGAGAACTGTCTGCAGATCAGACAGCATCCAAACCTGCGAAGAGTGAAACATGAAATGAAAGCACAGCAATTCCTGCACTGAATCAGGTCTGCCATTTTAATGCAAGAAGATATGTTAAACAAAACTTAATAGATTGTACTCACCTCCAGATTACCTCCTGAGTGTCTCTTGAATATCTCTAGTGCACTTAGAAATGCTGCACTTTGAGAATGATGCAAGCTAGAATTAGGCAAGCTAATACTATGCGGCTATATATACACACACTCCTACAAAAGCCCCTCCCACAACAACAAATTTAACACCTTAATGGGCCTATGCTCATTAGCAATCAGACAATAGCAACACCTGTCTAACAAATTCCTTACCTGTTCTAAAGCACACCAAAAACACAGCTGAAGTTCTGCTACAGTGGAAAGTTCAGCTGAAGTTCTGCTACAGTGGAAAGTTCAGCTGAAGTTCTGCTACAGTGGAAAGTTCTAGGTTTGTCTCTTGAATATCTCTAGTGCACTTAGAAATGCTGCACTTTGAGAATGATGCAAGCTAGAATTAGGCAAGCTAATACTATGCGGCTATATATACACACTCCTACAAAAGCCCCTCCCACAACAACAAATTTAACACCTTAATGGGCCTATGCTCATTAGCAATCAGACAATAGCAACACCTGTCTAACAAATTCCTTACCTGTTCTAAAGCACACCAAAAACACAGCTGAAGTTCTGCTACAGTGGAAAGTTCAGCTGAAGTTCTGCTACAGTGGAAAGTTCAGCTGAAGTTCTGCTACAGTGGAAAGTTCTAGGTTTCAAAAATTATATCATAAAGATGGAGATTGTATCGTGCAGGATGTCATTACTCCTAATTTCCTGAAAAAAAGCAAAATTGAACACCATAATAAGAAACAGTGATTTCTTATTGTCTTCGATTTATGTATCTATCTGTTAGTTACAACTGATAGGCAGCCCAACATTGATAAAAAATATAAATAATATCAGTAATTACATCAATAATACCATCTATAATACAATCAATATAACCCCAACTATAAAAGCATCAATAATAACACTTAGGCTACATACACGAATGCATTTTGTTTCCGTGTCCGTTCTGTTTTTTTTTTTTTGCGGATAGGATGCGGACCCATTCATTTCAATAGGTCCGCAAAAAATGTGCTGTCCGCATCAGTATGTCCGTTCCGTAGCCCCGCAAAAAAATAGAACATGTCCTATTGTTGTTCGTTTTAAACATTGTTACAATGGATCCGCAAAAAAACGGATGGTATACGGATGTCATCCATTTCTTTTTGCAGATCCGCAATCTGCGGGCACAAAACACATACGGTCGTGTGCATGTAGCCTTATAATACCATTAAAATATCATGTATAATAACATCTATGATAGAAATTCTATACCATCTGCAGCTCTTGTGACTACTACTCCATCAAAACCTTTATTGTAGATAATGTCATAAAGATCCTGTAAGTTTTATTTTAAAAGATGGAAAAAAACGCTATGGATATCGCGCTCACCCTATTTTAGATACCGCTAACCTACTTAAGCAAAATACTATCCGTAGATGTCTGCCTACCTCAATTGTAGTTTCCTTTCTTTCCTGAGAATCCCTGAGGAAGAACGATGACTTTTGTTTGAAACGCGTAGGATTGAAGCAGCCTTTTTGCCTCCACTACCAACCCGTAGCTCTTACAGGGACGTCACTCGCTCCAGCACGGAGCGCGAGCATAGGGAAATAGGAGCTTAGTGCTACCGGCCGGAGCACGCTCCTGAAAGGAATACAGACGCCCGACTTTAGAAGTACCGAATCATCTGCAACTACTAAGAAAGAAAGGAAACTACAATTGAGGTAGGCAGACATCTATGGATAGTATTTTGCTTAAGTAAGTTAGCGGTACCTAAAATAGGGTGAGCGCGATATCCATAGCGTTTTTTCCAGTGTTGTGTGAACTCTGTGTGGATACGGCCACACAGCGATACCACTGCTTACAACAATACTCAGCGCCAGTGACATTGCTTCTCCTTATTTTAAAAGATGTTTTGTTTGCTTTTTTCTTTAAACTTTTTGCCCTTTTTTAATTTATTTCCATTTTCTTTTGAGCTTTTAATTTGAATTAGCCTTTGCTTATTTGTATTTTTTCTTACTTTTATAATATCTGACTACTATGTGGTGGAAGCAGTTAAGTTAATCTACCATCAAAATTGTACATTGGGTACGGGTACTAAAAAGACAAAAATACAGGAACACTGCAGCAAAACAGCATGTATGAATACCATTTTAGAATGGGCCAGGGGGTTGCCTGGCATAAGTTTGCAACATTTGACAAAAATTGCACATAGTAAATGAGCCATAATCCATGTCTAATCTCACTTTTAGATCTTAAATAGAGATGAATGAATTTTTCAAAAATTCGATTCGCCAGTTCGCCAAATTTTTTGGAAAAAATTTGGTTCAATACAAATTTATTCGTGATGAATTTCCTCGCGAAACAGTTATTTCCTGGCTGCAGAGAGCCTATATAGTGGTGTAGAACACTGTGCCTTGCAGTAACACTCATAAGGAGTCTGCTTTGGTAGTGCCACAATACTGTGAATCAGTATGACATGCAGATGACAGGTGTCGCTCTTAGAATCACTGCACACTTCACTTATTTGGGCAGTCACAGGGCCAAAACTGATCAAATAACTCAAATGGGAACTCAGCCTTACAGGTCGATGTTAGCGCCAAGAAGAAGCGCACTCCTTTTACACCATTGTCAGCTGATTCCACATTGATTTCCACAGAACCTGTTCTATTAAGCGCTTATACAAGTAGAGCCCCCGACAGAGTGGAAAGCGTGTAAGCAGTAAGTTTGACGCACAGATTATTTTGCCCTTCCTCTTATCCGTCAGAACAATAACCCCCATAAAACAGATCCTGTCTATTGAGCATCCACCTTCACTCGGTCAGCATTTGTTCAGTAATCTATTAGTATTGCTAATGCAAAAAAAAACAGGAGTGGATCAAAAACAGAGATGACGCATGAATGAGAAGACCACAGAGTGGCACATTGACAGAGTCTGGAGGTGGCGGCAGCATCAGGAGGAGACCACAGAGTGGCCCAATAATAGTGTGGAGGTGGCAGCAGCATCAGGAGACCACAGTGAGGCACAATGAGAGAGTGTGGAGGTGGCGGCAGCATCAGAAGGCCACAGAGTGGCACAATGATAGTGTACAGGTGGCGGCAGCATCAGTAGACCACAGAGTGGCAAGGGGACATAACGTGGAGGTGGCAGCAGCATCAGGAGACCAGTGTTGGTGTGGCATCATGGATGATCTAGTCTGGTGCATCAGGCATTGGTGGGTGGAAATCCTGGCTGATCCACGCCTGATTCATCTTGACAAAGGTCAGTCTCTCCTCATTTTGGGCGGACAGGCGAGTTCTTCTTGGCCCCTGCCACACTAAACACCCGCTCTGAGGCCACACTACTGGCCGGGCCGGACAGCTTTTCCAGGGGAAACTCTGCTAGTTGCTAATACACTAATACACACCAAAAGGGCTGTAATTTTCTCATAATAAGCCCTTTTTCTTTTTCCCCACTAATATATGCCAAAAAGGGCTTTAGAACATATCAGCTGAACGGCAAAGATATATATTTTTTTCCCAACTAATACATGCCAAAAGGGCTTTAGAACATATAACTGCACCGCTGAATGGCAAAAAGGCCCTTATTTTTGTCCACTTATACACGACACAAAAGGCTTTAGAATATATAACTGCACCGCTGAACAGCAAAGATATTTTTCTTATTTCAATGCTGAACGGCAAATATATTTTTCTTTTCTCCACTTATACACAACGCAAAAGGCTGTAAAACATATAACTGCACCACTGCTCTGCAAATATATTTTTCTTTTTTCCACTTATACATGACACAAAAAGCTTTAGAATATGTAACTGCACTGCTGAATGGCAAATATATTTTACCTTTGCCACTAATACACGACAAAAAGAGCTTTAGAACATATAACTGACACGACAGAATGGCAAATAGACCCTTATTTTTTTCCACTTATACATGACACAAAAGGCTTTAGAACATATAACTGTACCACTGACAGGCAAATATATTTTTTCTTTTTCCACTAATACACGCCACAAGCAGCTTTAGAACATATAACTGCACCGCTGACCGGCAAATATATTTTTTCTTTTTCCACTAATACACGACACAAAAGGCTTTAGAACATATATATGCACTGCTGACCGGCAAATATAATATTTTTTTTCCACTAATACATGCAACAAAAGTCTATAGAACATATAACTGCACCGCTGAACGGCAAATATATTTTACTTTTGCCACTAATACACGAAAAAAGGGCTTTAATTTTAGCACTTCACAACGGTTAATAAGCCCTGTTTACCCACTAATACAAGCCAAAAAATGCTTTAGCAGATATATCTGCAACGCACAAGGAGAAATAAGATGTATAAATATTTCCTTGTAATACACCCTGTTAGTGCCTGTATCAAACAGCACTTGCACCCTAATAAGAATGGTTTGCTGGAATTACAGAGCTGTATAATGGCAATTTGGATCCCCAGTCAGTGTAGCAAGGTGTAAAAGGATTGTTCCTATTACCCAGGCTGTAACCTCCCCTACTGAACCCTGTTAAACATAAATGCTGTGGAATGATTCCTCCCTATCCTTTCCCTACACCTTGACTAATCTTTCCCTGCACTTGTAAATAGTTTTTTTTAGGACAATGCAGTTTTTTCTAACACTGTCCCTAGCGCCTGCTGACGCCTCTCCCTGCACTAAATACACTGGTAAATGGCAGAATCTAAGATGGCTGACGCTATTTATAGGGCTGTGACATCACGGGGCTGACTAGCTGCTGATTGGCTGCATGCATAGCATTATGGGTGATCCCACCTTCCCAGAGTTCCTTGCTCCATATCCTCACACATGCATCAGCCATTTTAGGAAAAAATGCGATTAATTAACGAATCTCACGGAAATTCGGCTTCAGTGCGAATCAATTTTTTTCTTCTAATTCGGATCGAATTCCACTTCGTCAGCTTTGATTCGCTCATCTCTACTCTTAAACATAGACCATTGTGAAAAGTGGTAAGGATCCTGAAATGTTTCAAAAATGTTGCAGTTGCCATGGAAATGTTGCAGTTGCCATAATTTGCTACTTTTTTACACCTTAAAACTTACCGTACATATTTGATTTCAGAAATGACCACCTATGTGAACAATTTGAATGTTAGAATTGCTATACAGTCACAAAATGTTGGCACCCCTGAAATTCTGCCAGAAAATGAAGTATTTCTCTCAGAAAATTATTACAATTACACATGTTTTGTTGTACACATGTTTTTTTTCCTTTGTGTGCATTGGAACAACACAAAAACAGAGAAAAAAAGGCAAACTGGACATAATTTCACACAAAACTCCAAAAATGGGCCGGACAAAATTGTTTGCATCTTTTCAAAATTGCGGGTAAACAACTTTGTTTGAAGCATTTGATGCTCGTTCAAACTCACCTGTTGCAAGTAACAGGTGTGGGCAATATAAAAAACACACCTGAAACCAGATAAAAAGGGGAGAAGTTAAATTTTTGCATGGTGTGTCTGCGTGTGATCCAAAAATCAAAGGATCAATTCCAGCTTCTAGCGTAAAAAATAGTTTGTTCTTTATTTGGCTTGCAAAATTTAAGATCCGACATATATCACATGGAGAGACAAAATGTGACTGTGACGCGTTTAGGGCTATAGTATTGAGCCCTTCATCAAGACAATACATTGTGCACTAAAAACAAGTCTTATATACAACATGGGTATACCCCTCCCCTTTGTTTAATTGGAAACCACCCCCAAAAAACTCAGGTGTCTGAATTAGGTGGGAAGCCCAACAAAGCACATATGTCGGGGTGGCGGCTTAAATCCACATACTTGAAATCACATCCACAGAATCTACATATACTGCAATGTTAGGTCATGTTTTCTATTCAAATCCCTCGGTATGCATGTTTCCAAAATAAACATCCAGTATGTTTCTCTGCTGAGAAGCTTTTGTTTTTGATCCCCTCCTCTGATCGGTGCCGACACCAGCTCGACACCTTGTACAGAAAACCCAGAGACATCGCCCTTGTGAACAGTGGCAAAATGCAATGTTGCCGCTGAGACATTCCGGGACATGACATGAGGGACATCACTCAAATGCTTCCTATCCCTAAACTAGTAAGAGCAGAGTGACGTGCGGCACTACGTGACTCCAGTTTATATAGAGGCTGGGTCACATGCTGCACTTGGCCAATCACAGCCATGCCATTAGTAGGCATGGCTGTGATGACTTCTAAGGGCACTCTAGTTAAACGCTTGTTGATTGGCTGCCCTGCAGCTTATCAACAAGCGCTATTAAATCGCCGAACACCGAACTCGAACCCAGACTTTTACGTAAATGTTCGGGTTTGGGTACAGGTACCAAAAACCCTAAAGTTCAGTACAAACCCGAACTTTACAGTTCGGGTTCGCTCAACCCTGATAGGCAACTATCTTATTGGTTGCTAGGGATGTTGCTAAGCTCTGACAAACATATTGCAGCCTTCTCATTGGCCCACATGCAAGAATGGAGGTTGCTGATGAAAAAAAAAAATTCGCAATTACGAATATATGGCACTATATTCTACATCTTCGCAAATTCTCGAAGATTCGCGATCAACACTATTGCTTATCTATTAAACAAGCTGGGCTCCAATCAATTTGATTGCTCTGTGCCCTACACAGGGAATTAATGCAAACTGCCCTGTCGCCTTAGGATCCCTTCACCTTACAGAGCCTGTACTGTGCTGCGGTCTCCCAATACTCTCCCTATGCCCTCCCTACAGTGTCCGAAAACTCTCCCTACAATCTCTCTACACTGTTCTTTCACTGTCCCTATCCCAGATTATACTATTAAAAGATCTGTAAAAAACTTTTCCTAGCATGAATTTTTCCTGAAATTCGTATCGAATTCCACTTTGTTAACTTTTATTCGCTCAACACTAGTATGTATATGTTAGTAAGGCTGATTAGTCAGCCTGTATTTGTGGGAGGGGCGGAGGCTCTTCATATACGAACCACAGCCTCACTTACGGGCGTGTGTTCTCAGGTGCACAGCTGCCGCTGGGTGTCATTAGCAAACTAGCTTCTCTGGTGGTAGGATTCTTTCTTTGCAGTATGGAGCCAGAATGGAGCTTGTTATTTTGCTCTCTGCTACTGTAGCATGCACGCTCCATATTATGTAAGTAAGTTGGGCCGGGGCCGTCTCTCCTGGCTGTCGACTTTGCTAGCAAACGGGAGGCTTCGCCTCAGAATCTGCTACCTCAGGTTTGTTCGTTGGGGCTAAATATTTCTATTTCTTTTTAACTTTGTTTGTTTGGTAATAGGAGTTAGTTCCTATAAATCTTACAAGTTTTACTTCGCTTTGTTCGTCTCGTATGAAAAGTTACTTCAGCCGGTTTGCTGTAAGGCAGAGTTACCCGGGCTGCACGTGACGTCATGTTTGGAGATCGAACGCAGCTGTTATTGTTTAGGCCTCTTGCTGTAGCTGTTCCTTGCCATATGTCTCCCCCGTCCCCCCGCTACCACCATCTTTAGACTTCACGTATTTCACTGCTCATGTACTTAAAACCCTGCCGCAATTTTATGTTCTGCTGTTATCCTCAGCGGCATTTACACTTTTAGCTGTTATTTCGTGTCTTATGCTTCTTATGCCTACTATTATAACATGCTTTATACGCCTCACACCCTCAGATGCATCCGCACATCTTTTACTGTCACAGCCTTTCCTACTTTGCTCATTCCCAGACCAGCCTTTACATTTGCTGCTACTGTTACTCCATTTTTATTCTCTGGACGCATCACACTGGTGTTCACACCATGCTCCACTCACAACCAGAGCTGCGTTCATGCGTCGACTGGTATACCATGTTTGCTCTGCTCACAGTGAGAGCTGTGTTTACACGTCCGCTGTCACAATATGTTCATACTAGGCTTGTTTCAGAGCTGCTCCATCCTGTTTATGCTCCACTCACATTTAGAGCTGCTATTCTACCAATTTCATTCTCGGCCACACTCCATCCACGACCAGAGTTGCATTCATACGTCTATTGGTATATCATGTTTTCTCTACTCGCACCCAGAGCTGCGTTCACACGTCCTATGCTACTACAGGTTCTTTCAAGGCCCATTTCAGGAACTGCATTCACGTCGCTGTTACATCTATATAATGCTCCGTTCACAGCCAGAGCTGCTGTTTTACCAAATTTCATGCTGTGCTTATACCCAGAGTTGTGTTCACACTTGTACTGCTACACCAGGTTGTATACCCCACTCACCAAAGCCGCTTTCCATGTCTGCTGTCACATCAAGTTAATATTCCTTTCACATCCAAAGCTGCGTCCGCATGTCTGCTTTTACATCTTGTCCTATACTCCATTCACTACTAGAGCTGCGTTCACGTGTCTGCTTTTGCATCACGTCAATACTCTGCTCACTTTCAGATTGCATTTATATGTCTGCTTTATACCATGCTTTTCATGCTCTACCCATACTCAGAGCTGCGCCCATACCACGTGTTTTAGGTACCACTCATATCCAAAGCTGCATTCACCCATTTGTCATTACGTCATGTGTTGTACTCTGCTTCCACTCAAAGCTGCATTCTCCTGTTCATTGCTACGTCATGAGATTACGTCAATAATCTCACCAGGGCAGTCTACACCCACCGCTTTGGTACCTCACTCCCGACAAACATAACTGCGTTCTTTTCAGGCTTATGTTCCTTTCCTCGGTGGTCTGTTACATTCCATATGCTTTCATTGTATTGTAGACCCAATACTGGGGCTCCACATTTATTTTATTTTGCATATTACTGTTTCCCAGGGAGCTTTGCACTTTGGATTGCTGTATTGAGGCTCTTAAATGAGGCCCTGCGGTGTTTTCTGTAGCTGGTCTCCTTGAGATAAGCTATTATTTTGTTGCATTCCATAGGCCTACTTTTCTGTTCACTTCAGTCAATAAAAAATAAATAATAAATTTTGGTCTTCTTTAATCCTGGTTCATATTCACTCAGACTGGTCTCCTTTTACTTCTGGTTCGCATTCACTCATCTCCTGCCCCAGTTCACCAAACAGCTCCTCAGCGGAGGTCAGTGGGCCAATTGGAGTAAGTTTACTGCTATGTTTTCACAAGCTGTTCATTTGTTTGTCACGATAACCCTAAGTTCACACCTGAGCGTTTTACAGCGCGTTCAAACGCGCTGTAAAACGCTCAACACATGAAAACTAATGCTTTCCTATGGCCCTGGTTCTCACTTGAGCGTTTTACAGCGCGTTTGAACGCGCTGTAAAAAACCCGACGCATAAACAAGCACTTTTGAGCTTTTTTTGGGGCGTTTGTCGCGCGTTTTGTGATTGACACCACAGTAGTCAATCAAAAGAACGCGCGTACGAACGCGTGTTTCCTATTTGCAAAAACGCGCTGTAATACGCGCGACACAAAAAACGCTCAGGTCTGAACCCAAGGTAAGAGTCTTCTCTTAGCGAACTTGCAATGCCTCAGGCTCTTGTTTTTCTCCTATCTCTGTTTCAATTTCATGTTTACGTTTTATGGTTTGCGGTGGTTAGTGTTTTATGTATGCCTGTGCTTCGGATTACTAATGTCTACATTTTCAACGCCTATTGGCAGTTATGTTTCTTAGGCCACCTTCTAACCAATCCAATCATTCAAGCCGCTGCATATCCCATCAGGTCCGGGTTACGTTTTAATTACTCATCGTCACCGCAACGTCATCCAGATCAGTCTTTAGGCTTCGGGGGCCCTATTACTGCTTCGGACTTTGGCTTTGGGGGCCCTATGACTGATCCGGCCTCATGGCTCCGGGGGCCCATGACCGTTTTTTATGTTTTGTTTGATAGGGGTACAACATGGTTGTAGGCTGGTTAGTGTCAGAGGTTTGCTGTTGAAGGGGGTCATGGTTATGCGGGTCCCCAAGGCATTCTGGTGCTGCATAAGTGGTTTATAAAAAAAAAAAAAAAATCATAAGAGGCTCGCATGGGTGGCTCTTCGCTTATAGGACCTCATGATTGGCACCAACACTTGTAGGTCGCACGGCCATCTGATCCTTTTTTCCACAATAAGAGGCTCGCACGAGTGGCTCTTCGCTGATAGGACCTCCCGACTGGCGTCGTCATTCGTAGTTCGCATGGTCAATCATCTGATACTTGCTCCTGCCATAAGAGACTCGCACGCATGACTCCTGCCATAAGAGACTCGCACGCATGGCTCCTGCCATAAGAGACTCGCACGCATGGCTCCTGCCATAAGAGACTCGCACGCGTGGCTCCTGCCATAAGAGGCTTTGCACGAGTGGCTCCTGCCGTAAGAGGCTCGTTGGAGTGGCTCTTCGCTTAGAGGATTTCACAATTGACATCGACATTGGTAGTTCATACGGCCATCTGATACTATTTTCCATGGCACACCTTTAAGAATTTTTCTTTTGTTCATTTATATTTTACAGATTATTATTTGCGGTTCATTTCAGCCTCATATCATTAAGAAGCTTACCCCATGTCTTTGTCTTTTTAGTTTATCGAGTCCCGGTTGATTATTAAACCCGTCAGGTTATTCCCCAATCTTTTTCCCAGCCGTCCTTAATTCTTAAGGTTCGCATCCCGGCGGCTGCCCGGCCCCATGGGCCCTGGCGGTTGCTTTGGCCCCATGGTTTCAGGGGGTCCGACCAATAGTTGTCTGTCCACCTGTGCAGCTATGCTTTTAGTTTTGAATGACTCACATCTTTACCTGCTTGCCAGCTTAAGTTATTTAGGTTTCATTTTAGTTAATCTCCGTTATTATCTCCATTTTCTTTCACATTTCCTTTCATCTTTTCAGGTCACGCAGTTGAACTCATGTTTGGGGTCACCTTCCACGTCGGTCAGGTCTCGTTGGTTTAATTTCACCAGGTCTCATGGTTTAATTTCACCTGCACCTTATTCAGGTCACTTATTTTAATAATAATTTCTTGTTAAAAAAAAAAAATGGCCCTATGGCTTCGGGGGCCCGAGGACAGCTTCGGCCCCATGGCTTCGGGGGCCCGATGACAGCTTCGGCCCCATGGCTTCGGGGGCCCGATGACAGTTTTTAGTCCTGCTGGGCTGATTGCCTGGTTGGTTGTCCATCTGTGCATCTAGGCTGATTTGGCCCGTATGTATCACATACATACCTGCTTCCCTAATCTCCAAATAATCCATGTTGATCTCTCACTTTATGTTTTTGTCCGCAAACTGGTCTGGTTCGCCCTCCAGCATCATTGTCATGTCTTACGTAGATATTTCGTCTTGCTTTAATTGTTCATGCTTTCGTTCGGGTCCTGACAAAGGAGGAACAAGTAGGGTAATTCCCTCTAGCATTTCAGTTTCTGATCATAGTCGAACATATCTGGTCAGCCAGGTCCCCACGCAAAGTCTTTGCCTTTTTACTGCGACCAGGAATTCATTTTCGTCGGTAGCTTCATTGCAATTAGTGTTGCGCGCGAATATTCGAATAGCGAATTTTTTTAGCGAATATCGGCACTTCACTAATTCGCGAATATTTTGAATATAGCGCTATAAATTCGCTATTTCGAATATTCGTTTTTTTTTGGTTTTTTTTAGTTATATTTTTTTCTTTCCCACTTCCCAAAAGTAGTTCTTACCTGTCCTGAGGATTCCTGGCTTCCTGGCTGCTCTAGTCAGTGCCCGTTGCCGCTTCTGCCGACTTCCGTGCTCATGGAGTGTCCCCATCACCATGGGAAGGTCTCCATATACTAAAATGTACTGTCGGATTTGAGGAATTACATTGAAATCGCAATGCGATTAATTCAAGTTATATTAATCGCATTGCGATTACAACTTAGCACTGCTATCTTACATAGGCTAGAATTAACGAATATGGAATATAGCACTAGCAGTGCTAAGTTGAAATCGCAATGCGATTACTTCAAGTTAAATTAATCGCATTGCGAATTCAACTTAGCACTGCTGCTATATTCCATATTCGTTAACTTCTGCTCATTCTAGCAAGCTGACCCATTATAAACCCAGCTCTAAGTTGAAATCGCAATGCGATTAATATAACTTGAATTAATCGCATTGCGATTTCAACGTAATTCCTCAAATCCGACAGTACATTTTAGTATATGGAGACATTCCCATGGTGATGGGGACGCTCCATGAGCACGGAAGTTTATGGTTGGCTTGGTAGAATTAGCGAATAGCGAATATGACGAATGTATTCGTTATATTTCTCAAAACGAAGATAATGAAGTATTCTACATCTTCGTTTTAGCTACCTATTCGTCAACTTCGCTAATTCTAGCAATCAAATAGGAGGGTTGACTATAGAGACAGCTGTGTTAAATTCGCTATGCTTTTTTTTTTTTTTTTTAATAGAATAATTATATTACTTGATATAATTATTATAATTATTCTATTTATTAAAAAAAAAATTATATAATCACATAGCGAATTAAACACAGTTGTCTCTAATATAGTCAACCTTCCTATTTGATTGCTAGAACTAGCGAAGTTAACGAATAGGTTGCTAAAACGAAGATGTAGAATACTTCGTTATCTTCGTTTTGAGGAATATGACGAATACATTCGTCATATTCGTCATCTTCCCTATAATTCTAGATATGAAACCAATAGGAAAGTAGCCTTAAGTTAAAATCGCAATACGCGATTATTTAAATCGCATATTAATCGCGATAACTAGAATAATTACGAATATTCGATTTCGACGAATATGAAATGAATATTCGCGAATTTCGTCGAAATCGAATATGGCACCTGCCGCTCATCACTAATTGCAATTGCTTCCCTCACTCATGGGAGGGCATAGACAGAATCTTTATGGCTTCGTAGCTTCTTGCCGCCTCAGACTCCCTACAACCACGTTGAATCGGGTTTGGACAAGGTCCAGCATTCCCTCACGGTAGAAGATTCAGATAGTAGGTCGGTCTTCACGTCTTGCCTCATACACCCCGAATTTTCGCTCAAGATCCCTGACGCCTTGCAGTTGGCTTGGGGATTAGTTTGCACATGCCATTCGAGTTCCTTTTCTACCCTACTTGGCTTGGTTTTTGCCCACTTATAGGCCTACCCACGATCATGGCTTAGGGCACACAACAAGCCATTTAGTCAGGTTAGCTAAGACACGCCTAGCTGGGTTAAGTTGTTCCCGTTGTTTCTCTCCCTAGGGTTCTTCGGATATCTCTTGGCCATAGCCATGACCACAAGTTAGTAAGACTGATTAGTCAGCCTGCATTTGTGGGAGGGGCAGAGTCTCTTCATGTACGAACCACAGCCTCACTCACGGGTGTGTATTCTCATGTGCCCCACCCTCATCTTCTCATTTCCACAGGGTATGCCCACTTATAGGCCTACCCACGATCATGGCTTAGGGCACACAACAAGCCATTTAGTCAGGTTAGCTAAGACACGCCTAGCTGAGTTAGGTTGCTCCCGTTGTTTCTCTCCCTAGGGTTCTTCGGATATCTCTTGGCCGTAGCCATGACCACAAATATATATATATATATATATATATATATATAGATATTCATATTAAAGCCAGCCAGAAATCAACTGATAGCTGAGAGTTCAGCTTCTGAAGCAGCCAGCAACCATACATTTCTCCTACAGACATGAACTGTGCCACATTTCATACAGTCTTTAGTTATAAATTGCGAATGGCAATTAGTTCCTACCTCCTAAACATAACTTTTATTTTTCACAAGTCTAAAATCACAGCACTTTTTCACGTGAAGGGGTTGTCCGGGTTCAGAGTTGAACCCAGACACACCTCCATTTTTACCCAGGGAGCCCCCCTGACTTGAGCATCGGAGCATGCTCTCTTTTGCCCTGCGCGATTTAGACATTTTCTGGAGTTCCGGTGATGAACCGTGCTTTCCATGGGGCTGGCAGGAAGCCCAGAGACGTCACCGGCACTGATGGGCGGGCTTTAGTGCCGCCCAAGCCTGTAAATTGGGTAGGGCAGCGCTAAAGCACGCCCATCAGAGCCGGTGATGTCACCGAACACACTGCCAGGCGGAGACTTCTGACAGGCAGTCTGTTATTGTAAACAAAAGAGCCCTTGTCCTGCACGATCTAGCGCAGGGCAAAGGAGAGCATCGGAGCATGAGATGCTTCGATGCTAACATCAGGGGGGCTGGCTGGGTGAAATTAGGGGTATGTCAGGGTTCAGCTCTGAACCCGGACAACCCCTTTAAGGAATAAATGGGGTAAGCAACAGATGTAGTGTGATTGATAAGGACAAATCTAGTGAGTAGGCCTGTGGTAATGAGCAATTTTCGGAAGGGATGAGCAGACCATTGACTGTCCAGGTTGAAGAGGTTCAGCCGAACTTAGTTTCAAAGTTTGGTTCGGGTTCCGAATTCTGACCCGAACTTGACCCTGAACAACGAACCCCATTGAGTTCAATGGGGACTCGATCTTTGGCGCACTAAAATGGCTATAAAAAAGTCATAGAAGGGGCTAGAGGGCTGCAAAAGGCTCCAAAGTGGGAGTACTCTGCCAATATAAGAGATAATAATCTTAAGCCTGTGATGCCCGTGAGCCTATTTGGGTGCCACCCTGCTGTGAACGGGGATCCTCCTCCTCATCCTCCAAAACTGTTAGGTACCTTGCCATTGTTGGTGCAGGAACCCACCTTCTTAGCCATCTGTGGATGACTGGCCTAGTAACCATGGGAATGATCCCTGTTCCTCCTCCTCCTGTGTCATATCCTCATCCATCAGCACCTGAAGTGTTTTTTCAAGGAGAAATTGAAGTGGGAAAGTAAGGCTGATGACAGCGTCATCACCACTGGCCATGTTGGTGGAGTACTCGAAGCAGCGCAACATGACACACACGTCACGCATGGAGGCCCACTCGGTGGTGAAATGGTGCTGTTCCGATGAGAGTCTCAGCTGCAGCTCAAACTCCACTATTGCCTGCTGCTGCTCGTATAGTCTCTCCAGCATGTGCAAGGTGTAGTTCCACCTTGTCGGTATGTCGCATATGAGGTGATGAGCGGGAAGGCCGAAGTTTACTCTGCAGCCCAGACAGGCGAGCAGCAGCAGGGTGAGAACATTGAAAGCGTGCACAGATGGCCCTCACTTTCTGCAGCAGCTCTGACATATCGGGTTAATTCTTCAGGAACCTCTGCACCACCAAGTTCAGCACATGCGCCAGGCAAGGGATGTGCGTCAAATCGTCTAGGCCCAGAGCTGCTATCAGATTTCACCCATTGTCTTACACCACAATGCCAGGCTTGAGGCTCAGCGGCACCAACCATTCATTGGTCTGTTCTTCCATGCCCGCCCTCAGCTCCTGCATGGTGTAGGATCTTTCCCCCAAATATATGAGTTTCGGAACAGCCTGCTGTCGTCGTCCCCTGGCTGTGCTCAAGTTGGTGGTGCAGGTGTTGCGCTGACGTGATGAAGAGGCGGTAGAGGAGGAAGCAGAGGAGGAAGCAGAGGAGGAGGCAACAGAAGGGAACGGGAAACATCCAGCAATCCTGTCTGCTGTCTGCCTCAGGCCCAGCCACCACTACATTTACCCAGTGGGCCATCAGATACCCCCATAGCGCTCTTCTCCAGCATAGTGCCCCCCATGATGTGCCTGTAAAAAATGCCCCTTTAGTGCCACCAGATGCCCCCATAGTGCTCCTCTCCAGCATAGTGCCTCCCATAATGTGCTAGTAAATAACGCCCTTATAGTGTCACCAGATGCCCCATAGTGCCGCTCTCCCCCATAGTGCCTTCCATAATGTGCCAGTAAATAATGCAGCTATAGTGCCACTAGATGCCCCATAGTGCTGCTCTCCCATGTAGCGCCTCCCATAATGTACCAGTAAAAAATGCCCCCTTAGTGCCACCAGATGCCGTAGTGCCCACCAAATTGTGCCAGTAAAAAAAAATGTCCCTTTAGAGCCCCCAGATGCCCCATTGTGCTCCTCTCCCCATGATGTGCTAGTAAGAAATGCCTACAGATGCCCTTCCCTGCCAAAAAAATGGGCCAGTAAGAAATTCCTCCAAACGCCCCTATAGTGCCAAATGCCCCCCCATAATGTGCCAGTCATAGTGCCCCCCGAAAGAAATGCCCCCCCCCCCAAAAAAAAAAATGGGCCAGTAAAAAAATGCCCCCAGATGCCCGCCCCAAATGAGCCAGTAAGAAATGCCCTCTTAGTGCCACCAGGTGACCCCTATAATGTGCCAGTCAAAAAAATGCCCCTAGATGCCCCCATGGTTATTCCTACATTGTGCCGCCATCTATTTAAAAAAAACACTAATACTTACCTCTATGCGGCTGTCGGCGATGCGATGCAGGCCTCTTCTGGCCTGTGTCCCACCCTGCTTGCTGCCTGGCTCAGGTGGCGCAATGATAATGACATCATCGACTAGTGTCTGCAGCCTATCAGAAGAACAGGGAAGTGAGACGCCTCTCCCTCCCCTGCCCCGCTACAGCATCCATCTGTATCGCTGTCCTGAAGACAGCGATACAGATGAAAATGGAGATGAGTGCTTCCACAATAGAAGCGCTCATCTCCTACTAAACCCCACCACTCCCACTTGGATCCAGGGCAGCGCCACCTGTGGCTATCGGCGGTGCAGCCCTGAGTGATTAAAAAAACAATGAATGGTTCTAGGAGGGGTGTTGCTGAAAGTAATTAATAGAAACCATTGGAGAGGGAGAGTGCAGGGAGAGTGCAGGGAGACTTCTTCTACATCAGTTTTATTTATTTATTTATTCCTACATTTACCTATTTCTACATCAGTGGTAAACTAAGATATGTAATTCAATACCAATAAGGTGGAAGCTTTTATTCCAGTGCCAGCATGCCAACCAATAGCATCCAGTCTTTACCCCTTCAGCGGGCTAGGTCTTAATGATGACCTCGCTTTACTTTTCCAAATCACCCTTCTCCATGTCCTAGAAAAGTCAGCAAGGTACAGAGAGAGGAGGAGCTGGATTTCCTGATAATACATATTCTCATCAATATTAGATGATGTGGAAAAGGAGGAAAATCAGATGGCAGAAGAAGGGCTCCCACCTGCAGGGCAGGAGAGCACTGAGGTTTGAGAAGTGGGTATGCCAGAGCTGTTTACTGTCAAATAACCTGTAGGAGGTTGCAGGCAAGAACAGCAATAATATGCATATTGTGCCCCCACCCAAGCAGCCAAACATTATACCAGCAACAGCCCCTTTATAAAGGTGTAATAAAGTTGCTGCGTGGCCATTAACCGAAGACCAACTATACAGTGCAGTTTTTTTTATTATTACATGAAAGGTAGCTGCAGTCTAATTTGCTATGCAATTCCATGTAGCCGTACTGTTCTGTCTTCATACACTTTCACACAGTGTGCAGTTTGACATTCAGCATAAACCAATCCTGTCTTCCAAATAAGAGGACTGTTCTTTCTAGTCTAACTTGTTTATTGGTCAACAGGTTTCTTTGGTAAAACTACAAGAATACAAATAGCAAGAAAAAGTATAAAGTATAGATAGCATGTACTAAAATATTTGCATAACACTAAAGCACATGGTAAAATGGCTGCCTGTACATGGGACTACATATCTAATTAACATTAGCAACAATTCCCTGAGTGACAATTAGTGGCATAACTAGGGTTCTATGGGCCCCAGGGCAAACTTAGAATTGAGTTCAGTGCACCGCCCGAGGGCCAGCCGCGCCGCACTTAAAAAAAGCAGCCGCAGTTTAAAAAAAAAAAACTGACTTGCGGGGCTCCGGGCCCCCCACCCTGTTGGGCCTGGTCGCAGTCGCACACTCTGCGGTCGTTACGCCCCTGGTGACAATTATAACTAGCTGAACAGCTCTGCAACACACCAGATATGCTTTTACAAGGATGATGGAGTTTAAGAAGGAGATATTCAGAAGGACAGCTCTGCTGATGTGCCCTGGTGACTGGAGGCTTCTCTTTCCTAGGATGCAAAACAAAAAACAAAACAAAGTGTAATACATTTTAACACCGCTTGATGGTGCTATAACCACACTAATCACTACAGAAATACCAAAACTCTGGCAGACGTGAGCTTTAATGATTCTCAACTCTGCTGGGCAGAACACATATCCTAAGGTAGAGTGGCCTGGGTATACCTGATTTATAGCTGTTTGTTGAAATTTGATTCATAACTAATCAAATTTCTTGGCGAAGTTGCAGAATCGGATTTTTCAAAACTTAGCTCATCTCTAGACATAAGTATAAAAAAGTTATAAAGGTCAGAATATGGCCATTCAAAGAAAACATTTATTCAAAGTATTAAAACACAAGAAAACCTTCTCGTTTTACAATGGAACTCTATGGTGATGGATGCTTCTGTACGGTATCTGTCTGAAGCATCCATTTAACATATATGTTGTTTGTATACATTAGACGTTAGAGAAAAATGTGATGTGAACCAAGTCTTATTCGCTTTATTTTCATTGGCAAAATACTGACCAGAATACTCAAGTGTAAATGTGACTAGTGCTATTACTTGTAATATGAAGATGGGTTTTTTGCACATTCTATTGACCCATCTACCAGATTCACAATAACCTCATTTAGATGGACACAAATAACAAGATATATTGCAGTTTAACAGTACACCCAGAGATACATTTCTACAAGAAATCTTCACTAAATAGCTGGAAATAGGCTTTGGGTACAGTCTTGCATTAACTGGTTAACTTCGTGGTGCTACATAAGCATATTTCATTACCTTTAATTTCAGATGGAAAATCTTTGAGTGGCACATGTGTTCTTTTAAACAAGTCATGGGTAGTCAGTAGTTGACTGTATACTTTGGCTTACTAAATATATTCAACTAAGTATCAAAGCAAATATGTAGCGGGAAACCACATTATGACTATGGCTCCCATATGTCTCAATACTAGTTTTGCTATTGAAAAACTTTACCACAGAATGTGTAATTTTCAAGAATTTCAGGATTGATAGCGCTATAGTAATAGATAAATATCACAGGAAGGAATCTTTTGGTCAAGTTTTTTTTAATAATTACATGGAACAAACATTGCTTTGTACATACACACAGGTATACATTTTGGTGTGCCTAGGGGTATAGACAATGCAAATTCTCTAGTAGCCAACAGTATATATAAAATCCTGGGCCATATACAATAATCAGCCTGTGCTGCTAATTTGTACTGTATAAGCAATGAGCGGCTCCAGAATGATACAGTTCATCTTCGCTACTACATTGCAGCAATCAGGAAAGGAAGCACATTTGTGCTGCTCACTAAATATTGCCCAGACTGGCTACACTGCTGCAAGCTGTTGGCCATGAGAAGTATAAGGGAACGTTCACACAACGCCTTTTTCAGGGAAATTTGGGCGCAGATAGATGGGCTGGAATTTTGCTGAAAACCGGCCGACGGCTGTGTCCTTTCTGGCTCCCATACATCTTAATGGGAGGCAGCGCTGAGGATCTCAGAATGTTGACTTAAAGATGTTGTATAAACGGCCCTTGACCACCTCAGCCCCCCTAGCTTAAACACCCTTAATGACCAGGCCACTTTTTACAATTCAGCACTACACTACTTTCACCGTTTATTGCTCCGTCATGCAACTTACCACCCAAATGAATTTTACCTCTTTTTCTTCTCACTAATAGAGCTTTCATTTGGAGGTATTTCATTGCTGCTGACACTTTTACTTTTTTTTCTATTAATCAAAAATGACCGAAATTTTTGCAAAAAAATGACATTTTTCACTTTCTGTTGTAAATTTATTTTTTTAAAAACGACATTTCTATATAATTTTTTTTATTTTTTTATTGGTTTAGGTAAAAGTTATAGCGTTTACAAACTATGGTGCAAAAAAGTGAATTTCCGCATTTTGAAGCAGCTCTGACTTTCTGAGCACCTGTCATGTTTCTTCAGGTGCTAGAATGTCAGGATAGTATGAATACCCCCCAAATGACACCATTTTAGAAAGAAGACACCCCAAAGTATTCGCGGAGGGGCATGGTGAGTTCATGTATCATTTCATTTTTTTTCAAAAATTAGCGGAAAATGACACTTTCTGAGGAAAAAAAAATATTAATAAAGTTTCCATTTCTGCTAACTTCTGGCAAAAAAAAAAAAAAATCTCCCACGGACTCACTATGCCCCTCAGTGAATACCTTGGGGTGTCTTCTTTCCAAAATGGGGTCATTTGTGGGGTGTTTGTACTGTTCTGGCATTTTGGGTGGGGCTAAATTGTGAGCAGCCATGTAAAACCTAAAGGTACTCGTTGGAATTTGGGCCACTTTGCGCACCCAGGCTGCAAAAAAGTGTCACACGTGTGGTATCGCTGTACTCAGCAGAAGTAGAGCAATGTGTTTTGTGGTGTATTTTTACATATACCCATGTTGGGTGAGAGTAATATCTCTGTAAATTGACAACTTTGTATAAAAATTTTAAAAAGTTGTCGTTTACAGCGATATTTCTCACACAAAGTATGGGTATATATAAAAGTACACCCCAAAACTCATTGCCCTACTTCTGCTGAGTACGGCGATACCACATTTGTGACACTTTTTTGCAGCCAAGATGCGCAAGGGGGCCCAAATTCCCATGAGTACCTTTAGGATTTCACAGGGCATTTTTACGCATTTGGATTCTCACGCTTTAGGACGCCTAAAATGCCAGGGCAGTATAAATACACCACATGTGACCCCATTTTGGAAAGAAGACACCCCAAGGTATTCCGTGAGTGGGATGGCGAGTTCACAGAAAAAAAAAAATTTGGCACAAGTTAGCGGAAATTATAATTTTTTTTTTTTACAAGGTCTCATATTCCACTAACTTGTGACAAAAAATAAAATTTTGCATGAACTCACCATACCCCTCACGGAATACCTTGGGGTGTCTTCTTTCTAAAATGGGAAACAAAGGTTCAAGCAGCACTCCACATACCCTTTTGTAGGCAACGTCTCTCAGATAGGTACCGGAGCTTCGGTCCTAGGTTGGTGCAAGCAGATAGGAACTCAGACCAAGGTCCCAAAGAACTGTAAAAAAGGAAATCTGCAGCACTCCTCAAATTCCTTATCAATCCAAAGGTTTATTTGCAGGCAGCAAGTACAGGCGACGTTTCGACCAGCAGGTCTTTATCAAGCCATGATAAAGACCTGCCATGATAAAATGGGGTCACATGTGGGGTTTTTGTACTGCCCTGGCATTTGAGGGTCTCTGCAATCATTACACGTATGGCCAGCATTAGGAGTTTCTGCGATTCTCCTTATATTGAGCATACGGGTAATGAGTTTTTTTTTTTTCCGTTCAGCCTCTGGGCTGAAAAAAAAATGAACGGCAAAGATTTTTTCATTCGTATCGATCATCGTGGATGAAAAAATCTCTGCCAAAATCAGTGACTGCAGTGCGGTGGGCTTGGCGCTAACTACCTAATAAGTAGCTAACTAACTGGCGGTGATAAGGGACCCTTATGCCCCATTCACACGTCCGCAATTCTGTTTGCGGAACGGAATTGCGGACCCATTCATTTCTATGGGGACAGACTTTGTCCCGCTCGGATCCGGAATTGCGGATCCGCACTTCCGGGTCTGCACTTCTGTTCCGCAAAAATATAGAACATGTCCTATTCTTGTCCGCAATTGCGGACAAGAAAAGGCATTTTCTATATAGTTCTGCCAATGTGCGGATCTGCAAAATGCGGAAAGCACATTGCCGGTGTCCGTATTTTTACAGGGGTGTGATCAATGACAGGGGGGTGATCAGGGAATCTAGATGGGGTGATCAAGGGGTTAACAAGTGGTTAATAAGTGAGAGGGGGGTAGTGTAGTGTGGTGCTTGGTGCAACTTTACATAGCTACCTGGTCCTCTGGTGGTCGATCCCAGCAAATGGCACCACCAGAGGACCAGGTAGCAGGTATATCAGACGCTGTTAACAAAACAGCGTCTGATATACATCTTTGATGCGATTTATTTTGCATCTACAGCCTGCCAGCGATTGATCATCGCTGGCAGGCTGCAGTATAACTGCCGAGACACGTGCCACTGTGAATGCGCGAGATGACGCACGGATGCGTCCAGCCAGAGCAACAGGACCGCCGGCAGGACGCATCCGTGCGTTAGGCGGTCCTGAGGAGGTTAAAGGTACAGCCACAAGGAGCAGCCATGTTGTGGCTGGGATGTGGCTGTCCTGTGGCTGAATACCACGCAGCCGTCTGAGACACAGCAAAATTAAAGGGTTGTAATATTATAACAACTTTTTCCCATTTCTACAGGATAGGGGATGAGTATCTGATCAGAGGAGACACAACCTCTGGAGCCTCCACTGATCAAAAGAACAGTGGACCAATACAAGAGTGTAGTAATTGGCCGCAAGGAGGCTGCATCCCAACAACCATTTCATGTGGTCATACCCTTAGGTCTTTTCAGGCTTTCTGCTTCTGGACAAATGAGACCTCAATCACATTGCCATATTAATGATCAGTATTGTAGGGATCCACAAGACAGCGTCTGTTGCCTGCTATCGGCCTCACATTACAGCCCCATAAGTCTTCATTTTTAGACGAAGATACATAAATACGAAGATACTGTGCTTCTATAGAAAAAGACAGTGATTCAATGAAGCGCACGAGGCTTTGTCATGCACATTAGACTGTACGTTAAAATATTCAAATTTTCTTACAGCCTTGGAAATGAATAGATTTAAAATACAAAGTAAAATAGAATATTGCAGAACTTTTCATTATAAAACAATGATATTTTAGTCACAAATCAATGGAAACATCTTTAATATCATAATATGTAAGATAAATTAAAAAGGACCTGTCTGGACATGTCAGTTTTAAGTAATATTTGTATTCTTCATTAAATAACTATTGTTGGAGCATCCTTTCTTAGAAATCTGCACAGTGCACATAAAAATATATATATATTTATAGTATAAAAAGCAGAACAGCACTAGCCAATATGTAAATCGGGTGCACGCTCACTGAATCGGCCAGTTCCAATAGTATATTAAAAAAATAGAGCAGCACTCCAATAAAAGTGAAAAAAGGTGAGTATTTTATTTACCCATAGGTGCATGCGACGTTTCAGTCCCTACTGGAACCTTCCTCAAGCGGTTCCAGTAGGGACCGAAACGTCGCCTGCACCTATGGGTAAATAAAATACTCACCTTTTTTCACTTTTATGGGAGTGCTGCTCTATTTTTTTAATATATATATATATATATATATACACACATACACACACTGACTGCCTGCAGATCCTGAGAATGGGCATCCCTTGTTACAGTCCTGATGGAGTGGCAGACGAAGCATGCACCCTACCGCTTCATTCATTCGCTATGGGAATCTCTATAGTACAGTGCTTGACTGTTTCTGGCAGTCCCATAGACATGAGTGGAGTGGCAGGATGTATATGTAATTTCCCAGAGTGGTAATACCATTCTTACACTCTGCTACTGTCTCTAATGGGCTAACCATAATGTTATCTGCGTATTTATTACAGGTCCTCTTACACTGTGCATTAATTGTTATGCTTTGTAACTGTAATTTATTGTATTACATGTTATATGCCTGGTTCACCAGCAGGTGGCAGCATATGTGGCAGAGAGATCTTTAGATAGAATATAACTTACCATTCCATTCTCCCCTTTTTGGGCAAAAGTGGGCATTTCCCATTTCCTACCAAGAAAGGGACTGAAGAAAGTTTTCACTCAGTCAGAGTGCTGTCTAGTCTAGAGTTGGAAGGAAATGAGAATCACCCGGACTCCTTACAGATTAACCGACAGAGTGTTGCAAGGAGGTCAACAGCCAAAGGCACCTCACTCCAAAGGTACCAGAACTGTTACAGAGTCCAGTAACCGGATGTAAGCCTGAGTTTAGCATAGCAGAAGGATAAAGCAGAATATTCAAGTTTGCCTGAAGCCTGCTGGAACCAAGAGAAAGACTGATTATTGTCTAGATGCAGGTTTACTCAAGTAAAGCTGTTGAATGTAATTAAGGTATGGACTTGACTTATTCTCCACCTCCACCATCAACCTCCCCTTTATTGCTTTGGAGCCTAACCCTGGGGATCGACAGTATCCAGGTTGGAGCACCGTGACACACAACCCCTTCAAGCATACCCCGTGCAGATAGCAAGTATATAAACATTATGGCACCTCTTTATTCCAAGCGCTGCAAAGTGCTTGGATTAAAGCTTCTGCCCCTGCACTGCTGCTGTCAAGGACAATGCAGAGTCCAGTAATGCCGGCAAGGGACCAATTAGAGAGGTCCCTTGCTGGTAATGGCTCCGATTGGTTAGTCTGTGCAGACTAACCAATTGGATAGCTGCAGTGTAAAAGTGCCAGTTTCAGGCTATGATCTGCACTCTGCAGACCAGAGCCTGAAATCGGGTACCATAACCTCCGTGCCCCCAATATGTGAGCCCCTCCCCCGATCCATGCCCCCTTCTGTGCGCTCTACCTCCAGCTTTGCTGGCCGTGCACTGTGTATGTGTCGGCAACTGTGCCTGCCTGCCCCCATCCATGGCCTCTGCCCCCATCCATGTTCCCTGCCATCTGTGTCCCCTCCCCAGCCCTCATCTGTGCCCCCTTGTGTGGTGCCACAGGTGTTTCTTATGGCGGCGGCTCTGTTTCTGAGCCACCATCATCAGGAGCGAGTGTCAGCTGTACTCTGCTGTAACTCGTTTGATACTGCTGTCAGCGGCATCCAAGGGGTTAACAGAAAGAGGGGGCTGCCATGCTGCAATAGCAGAGGCCCGATAGTTGCCATGGCAACCGAACACCTTGCAAAGACCATCTTTGTGTTGCCATCTATTAGTGTAAAACTGATAGAATTATACTTTGCAATGCAAGAGCATTGCAAAGTATAGTACAGCCATTAAGCCCCACTGGATTTTCAAGATTCAAATGGAACTTGATAAAAAAAAGTGTGAAAATAAAAAAAAGTAAAAATGAGTGTAAAAAATGTAAAAAAGTAAATTAAAAATAAAATAAATTGCCTTTTCCCACATCCGCTCATTTATAAGAGATAAAAATTTTAAAAAAAATTAAATAAACCATGCATAATTTGTATCGCCACGTCCGTAATGACCTGATCTATAAAATTATAATGGTGCCAATCCCGCGTGGTGAACGCTGTAAACAAATAAAAATAAACAATGGCAGAATTGCTGTTTTTTGCTTCACCTCCCAAAAATATTTAATAAAAAGAGATCAAAAAGTCACATGCATCTCAAAAAGATATCAATAAAAACTACAGCCCATACCGCTAAAAAAAAGCCATCATACAACTATGTATTTGGAAAAATAAAAAAGTTATGGTTTTAGATTTTAGTGATGCAAAAAAATTTTTTTTTATAAAAAGTGATTTTATGATTTCAAAGTGGTAGAAAATGAAAAACAACTATACAATTTTGGTGTCTCTATAACCATATCATCCCACCGGAAAAAAATATCATATTAAATATGGAGAACCCCATAAAAAATAAAAATAAAAAAAAACACTGACAAAAATGCAATTTTTGCCCGCTTCACCTACTAAAGAAATTTATAAAAAGAACTCAAAAAGCCATATAGACCCCAAAATTGTACCAATAAAAGTTAAAGCCCGTCCTGCAAAAAAACAAGCTCTCAAACAGCTACATTGATGGAAAAATCAAAAAGTTATGAGTCTTTGAATTGGTGATGCAAAAAAATAATAGTTTAAGAAAAAGTGATTTTATGATATAAAAGTGGTAGAACATGAATCAAACAACATAAATTTGGTATCGACAGAACCATATCAACCCACAGAATACAGCCATCTTATCAAGTATACTGCATGGAGAACCCCATAAAAAATTGAAATTAAAAAACTGGTACATTAAAAACTAAAGCTCACCCTACAAAAAATGAGCCCCCACACAGCTCAGTCAACTAAAAAATAAAAAAGTTATGGCCCTTAAAATCTCTTTCAGCAAATTTTATGTTAGAAAATGCAGATGCCGCTCCTTTCCGTTTGAATTCTGCCATCTGCTCATACAGCAGTTTACAACCACATAAGGAGTGTTGTCGTATTCAGGAGAAAATAAGTAACGAATTTTTATTGTAAAACATATAATTTTTCATTTTCACAGCCATGTGTTTCTAAATATTATGAAACACCTCTGAGGTAAAAGTGGTCAGTAAACCCCTCAATTAGTTATTTGAGGGGTGTAGCTTCCAAAGTCACTTTTGGACGGTTTCTACTGTAGGGGTGCCCTAGTGTGCCTTCAAATATGACATGACACTGAAAAGCTATTCCAGCAAATCTGCTCTCCACAAACCATATGTTGCTCCTTTCCTTCTGAACCCTGCTGTGCGCCCATACAGATGGGTTGTTTCTTTAAACTGCAGAATCAAGTTCATTTTGATGTTAACCATTGCTGTGTTATAGAAAAAAATTGGATTACAATAAAAAATCTGCACAAAAACTGAAAATTGTAAATTTCACCTCAATTTCCCTTTAATCCTTGTTGGACACCCAAAGGGTTAACATAGTTTGTAAAACCAGTTTTAAGTAATTTGAGGGGTGTAGTTTATAAAATGGGGCCATTTATGGGTGGTTTCTATGTAAGGCCCTCAAAGTGACTTCAGAACTGAATTGGTCCTTGAAAAAGTTGGTTTTGAAAATGTTATAGAAAAGTTGAAAAGTTGCTTCTTAAATTCTAACGTCCTAAAAAAATAAAGTGTGATTTTCAAAATGATACCAACATATAAGTAGACATATAGGGAATCTTAAGTAAAAACTATCTAATAAGGTATCACTATCTGACTTGCGTAGAAATAAAAAGTTAGAAACTTTTCTGTAAATTTTTTATTTTTTAGCATACAAAGGTAAAACTTATTGACCCAAATTTACCCCTAACATTAAGTACGAGATGTCACGAGAAAACATTCTCAGAATGGCTTGAATAAATAAAAGTATTCCAAAAAATGGCTTGGTCTTGAAAGGGTTAAGACTGCACCACACTACTCGGCATCCTATAAACCTGGGGCGTGATTGGCCCTGGGGGGGTGGCACGTTGCACATGCTCAGACTGACACTCCATCAGGATGATAACAAGGGATCCCCATTCTCTGAATTGTTGTCCCAGCGGTTGGACCCCCAGTGATCAGTTAGTTATCCCCCATCCTATTAATGGGGGATCAAATTTTTAAATTTGGCATAACCCCTTTAAGTTGATGCACAGAAAAAAATAAAAGATGAAATAAAAAATGAATGTTAGAGCCTGTACACATAAAACTGCCAACACATCAGGCTATTTCATCTTTCCTACAGAAATAGCTCTGTGGCTTCACAAATGACTGTGTGTACAAATATGAAGATATATAAAAGTATTTGCAGCACATTATCTCAACAGGTTTGTGTTTCAGACAATTTTATAAGAAATATCTAATAAAATGCACTGCAGTCCAAGACCCGCGTCATGTCCCTTTAAATTTGCAGGTACTCTTATAACCATGGTAATTACATTGCATTCCAAACAGCCAATAGGATGGCTGGGTTTGAATTTGAAAACAAAAAAAGGCAATTATCCTCAGTCTGTTGTATCTCATCTGAGAGAGTGAAACCAGTATAACCAGTCACTGGACCAGCAGGACAAATAGAGGCAATTACATGTCTCTTATTCTCTACACAGTGCTCATTGAGCGGCAGGTACAGTATATAAAACTAGAGAAAACAGAAGCAGTGTAAACAGGTTCCGTCTTCTCCCCAGGGTCTCTGGCTGTTTTAATAGCAGAGGAAGCCCTAGCTGACCCTTGACACAAATGACTAAAGCCTGCCAATTAAACTGCTATAGGGTGCTTCGCTGTCTGCCATAAATATAAGCCAGGTGGTCCTAAGCCAGTTAACAACAGGTCCCCTCCTTGATGGCCCCAAATAGCCCAACAATATTATTGTTACTACTCTGAATGAAATAAAACTGCATTTATACCACATATTAACAATAGGAGCTCAATTATTTTTAGATTAACAATATCCTATAAGGTTTCCCAACTTTGTACAGTACATCCCAGCCAAAGCCATTTGAACCAAGTGGCTGAAACCTCTACTGAACTGTTTCTGCTGATTATTTTATAGGATTTGTACATATTTTGTCAGTGAGGATTTGAGATAATACTTCAGTGGATATCACGTGGAATCGATATTTGGCCAGCATTGGATCAGGTATTATTCCTCACACTGTGTTGTCTCCAATCTCTGTAATGTCATCAGATGGGTTTCTATTGCTTTTCTTTAACTTATTTTGACCTTAATAGGTTCTGTCATGTTTGTACTACAGACTACATTATTCTGGTTATCAAAAATGCCATCTTGACATGACCCCACAGCACCAGTGTAAACACAGAGAAATCAAAATAGAATATCTGATACCCATTTAAGCTTCCGCCAGTTCAGCGCCACTGCTGCTCCAATCGCTTTGAACTGTTGTGTTATCAGGCTTTATGAGGGTTTTATATGACTGATTCTATCATCTATTTGTATTCTCTTCAGTTTACATCACACCAGAGGAACAACTGAAAAGACTAGCTTATTATACAAAACTTCTCCCTTTACCCCTCTACAAGATACAGGTTGTTCCTTACTCCACTGCCTTTTTATAAGATTATTTTAAATTACATTGATAGCAGAATGTCTAGGAATGTCTGAATATTCAATCTCTTGTCATCTTAGTGTCTCATGCTGACCGGTCCAACAGCTCATCAAGCATATTTAACCTCTTATGAAGAACAGCCTGAGCAAACTCAAAAATCTATGAAAGAAGAGGAACAGTGAGCAATAGCTAGACTGCTAAAAGAATTGTGCAAAGAACTAGATGAAGAAAAGCAAAGCAAAGAAGAAAGCAAGAAAGAAGATAGAAGGGGTAAAAGAAAATCTGTAAGTGCCCTTCCTTGAGCAGGGGTACTGTGAAGTCTGGGTATTTGTGGACATTTGCCCATTTCCCCTATGCAAAGTTATAAACCCCTTACTTTATTTGTTTATTTTGTTTAATACTGTGCAACTGCATTTTATTTGTTGTGCTATATATCCTTTTCATTTGCACTGTGTTTGGATGGCACTCTGGAAAGGGTTAATGAATACTTAGAGACTTTTGGGACTTTGAATGAAAAGCTGGTAATTTTTTACAGCTGCCATATGGTTTAAAGAAGAGCATATTTTGGAGGGAAAAGGCCAGACTTGTCTATCACCAAAACATTTTGAATGGCTGATTTAGCTCTGTTATTGTGTCTGAAAACCTGTTTGTGTCTGGAAAAACTGCTGTGTCATTGCCATTGAGTGGTAACTTTGTATCTGTTTTGTGTTGAGTTTCTTCACTCCACCATTCCTCCAGTAAAGAAGCACACTGGTTAACTGCAGACTATGGGCCAGATTTATCATTAGCTAAAGTCACTTTAATAGAGTGAAAAAGTCGCAAAAAAATGCGTAATCGGTAAAATTGCGAATTTTTTTGCAACTCTTTCAAGCTCTGCACTAAGCTCTCCAGTTTTGTGAAAGTGGGCGTGTTGTCTTATTTAAATGAATCTCTAGACAGATTTACTATTGCGACCATTTAAAAAGTCGTAAAAAAGTCGCAAAAATGCGCAATTTCACTTAAAGGACCATTAATAAATCTGACTAGCCAAAAGTGACTTTTTCCCTGTGACAAAAATTGGCTGAATATGTTGCAGGGTTTTCTCCTTCTGGATCAACAGCTTTAGGGACAGGGACCTTACTAATAGGGGCATAGCTATAGAATTAATAGTATAAAACGAATAAAAGTTGCAATAGTAACAATAATACATACAGTAGCAATACTAGTCATAACAAGGAAAACATCTAATATCACCAATTATAATATTAATATGATACAAGCAGGAATTATATATATATATATATATATATATATATATAGTTAGAATGCTAATAATAATAAAAATGGCCAGGGTTTTTCACCTTCTCCTGGAACAACAGCATAGGCACAGTATAGTATTAACTTAAGTTACAGTATATAGCAACAATAGTATAGTGATAGTATGACAACAATAATAGTTGCAATCATAGAATACTTATACTCCACAATAAAAATAGTAAAATAAAAGACCTAAAAATCTAAATTAAAATAAATAATACTGTTTTGCTGATAAGAGCAAGACTTCAGGTTTGGATACTCTTTAAAGAGAGACTCTTAAATGAACTATAGCTACACTTCAAAGAAAGGTTTATAATAAGATTTTACTAACCACATCCCGACCGCCTAACGCAGGGATGCGTCCTACGGGCAGCCGGGATGTTCCTCCTTGATGCGTCGGCGCGTCATCTCGCGAGAGGCGAGATTTCCCGTGAACGCGCGTGCGTGTTCGCAGGATCGCGCCGGTAGGAAGTTTTACTACAGCCTGCCAGCACTGATCATGCGCTGGCAGGCTGTAGATGTAAAAAAAAAAAAGCCATCTAAATCGCATATTAGACGCTGTTCTGTAAACAGCGTCTTATATGCCTGCTGCCTGCTCCTCTGGTGGACCCTTTTGCTTGGGACCACCAAAGGACACAGGCAGCTAAAGTTAGTGCACCAATCACCCCCCCCCCCCCCGGTCACTGATTAACCCCTGATCACCCCCTGTCACCCCCCCTGTCACTAATCATCCCCCTGAAAGGCTCATTCAGACGTCCGTATGTGTTTTGCGGATCCACGGAAAACAAAACACGGACACCGGCAATGTGCTTTCCACATTTTGTGGATCCGCACATTGCCAGAACTATATAGAAAATGCCTTTTTCTTGTCAGCAATTGCGGACAAGAATAGGACATGCTCTATCTTTTGCGGAGCTGCAGCCTGATGTTTCGGGGCTGAAACCCGGAAGTTCGTGGCCGCAGCTCCGCAAATGCTGATGGGTCTGCATGCAGAATGCGGAATAGATGCGGACATTTTTGCGGTCATGTGAATGGGGCCTTACTTCGCAAGCACTCCTATGTCCTTTCCCCTCTTTTTTTTTTTTTTCACATTTTTTGACAGAGATTTTTTCATCCACATTGATTGATGCGAATGAAGAAATCTGTGCCGTTCATTTTTTTTTCTTCAGCCCAAAGGCTGAACGGAAAAAAAATCTCATTACGCGTATGCTCAATATAAGGAGAATAGCAGAAACTCCTAATGCCGGCCATACATGTAATGATTGCGGACGAAGACCCTCAAATGCCAGGTCAGTACAAACACCCCACATGTGACCCCATTTTGGAAAGAAGACACCCCAAGGTATTCCGTGAGGGGTATGGTGAGTTCATGTAAAATTTTATTTTTTGTCACAAGTTAGTGGAATATGAGACTTTGTAAGAAAAAAAAAAATTTACACTAACTTGTGCCACAAAATTTTTTTCTATGAACTCACCATCCCCTCACGGAATACCTTGGAGTGTCTTCTTTCCAAAATGGGGTCACATGTGGGGTATTTATACTGCCCTGGCATTTTAGGGGCCGTAAAGCATGAGAAGAAGGGCATTTTTACGCATTTGGATTCCAAACTACTTCTCGCGCTTTAGGACCCCTAAAATGCCAGGGCAGTATAAATACCCCACATGTGACCCCATTTTAGAAAGAAGACATCCCAAGGTATTCCATGAGGGGTATGGTGAGTTCATGTAAAATTTTATTTTTTGTCACAAGTTAGTGAAATACTTTGTAAGAAATAAAATAAAAAAAAGTCAATTTCCGCTAACTTGTGCCAAAAAAAAATCTTATATGAACTAGCCATGCCCCTCACGGAATACCTTGGGGTGTCTTCTTTCCAAAATGGGGTCACATGTGGGGTATTTATACTGCCCTGGCATTTTAGGGGCCCTAAAGCGTGAGAAGAAGTCTGGAATTCAAATGCGTAAAAATGCCCTCCTAAAAGGTACTCATTGGAATTTGGGTCCCTTTGCGCACCTAGGCTGCAAAAAAGTGTCACACATGTGGTATCGCCATACTCAGGAGAAGTAGGGCAATGTGTTTTGGGGTGTATTTTTACATATACCCATGCTGGGTGAGAGAAATATCTCTGTAAATTGACAACTTTGTATAAATTTTTTTAAAAAGTTGTCATTTACAGAGATATTTCTCACACACAATAAGGATATATGTAAAAATACACCCCAAAACACATTGCCCTACTTCTTATGAGTACGGCGATACCACATGTGTGACACTTTTTTGCAGCCTAGGTGCGTAAAATCCAACGAGTACCTTTAGGCTTTACAGGGTTGCTCACAATTTAGCCCCATCGAAAAAGCCAGAACAGTAAACACACCCCACAAATGACCCCATTTCGGAAAGTAGACACCCCAAGGTATTCACTGAGGGGCATAGTGAGTCCGTGGGAGATTTTTTTTATTTTTTTTTGCCAGAAGTTAGCAGAAATGGAAATATTATTATTTTTTTTTCCTCAGAAAGTGTCATTTTCCGCTAACTGAAAAAAAATGAAATTATACATGAACTCACCATGCCCCTCCGCGAATACTTTGGGGTGTCTTCTTTCTAAAATGGTGTCATTTGGGGGGTATTTATACTATCCTGGCATTCTAGCACCTGAAAAAACATGACAGGTGGTTAGAAAGTCAGAGCTGCTTAAAAATGCGGAAATTCACTTTTTTGCACCATAGTTTGTAAATGCTATAACTTTTACCCAAACCAATTAATATACACTTATTGCATTTTTTTTTTTTTATCAAAGACAGGTAGAACAAAAAATCTAGAGAAAAATTTATATAGGAATGTAGTTTAAAAAAAAAAAAATGTACAACAGAAAGTGAAAAATGTAATTTTTTTGCTAAAATTTCGGTCATTTTTTATTAATATCAAAAAAAGTTAAAATGTCAGCAACAATGAAATACCACCAAAAGAAAGCTGTATTAGTGAGAAGAAAAGGAGGTAAAATTAATTTGGATGGTAAGTTGTATGACCGAGCAATAAACCGTGAAAGTAGTGTAGTGCAGAATTGTAAAAAGTGGCCTGGTCATTAAGGGTGTTTAAGCTAGGGGGGCTGAGGTGGTTAAATATAATAAGTAGTATATACATATAACAGCACAACTGCAGCAGCTGGGGATCGGTTAGGTGAGTAGAGCATGTTGAGCCCCAGGGACAATTTTCAGATTGTAGATATTCTACGGTCCAAATTGCACCAAATAATGAAGTTCTGGTCTAATATACAGGTAGAAACCATACAGATAGTTTAGTAAGGAGCAATTTAGTGAATTTATTAATGCACATTTATGCATTTATTCCCCAGGTCAAAAAGAGGGACATTTATAGATAAAAGAGGGACAGAGGGACTTGGATCAAAAAGAGGAACTGTCCTTCCAAAAGAGTGACACTTGGGAGGCATGTAATAGTTGCAGTGGTAGAATAGACATACTCATAATTAGAGATGAGCGAACATTTAAAAAAAGTCCGTTGTTCGGGGTTCGGGTGGTGGTTAATTGCGCATCCCGTTATGGATTCCACAATAGCGCATATGGAATCCATAAGGGGCGGCTGCCACCAACCCGAACTGTAGAACAGCTGAAGGACCTGGCGTGACGTCACTGTCATGTGATCAGTGCAGGGGCGTGGCTCAGCACGGGATCAAATCCCGTGCTGAGCCACGCCCTGCACTGATCACATGACAGTGACGTCACGCCAGGTCCTTCAGCTGTTCTACAGTTCGGGTTGGTGGCAGCCGCCCCTTATGGATTCCATATGCGCTATTGTGGAATCCATAACGGGATGCGCAATTAACCACCACCCGAACCCCGAACAACGGACTTTTTTTAAATGTTCGCTCATCTCTACTCATAATACAATAATATTGTAAAAAAATAAATAAATGCTAATAAATATTTAGAATTAGTAGTAGTAACTAATATTAACAATTATAATAGTATTGGTACACGAGAGTGAACCAGATATTCCTGATGGAAGAGCTTGTGGGTTGGGCAAATAGGTCTCATGGCAGATTCCTTAAAATTTGGTCCCCTTGGAAGGATTTCTGCGCGTGACGGGCTGGGAAGTAAAGCGGTGATGGGCTATATACCTACATATGTCTGTATATTTTTGCGTGTAGAATAGACATTCCACCGGACTGGGCATCCAAGGCTGAGCAAACGGGTGTCTTGTCATGACGACTAATACATTTGTAACTACTCTAATTCTACTCATTGGGCTATAGGTTATTTTAGTTTATTTTTGTTTATAAAGTTTAGGTTTAGGCAGGTGTTATCCTGTTTTGATACCGTATATATTCACACGTTCTACTTCATGCAACGTCTGAGATATGTCAGATTGTATTATCTTGCATACACTGTATGAACTGACTATATGCTTTGTCTTACTGGTGTTGATCTAATATTTTTTTGTGATCTTAAATAAAAAGAGATATGTTAAAAAAGAAAAATGTAATAATAGTATCGTAATGATAAGGTTAATGTAGGGACCCACTTGAAAGGGGTCTCCGTGAAGTGGCAAGTGGGCTTATACATTTTGATAAAAATGCATACTAAGGCCTCATGCACACGACCGTTTTTATATGCTGTCCGCAAAAAGGGGTTCCGTTGTTCAGTGATCCGTGTCCGTTTTTGCCTTCCGTTGTGTTTCCGTGTGTCTTCCGTTTTTTTTAGCGGACAGGACCCAAAAGATTTTACCAAAAGACAGGCTGACAATTTTTCCCAAGTGCCTGCCAAGGGATCCGCAAAAAAAACGGACACGGAACACGGATGACACACGGATGGCCATCCGCATTTTTTCACGGACCCATTGACTTGAATGGGTCCGTGAACCGTTTTTCACGGACAAGAATAGGACAGGTTATATTTTTCTGACGGATTGGAATAACGGACCACGGACGCGGAAGACAAACGGTGCATTTGCCGAGGTTTCCACGGACCCATTGAAAACCAATGGGTCCGCAGAAAATCACGAAAAACGGAGCAACGGACACGGAATCACACAACGGTCGTGTGCATGAGGCCTAAGAAGTAGGGATGTCCCGATACCATTTTTTTAACACTTTTTTTAAAATACTTTTACTTAAAGGGAGTCTGTCACCAGCATAGTAGCATAATTTTTTTTTATGAATCCTTGTTTAATAAAGTACCTTATTTCCATAACTGTTGGTGGTTTTCTTTTTCGTCTTGTCATTTCTTGTAAAAACCGCTTATTCAGATATGCAAATGAAGGTCTTAGGAGCCCAGAGGGGAGTTCCTCCTTTAGCAAGGAGCCCAGGAACGCCCCCCTGATGTGCGAGGCTAAATACTAGGCCCAGCCCCCCCCCCGCCAGCTCCTCTCTGTGCGGCAAATATCCCCGCTCCGGCTCTCGCCTGCATCCCGAAATCTCGCAGTGCCAGCTATTGCCTGCGCCCGCGCGCTTCCTTCTCACTGAGGTAACATCGCTTTGGAAAGCGTCACTGGGCTCGGCGCATGCCCAGTGACGCTTTCCAGAGCGATGTTACCTCAGTGTGAATCGCTGGCACTGCGCCTGCACGAGATTTCAGTATGCAGGCGAGAACCGGAGCGGGGATATTTGGCGCACAGAGAGTAGCTGGCGGGGGGGGGGCGGAGTATTTAGCCTTGCCTCTGGGAGGCGATTTTACAGATTATAGGCGTTCGTTTTTTAAAATTTTAGGCGGGCACAGCACATCAGGGGGGCGTTCCTGGGCTCCTTGCTAAGGCTGGGAACACACCTAAGCGTTTCTGAATCGCGCGTATGACGCGCGTTTTTGCAACTAAGAAACACGCATCATACGCGCGATTCAGTGATGCACCACTATTTTAGCATGGCCCATAGGCGCGTTAAAATGCCCCAAAGAAGCTCATGCTGAAGCGACAGCGTTTGGCGTTCAGCAGTTCAAACGCGCTGTAAAATGCCCAAATGTGAACCATGCCCATAGGGAAGCATGGCTTTCCACATGTTGTGCGTTTTACAGCGCGTTTGAAGGTTAATGTAGGGACCCACTTGAAAGGGGTCTCCGTGAAGTGGCAAGTGGGCTTATACATTTTGATAAAAATGCATACTAAGAAGTAGGGATGTCCCGATACCATTTTTTTAACACTTTTTTTTAAATACTTTTACTTAAAGGGAGTCTGTCACCAGCATAGTAGCATAATTTTTTTTTATGAATCCTTGTTTAATAAAGTACCTTATTTCCATAACTGTTGGTGGTTTTCTTTTTCGTCTTGTCATTTCTTGTAAAAACCGCTTATTCAGATATGCAAATGAAGGTCTTAGGAGCCCAGAGGGGAGTTCCTCCTTTAGCAAGGAGCCCAGGAACGCCCCCCTGATGTGCGAGGCTAAATACTAGGCCCAGCCCCCCCGCCAGCTTCCTCTCTGTGCGGCAAATATCCCCGCTCCGGCTCTCGCCTGCATCCCGAATCTCGCAGTGCCAGCTATTGCCTGCGCCCGCGCTTCCTTCTCACTGAGGTAACATCGTTGGAAAGCGCCACTGGGCTCGGCGCATGCCCAGTGACGCTTCCAGAGCGATGTTACCTCAGTGTGAATCGCTGGCACTGCGCCTGCACGAGATTTCAGTATGCAGGCGAGAACCGAGCGGGATATTTGGCGCACAGAGAGTAGCTGGCGGGGGCGGAGATTTAGCCTTGCCTCTGGGAGGCGATTTTACAGATTATAGGCGTCTGCTTTTTAAAATTTTAGGCGGGCACAGCACATCAGGGGGCGTTCCTGGGCTCCTTGCTAAGGCTGGGAACACACCTAAGCTGCTTGAATCGCGCATGATGACGCTGCTTTTGCAACTAAGAAACACGCATCATACGCGCGATTCAGTGATGCACCACTATTTTAGCATGGCCCATAGGCGCGTTAAAATGCCCCAAAGAAGCTCATGCTGAAGCGACAGCGCTTGGCGTTAGCGTTAAAGAACGCGCTGTAAATGCCCAAATGTGAACCATGCCCATAGGGAAGCATGGCTTTCCACATGTTGTGCGTTTTACAGCGCGTTTGAAGGTTAATGTAGGGACCCACTTGAAAGGGGTCTCCGTGAAGTGGCAAGTGGGCTTATACATTTTGATAAAAATGCATACTAAGAAGTAGGGATGTCCCGATACCATTTTTTTAACACTTTTTTTTAAATACTTTTACTTAAAGGGAGTCTGTCACCAGCATAGTAGCATAATTTTTTTTTATGAATCCTTGTTTAATAAAGTACCTTATTTCCATAACTGTTGGTGGTTTTCTTTTTCGTCTTGTCATTTCTTGTAAAAACCGCTTATTCAGATATGCAAATGAAGGTCTTAGGAGCCCAGAGGGGAGTTCCTCCTTTAGCAAGGAGCCCAGGAACGCCCCCCTGATGTGCCGTGCCCGCCTAAAATTTAAAAAAACAAACGCCTATAATCTGTAAAATCGCCTCCCAGAGGCGAGGCTAAATACTAGGCCCAGCGCTGAAAAACGCTTAGGTGTGTACCTAGGGTAAAGGAGGAACGCCCCTCTGGGCTCCTAAGACCTTCATTTGCATATCTGAATAAGCGGTTTTTACAAGAAATGACAAGATGAAAAAGAAAACCACCAACAGTTATGGAAATAAGGTACTTTATTAAACAAGGATTCATGAAAAAAAAATTATGCTACTATGCTGGTGACAGATTCCCTTTAAGTACTCACCGATACCAATTATAACAATGAAATAAATAACACATAATTTAGTCATAGGGGAGATTTATCAAACCTTGTACAAAGAAACAGCGGTGCAGTTGCTGATAGCAATGCAAAAAATTAAAGCTGGAATTTGGTTGCTATGGACAACTGCTTTACTTTTGCTTTGTACAAGGGTTAATAAATTAATAAATGGGCATATAACAGTGTTTCCCAACCAATGTGCCTCTAGCTGTTGCAAAACTACAATTTCTGGATCTGGATCTCCTTCCTGATTTCTTATGACTGCGCATTCTTCCATCTGAAGAGCTACTGGAAGAGGAACGCTTCATTGTGAACAATGCCCTGCAGAACCGGATGATGAATGCCACACAACTCCAGGCACATTTAAGGGAGGTGAGATGCACCCAAATGCCACGTCAGACCATTCAAAACCGTTTACATTAGCGTGGTCTGCGTGCTAGGCGACCTGCAAGGGAAGCTGACCACAGGTGTCATTGTCTTGCATGGGCCAGGGGGAATCTAAGCTGGACGAGGGACCAGCGGGCCTCAGTGCTGTCAATTCACACTAAGTAGAAATGTTGGCCGCCAACGGTGTTGGAGACAGCAAAGAAAGCGCTATGCATCAGCCACTCTTGTCACAAGACGAGCCTTTAGTGGTGGTGGTGTTACAGTGTGGGCAGGTGTGTCTAGTCAATACAGAACTGCCCTACAGTTTGTGAATGGTACAGTGACAAGCCCATACATCATTAATCCAGTCATTGTGCCTCTGCATGAACAACATAGGCCTAATTACATCTTCATGGACGACAATGCGCCAGCTCATCGAGGCTACATCATTAGGGAACACGGGTGACGCTAGAGAGGCTTGTCCCCGTCTGCCATTGGCTGTTCCCCCTGAAACCGAATGTTTTCATCTGTGTACGGGGAGAAGCAGCAGCAGCGAGGGGACCAGGATCGGCACTGGGAGCAGGCTAAGTATATAACCTGTGAGGGGCCCTGCACATGGGGGGCTGTTTGAGAAATTGGATAACCCCTTTAAGCTAGGTTCACCTCTGCAGCACTTCTCAGTAAAAACAGGAAAATACTTTTTTTTTTTAAAAGCACAGGATGTAGTATATGATGGAACCAACGGTGGTGGACGGACCCCATCGGGATTGAGTATATGATGGAACAAACAGTGTCAGACAGACACCACTTATTATAATGGAGAAAAGACAAAGGTAATAGTGGCTCACTACCTTAACAAATGAGTGGTGCTACAAAGCCCTGTTGATCCACCCAACCAACACAATTATATATAAAGAAAGTTAAAAATTGGGCTGAGCACTCAAATACTGGAGTACTGCATACATAAGGTCATAAATTTATAATATTTATTCTTTGCAAGGCATACACAAGGTAAACCCCAAAACGCGTTTGGTCAGGACCTGCTTTATTTACAGATGAGCAGCTGTATATTTGCCTTTATCCACCATCTTCTTTGAAGAATTGCAGATTGAAAGAAATCGCTCTGGAATCCCACCGACTCCCTGGTGTTGCCGGGCACTGGCTGTATTATACACCTTGAGATTTCTGTGAATATCTGAACGTATTACTTATCACAAACTTCGTCAATTGAGGACCATATGAACGGGCCCATTCACAAAGGACACTTACAGCAATAGAAGCCGTCCGGAAAGGTAAAATGCATTTAAGGCATTGTAGTACAGTGGGATGTCACAAATACACCGCAAATCCTTCTGCCATATCGCCTTATTTTATGACTGTTTTACAGATTATTATATGACCGCTTCACATTTTACTAATCTGTCCTGGAAGAGTGTGGGCATTTTCCTGCAGGTGGACATACACACCTGTTTAATTAATTAATGACACTGGCAAACTGAACTTGAGGTGTATACACACTCACTATTAAACCCCTTAAGGACACGGCCCTATTTCACCTTAAGGACCAGGCCATTTTTTGAAAATCTGACCAGTGTCACTTTATGTAATGATAACTTTAAAATGGTTTTACTTATCCTGGCGATTCTGAGATTGTTTTTTCGTCACATATTGTACTTCATGACACTGGTAAAATGGAGTCAAAAAATTTTTTTTTATTTATAACAAAAATACCAAAAATTTACCTAAAATTTTTTTTTTAAATTAGCAATTTTCCAAGTTTCAATTTCTCTATTTCTATAATACATAGAAATACCGCCAAAAAAAGTTATTAATTTACATTCCCCATATGTCTACTTCATGTATGGATCATTTTGGGAATGCCATTTTATTTTTTGGGGACGTTACAAGGCTTAGAAGTTTAGAAGCAAATCTTGAAAATTTTCTGAAATTTTCAAAAACCCACTTTTTAGGGACCAGTTCAGGTTTGAAATCAGTTTGAGAGGCTTACATAATAGAAACCACCCCAAAATGACCCCATTCTAGAAACTACACCCCTCAAGGTATTCAAAACTGATTTTACAAATGTTGTTAACCCTTAAGGTGTTCCACAAGAGTTAATGGAAAATGAAGACAAAATTTCAGAATTTCGATTTTTTTTTGGGGAAAATTTTCCATGTTAATCCATTTTTTCAAGTCACCAGGCAAGGGTTAGCAGCCAAACAAAACTCAATATTTATTGCCCTGATTCTGTAGTTTATATAAACACCCCATGTGTGGTCATAAACTACGGTACGGGCACACGGCAGGCTGTAGAGGCAAAGGAGCGCCAAGTGGTTTTTAAAAGGCAGATTTTGCCGGAATGGTTTTTAGACACTATGTCCCGTTTGAAGCCCCCCTAATGCATCCCTAGAGTAGAAACTCCAAAAAACTGACTCCTTCTAAGAAACTACACCCCTCAAGGTATTTAAAACTGATTTTACAAACTTTGTTAACCTTTTAGGTGTTCCACAAGAGTTATTGGCAAATGGAGATGAAATTTCAGATTTTTTGGCACATTTTCCATTTTAATCCCTTTTTTCCAGTAACACAGCAAGGGTTAACAGCCAAACAAAACTCAATATTTATTGCCCTGATTTGTAGTTTGCAGAAACACCCCATATGTGGTCGTAAACTCCTGTATGGCCAAACAGCAGGGCTCAGAAGGAAAGGAACGCCATATGGTTTTTGGAAGGCAGATTTTACTGGACTGGTTTTTAGACACCATGTCAGATATGAAGCCCCCCTGATGCAACCCTAGAATAGAAACTCCAAAAAAGTGACCCCATTTTGGAAACTACAGGATAAGGTGGCAGTTTTGTTGGTACTATTTTAGGGTAAATATGATTTTGGTTCCTCTATATTACACTATTTTTGAGGCAAGGTAACAAAAAATAGAAATTCAGAAATTTCATCTCCATTTGCCAATAACTCTTGTGGAACACCCAAAGGGTTAACAAAGTTTGTAAAATCAATTTTGAATACCTTAAGGGGTGTAGTTTCTTAGATGGAGTCACTTTTATGGAGTTTCTACTCTAGGGGTACATTGGGGGGGCTTCAAATGGGACATGGTGTTAAATAACCAGTCCAGCAAAATCCGCCTTCCAAAAACCATATGGCGTTCCCTTCCTTCTGCACCCTGCCATTTGTCTATACAGCAGTTTACAACCACATATGGGGTGTTTCTGCAAACTACAGAATCGGGGCTGTTAACCCTTACTTTGTTACTGGAAAAATGGATTAAAATGGAAAATTTGAAAGAAATAGCTGTTTTGGGACCATTTTTATTTTTTGTTATTTACATAGTGGATCTGACAGGTTAGATCGTGTGCTATTTCTATAGAACAGGTTGTTACGGACGCGACAATACCAAATAAGACAAATTTTGGGGAATTTTTGTTTCAGTTTTTCATAACAAAGCATTTGTGAAAAAAATGATTTTTTAGTGTCTCCACATTCTGAAAGCCATATTTTATTTTATTTTTTGGGCGACAGTCTTATGTAGTGGCTCATTTTTTGCGGGATGTGATGGCGGTTTGATTGGCACTATATTAGGGTGCATATGACATTTTGGTTGCTTGCTATTGCACTTTTTGTGACGTAAGGTGATAAAAATGGCTTTTGACACCGTATTTATATATATTTTTTTTGCTGTTTTCACCTGAGGGGTTAGTTCATGTGTTATTTTTATAGAGCAGGTTGTTATGGACGCGAGATACCTAATATGTATACTTTTTATTTATTTAATTAAGTTTTACACAATAATAAAAAATTTTAAACAAAAAAAAATCATGTTTTAATGTCTCCATAGTCTGAGAGTCATATTTTTATTTTTTTGGGCTATTGTTCTATGTAGGGTATAAACTTTTGCGGGATGAGATGACGGATTGATTGAGACTATTTTGGGGTCCATATAAATTTTTGATCACTTGCTATTTCACTTTTTGTGATGTGAGGTGACACATTTTTTTACGGTATTTACATGAGGGGTTAGATCATGTGAACTTTTTATAGAGCACGTTTTTACGGACGCGGCGATACATAATATGTATACTTTTATTTTTTATTTTACTTTAACACAATAACAGCATTTCAGAAAAAAAAATCATGTTATAATGTCTGCATAGTCTGAGAGCTATAATTTTTTTATTTTTTGGGGCGATTGTCCTATTTAGGGGCTCATTTTTGGCATTGGCATTTTTGGCTTGGTATTACACTTTTTGTGATGTAAGGAGACAAAAAAAATGACTTTTTTTACACCATTTTTTTTTTATGGTGTTCACCTGAGGGGTCAGGTCATGTGATATTTTTATAGAGCAAGTTTTTACGGATGCGGCGATACATAATATGTGTAGTGTATTTTATTTTTTTAATTTTTATTCAGTGATTTGTGTGTTTTTTTTATTTTTTTACATTTTTTTTTTGACCCAGACCCACTTGGTTCTTGAAGATCCAGTGGATCTGGTGTCTATATAATACAGTACACTATATAGTGTACTGTACTGTATTTTTAACTTTTCACTAGTCTGGTCAGACTTCTGAGAGTTACATTACCATGGCAAGCATGACGCATCTGAAAGCGTCCTGCTGCCATGGTAACCATCACCCGCTGCCAGAACTGAGCAGGGGGTTATAACATAAATAATAATTGCAAGTCTGAGGTACTGTAAGCTGGCCAGGGGAGCTGCAGGATACCCTGACGAGCACATTGTGTAGAGTGGGCAGTGTGTGCGGATGTTAACTTGTTAGAACACTGCATTTCCTAACTGGGTCAAGAAAGGCAGTAGGACTGGTCCACAATGCCCTGGACATACCAAAGGCTGGTCAATGCTCCCTTCATGAATACCAGATGGGAAAGGCCATGGTAGCTAATTGCGCTCCACCCCGTGAAAACTAGTGTTGGTCCTATCCACAATATGCATAATAGTAGTAGGTGCTTTCCAACCCTCCTGTGGCCATCATTAGTCTATGAACATTATTTAGTTTATTTATTTTATGCACTTATATAGATATATTCAGCAGAGCTTTACAGACATTGGCATCAAGCTGTCCCCAAAGGGGCTCACAATTAGAATTCCCTATCAGTATGTCTTTGGAGTGTGGGAGGAAACCAGAGCTCCTGGAGGAAACTCACGCAAACATGGGGAGAACATAGAAACTCCATGCAAATGTTGTCCTCAGTCAGATTAGAACTTAAGACCCCAGTGCTGTAAGGCATCACTGAGCCACCGTGCTGCCCATATATAATTTGCCATTGATCGCTGTGTGATTGGTTGTGTGATCACTGACCAAGCACCTGGGTTACAGTATTTTTTTCATTTATCAATAGTGTGTCTCAATGTGGCAACTGTAAAGCAAAGCTCTGTACTGCCATTAACAGCTCAGATAAGATAGCTTTCCCCATAATCATGTACATAAAATGGAATAAAAATAATCTACAATCAGAAAAAAATAACGAATTAGAAAAAAATGAATGTTTCACTATATAGTTTAATTTAATAAAATACTGTAGCTATACGAATCTTGATGAAAATCGAACATGTGTATTTAGTTGATTTCACCAGACATTAGGCCTCTGGAAGCAGTGTCTGATGATGTGTTGATGTATCAATCCAAATAGAAGCAAGCTGGCTGCAATCGTGTGCCATGAGCTGAAACTGCTGATAGACTCCTATTTCCTGGAAGATTGAAATTGCTCACATTTTGTCACCATCTGGTTGGCCCATAGACAGATATTCTGTGGGATATAAAGAATTCTCTCAACATATATGTGCTCTAGTACCATCAAGAGACCTTTAACCATAAGCTCAGATTTGAGTAATCTAAGATGGACTGGTTGCTAGGGATGTGTTGCTTGGTAACCCCATATAAACAGCTGTTGCTTTAAGGCAGTGTATCTGTTACAGAAAGGTACAGCATTGAGACATTGTATAGAACGCCTAGCATATTTTAGGCAAAGCAAGAAATAAGCTGAAATCATTCTGTATTTATATATATTAAGTAAATCTAAGTTTATATAATAGACAGCAGGTCAGACTTTATTAAACTGTCACTGTATGTTTGCATAAATCAAAGTACAGATGAATATTAAAACTTTGGGGTCGGCAATGAAAGATTTACAAATTTTAGGGGTTAAAAGTCTAAACAGCTTTAATTTTCGATCTAACACAAGATAGTGGCATGCAACTTCATTGGTCACATTTATGCATCCACATGTGCGTGGCATACACAAAATATATCACCTTGCCCTTCTGAGCACTAACTATGCATCAAGTTATCTCGCCTATGTAAGTCAAAACCAACACAGGGGTATCAGGTAGAGTTGAGCGAACCCGAACCCGAATATTTTCGTAATTGTTCGGGTTTGTTGTTTGGCGGATTTTATTGTGCTTGTTAAAAAGCTGCTGGGCAGCCAATCAACAAGCGTCTAACTACTTTGCCCTTAGAAGCCATCACAGCCATGCCTACTAATGGCATGGCTGTGATTGGCTAAGTGCATCATGTGACCCAGCCTCTACATAAGCTGGAGTCATGTAGCGCCACACGTCACTCTGCTGCTCTTAGTGTAGGGACAGGTTGCTGCTGATGCCCTCAGGGAGAGAACATGAAACAAGCTTAGCTGATAATATCTGATATCAGAATTGCAATCTACAACCTTTTTTTATTCTTGTGGGTGCAATGGCAGTGTTTTTTTTATGAGGCCAGTGACAAAGACTGTTTTCTTTGTGTGAGTGGTTGGTGTCGGCGGCCATTTTGTGCAAGTGACATGCACTTGCAGCTGCATATGTGCCAGGGATAGTAATTGAATCCAGTCTTTTTACTTCATTTGGCAAAATTTACCCATTTTTAAGTGCACCTGCACTGCATATCTGGCTGGGGAAGGCAAAAATAATACTGTTACTCCGTTTGTGATTTTAGGGACCTAGGGGGAGATAATTTTGTTCTGTAAAGTACTGTACCCCTGTGCTGCATATATCCTTGTCATTAATTCTATAAATCCATCAGATTCTGGGCATTTTTTATTTTTTTGTGCTAAAAAGTACATTTGCTCTGTGCACTAACTACATTTGTGATAGTGAAAAAAGTAACCTGTAAGACTTCCGGTTCTGGCGCTGGTATGTGAGGACGTGGCAAGCTCGGCTCCTCACCACAAGACACAGCTGACTCGCTATATTTCTCCCTCCTGCGCTGCAGGAGGCCGAAAATCTACCTACTGCCCTTGTCAGACGCATGGAGCGTTATTTGCTCCGAAGCGGGCACAAAATTAAAACTTCCAGCCACGGGATACCAGACAACAGCAACTCACCTGCCAAGATGACGCCGACTCCCTCGCTAGTGGCGCAGCACGGTGACAGAGATGGAGGCCAGAAAGAGCGCAAAGATGCATCGGTAAGTACTCAGGCAGACATGTTTGACTCTGAGGGTGGTCCGGTAGATATAAAATTACTGGCGATTAAAGTAGCTAAACAACTGGCCCTGGATCTTATCGCCTCCCTGTCTTCCACTATACTAGCGGCACTGAACAAGCTGCAGGAGGAGGTGGCGCTGCACCACCATAGGTTCAAGGAGATTGAGCAGAGGGTGGTGTGCATGGAGGAGGATGCGGCGGACACTATAGCCCAACAAAAAGAACTGACTCAGCTGGTAAGTCACCTGCATGAAAAGGTAGAGGACCTCGAAAATAGGCCTCAAAGCAATTTGAGACTAGTAGGGATACCTGAATCGGTGCCCCCTCAAGACCTCCACCGTATGTTTGAGGTGGACTTGCCCCAAGCACTGGGCCTAACTGGAAGGTGAAAAGTGGAGAGAGCACACCGTGTGGGGCCGTTAAGGGACTGGGCTTCAAAATCTGCTAACCTACGACTTCTCAGTTAAAGAGGACATTTTAAGGGCCTACAGCAGTGGTCCTCAACTCCAGTCCTCAGGGCCCACCTGCCGGTCATGTTTTCAGGATTTCCTTAGTATTGGGCAGCTGATATAATTAGTGTCCATTCATTAGGATTTACCACATGCATTCATTCTGTGGGATATTCCTAAATCCTGACCGGCAAGTGGGCCCTGAGGACTGGAGTTGGGGAACCCTGGCCTACAGGATGAGACGGGAACCACTTCGTGTCTGAGGCCACAAGGCTTTGGTATTTTCGGATTATTCTTCTGAAACCACGCGGAAACGCAGAGCTTTCAGTATGTATGCTCAGAGTTATACAAGAAGGGAGTCAGATTTCAATTGTTGTACCCCGCCACCCTCAAGATTCACCAATATACAGACCCCAAAGAGGCTGAAGACCATCTACGTCGCTGGGAGGAAAGACCGCCATCTCAACGTGAAGCAGAACGCAGGACCCCAGAAGAACCGGCAGATCAGCAACGATGGAGTCATGTTCCGAGTGATCTGATGCCCTCTGCCACAGGCTCTCCTAAAGAACAGAGGTCTCTGACCAGACAGCGTTCTGGAACTCCTTGAGTGGAATAGCTTATTCCTAAAGTTAATTTGAAGAGGCGTACGGAGTTGCACTGAAAAAGCAGATTTACTCGTGGTGAGATAATGTCGGGTATACCAGAAAAAAGTCACAATATTAGAAAGTTATGTCACTGTATACGTTAACAATGTTGGTTTTCTTAGTTACCGTTCAGTTATCATTGTTTCGGAGGAACAACTGCTCAAGCTTAATGCCCCAATAATGGCAGTTTAATCCACTATTAAAACGTTTCCTTCAGGCAAGGCACCTGGCCCAGATGGCTACACGTCTGATTTTTACAAAGCTTTGAGTCAACAAATAGCTCCAACATTAACGATGGTATATTCATCTTTGTTAGGCCTCATTCACACGACCGTATGGCTTTTTCAGTATTTTGCGGTCCGTATTTTGCGGATCCGTTGTTCCGTTTTTTTCTTCCGTTGTGTTTCTGTATCGGTTCCGTTTTTCCGTTCCGTTTTTCCATATGGCATATACAGTATACAGTAATAACATAGAAAAAAATGGTCTGGTCTTAACATTTTCAATAGATGGTTCCGCAAAAAACGTAACGGATACGGAAGACATACAGATGCACTTCCGTATGTTTTCTGTTTTTTTTGCGGACCCATTGACTTGAATGGAGCCACTGAACGTGATTTGCGGACAAGAATAGGACATGTTCTATATTTAAACTGAAAGGAAAAACGGAAAAACGGAAACGGAAGGCATACGGAGACACTTCAGTATTTTTTGCAGTCCCATTGAAGTGAATGGTTCAGTATACTGTCAGTACACTGAACTGAAAAAACGGCCAGTATACGGTCCGCAAAATACTGTCGTGTGAATGAGGCCTTAGGAGGACAGGATATACCAGACCATATGAATACAGCATTGATAACCCTTATACATAAAACGGGAAAGGATCCTGATCATCCTTTGTCATACAGGCCCATTTCCTTTTGATTGAAAAATATTCTCTGAGAGAGTTTCAGATGATCCAATATGAACAGGTGAAAGCAGCTATTCATACTAACTTAATCTTGGTGCATACAGAAATAGGGAGGAATGTTCTGGACAAACTTCTGGGACTGGATGGGGGGAAATCATTACTGTCCAATCTCTATTATGATTTGCAGAAGGAGGATTCTCAATACAATAATGCTAGGAACTTTAGCCACTGGGAACAGCACATGAGAGGGGAAAATTTTTCTCAAGCTATACTGAAAGGATGGCTAACAGTGTGAAAGCACATCATAAATGAGGCATGGAGAGATATGCAACTAAGGATTATGCATAGAGCCATATACGGCTTTAATATACCCCCTCATCCGCTTAGGCCAGATCGTATCACACACTGCCCTAAGTGTGGTTTTGGAGGTTTGGACCTCTTCCACGGTCTTTGGTCTTGCCCCAAAAGTGGTAGGCTCTGGTCTGGGGTGGGTTTCACGGTATATAACATCTGGGGAAGGAGATTTGCACTAAATCCCCTATACTATATTTGTTTCATTTTGAGGAGGTCAGTGAGGACGGAAAATGTCCCCCACAGCTGTTTCATTCCATATGTATGGTTACTAAACGTCTTATCTTACAATCTTGGCTGCAAACAGACCCACCGACGATAGAGGGAGTTAAATAACAGCTCAAAAATCTTTTTCATTTGGAGAGGTTAGCGATTATTCCTACAAAAGACAGGCATACATGAAATGGTGATGTTTTATTGTAAAGTTCTTGTCTGACGAAGAGACTCGTATTGTGGTTCAGCCATTTACATTAACGGATTGGTACCTTACATGAACAGATGAAAGGAACCTTGGGGAGGCTGAGATTATCAGGTGACTGTTTGGCATGAGTCTAGTGATGTATAGGTTGTGATTAATACGTCTTGCTTCACAGGGCCGCCGCAACGTAGCATTTTCTTCTCCTTAGATATTATATGGACACTTCACAACTTAGGTCGACCTTAGGAAGTACTTAGTGGTATCCCGCTGTTTTGTTTTTATGTATTACTGGTACCCTAGTACAAGAGGGCCTGCAAGCCCCGATTAATAATTCCTGTGTCTAAATGTTTTATGCTTGTTGAGGGCATGTTGCCCATGTGTTGTTGTCTTTGAAACTTTCAAAAGAAATAAAAATTATTTAAAATAAAAATAAAAAAAAGAATCTGTAAATCCATCTGTTTCACTGTGGGTTAAAAAATTATTATTATTTTTTTATCATTAAATGCCTTTTCTGCCTGCTCAGCAAATCTGATACTGAAAAATAATCAGTAAATCCATCTGTTTCACTGGGGTTGAAAAAATCCTCTTTTTTCTCCTATAAAGTTACCTTATTGCCTTGTACTGCAAATCAAATAAAATCAGTAAATTCCACTGAGACATTGTGGGTGGAAAAAAACACGTAATTTTTGTCACAAAGTAAATTTATGGCCTGCTCGGTACTAGTGCTAGTGAAAGAATTTTATTTGCATCCGTCAGTTTCACTGGGGTTGAAGAAAGCATATATTTTGTTGAAATAAATTCCGTCCTCTTCCTGCACAGGCAATCTTGATAGTAAAAAATAATCTGTTAATTCAGCTGTTTCACTGGGGTTGAAAAAAATCCCCTATTTTTTCCTATCAGGTACCGTATTTTTCGCCCTATAAGACGCACTTTTCCCCCCCAAAAGTGGGGTAAAAATAGTGCTGCGTCTTATAGGACGAATGCAGCAAACACTGATACACCGCCGCGCTGCTGAACAGCGCAGCCGGCGTGTGTATCAAGGAGGAGGGGCTGGGGGCGGCAGTCTTGTTTGCTAATGACCGCGGGGCCTGTTGCAGTAAATGTATTCTACTACACCGGGCCCGCTGTAGTAATGTTATGGCAGTGATTAAAACTTATAACACTAAATCCATGCTGTATTACCCTACCTAATGTACGATCGCCGGCAGGAGGCCGGGCGGGCGGCGGCAGCGTAACGTCACGCGCCCACTCTGCACACTTTATGAATGAAGCAGGCGGCGCAGGCAGTGGTCAGTTACGCTTCCGCCGCCTGCCCGGCCTCCTGCCTGCGACCATACATTAGGTAGGGTAATACAGCATGGATTTAGTGTAGTGAAGATTATAGTTTTAATCACTGCCTATAACATTACTACAGTGGGCCCGGTGTAGTAGAATACAGTTACTGCACGGGCCCCACTGTCATTAGCAAACAAGATGCCGACCCCCACCCCCTGTATTGGAGGTCATTACACCCACTGTATGGGGGCATCTGTGGATGTGGATATGTACACATAGCATGTCATCCACAGATCCCCCCCATAGCAGTGCCATCCCCAGATGCCCCCATACAGTGCCATCCCCAGAATCCCCCATACAGTGCCACCCACAGATTCCCTCATACAGTGCCACCCACAGATTCCCTCATACAGTGCCACCCACAGATGCCCCCATACAGTGCCATCCACAGATGCCCCCATACAGTGCCACCCACAGATGCCCCCATACAGTGCCATCCACAGATGCCCCCATACAGTGCAATCCACAGATGCCCCCATACAGTGCAATCCACAGATGCCCCCATACAGTGCAATCCACAGATGCCCCCATAACAGTGCAATCCACAGATGCCCCCATAACAGTGCAATCCACAGATGCCCCCATACAGTGCAATCCACAGATGCCCCCATAACAGTGCCATCCCCAGATTCCCCCATAACAGTGCCATCCCCAGATCCCCCATAACAGTGCATCATAATAGTGTCATGCACAGAACACAGTTAGTAAAAAACCCACCAAAAGTACACCTTTTGGTTCAAAATATTTTTTTTCTTATTTTCCTCCTCAAAAACCTAGGTGCGTCTTATGGGCCGGTGCGTCTTATAGGGTGAAAAATACGGTACCCTATTGCCTTGTACTGCAAATAAAATAAAATCTGTAAATTCCATTGGGACATTGTGGGTGAAAAAAACACAACATTTTTGGCAGTAAGTAATTTTGCGCCATGCTCTCTACTACTGCTAGTGTAAGAAAGTAATTTACATTCGTCTGTTTCATTTGTGGGTGAAGAAATCATATATTTTGTTGAAATAAATTCCGTATTCTGCCTGCACAGCCAATCTGCTAGTGAAAAATAATCAGTAAATCCATCTGTGTCACTGGGGGTTAAAAAATCCTATTTTTTTTTTACATAAACTGCCTTTACTGTCTACACCGACAATCTGCTAGTGAAAATAATCAGTAAATACATCTGTGTCACTGGGGGTGAAAAAATCCTCTTTTTTTTCCTATAAAGTATCGTATTGCCTTGTACTGCAAATCAAACTAAGGCCCCATGCACACGACCGTTGTTTGTTTCCGCGTCCGTTCCTTTTTTTTCACGGATAGGATGCTTCCCCATTCATTTCAATGGGTCCGTCAAAAAATGCGGATGGTCAACCGTTTTTGTTCCGCATCCGTGATCCGTGTTTTCATTCCGTCAAAAAAATAGTGCATGTCCTATTTTTTTCACGTTTGCGGACAAGGATAGGCATTTTTACAATGGATCTGCCATAAAAATCGGATCCGTCAAAAAAAACGGTCCGTCATCGTTTTTTTTTGACGGACGCAAAATTTCAAGGAGGAGCGGACGCGGAGGCAGGCAACGGTCGTGTGCATGTAGCCTAAATCAGTAAACTCCACTGGAATATTGTAGTTGAAAAGAAAATATTTTTTGCCATAATGAAACCCTGAGGCCTGCGCTGTGTATCTGACATTTAAAAAAAAAAAACAGTAAATCCATCTATTAAATTGTTTGGGGACATTGCAACGGTTGTTAGGCCAGTCATTCACAAGTAGCTTGGAGGTGGTGTTCCTGCTGCACTACATACCTGACTTGGCAATATATATTCTGTAAATTAGGTGGCGTCCTGATTGTTAGGTTGATCTGTGCCCCTCATTTCTTTCAAAGTGGTGTGGCCTTAACCAATCTTTTATCTTTATCACACTACCAGGGCCGATTGGGCAGGGAACAAAGTGTAATAAATTCATCTGTCACTTAGATGTGTGACCTAAACCAATCTTTTCTGTTTATGACACAGGCACAGCATACCTGACAGGGAACAAGTGTTATTAAATTTGTCTGTTACTTCGTTGGTCGACCGAAAAGAATGAGGAGGGCGTCAAATAAGGGATGTACCCCTTGTTTGTTTACAAGTACCCCTGCACTGCATACCTGACTTGGAAATATATTCAGCAAATTTGTTGGAGTTGAGATGGTTGGGGGATCTGTACCCCTTCTTTCTTTCAAAGTACCCCTGCACTGCATACCTGACTTGGAAATATATTCAGCAAATTTGTTGGAGTTGAGATGGTTGGGCGATCTGTACCCCTTCTTTCTTTCAAAGTACCCCTGCACTGCATACCTGTCGGCAACAACAATGTATTTGGTTTTATTTGTGTTTTTTTTTATTTTTATAAATTGAGGTGACCACAAAACAAAGAGAAATATAAAAAACAAAACAAAGAGTAAGTGCGCAGTGGTATAACAATGGTTGGGGGAGGCCCGTATACATGTCTATTCTGCATAAGGTACGAACAAGTCAGGTGGGAACCATGCCTGGTTGTTTTTAATGAACATGAGATTGTCCATATTGGCTGTGGACAGCAGGCTGCGCTTGTCTGTGATAACGCCCCCAGCAGTGGTAAACACAAATTCAGACAATACACTGGCTGCAGTACAACCCGTACTGAGGGACAGCCTCCGCCATAAGGTTTTTAAAACTCTTCATCCATTTCCACCAGCATGTATATAATTTAATTTGTTTATTTAGTTTATCTGAGTTATAGTTATTTAAATATGTTTCTAAGTAAATTTGTAAATAGTTTGTGAATGGGCATTAATGAGTGGTTTGAGTGAAATGGGGGGGGGGGGTGTAGGGTGGGAGGCTGGTAGGGTTGATTTTCTATTTTTTAAATGTTCCTTGTATATTTTTTTTTTACTATTTATAATAAAAAGTCCTGATAACCGTGGAAAGGTTAACCAAAAGATGGGCACAGATGGCGTTGTGCTGTGCATACCTGATTTTGTCTGCCAATTGGTTGTGCAGGGAAGGGATGGCTCACCTGGAAAAGTAGTGGCAGCTGGAAACCACGTACTGCGGTACTGCGGTACAGCCACCGCCATAAGGTTTTTAAAAGTCTACAACCATCTCAGGAATCAGGACCAGGAGTTTTCAAATGCTGGCATTCAGGGCCAGGGATCGCGGGTGAGTATTTCTTCTTTCTATTTCTCTTTCTCTCCAGTGTTTGGGAGAAGAACAGCTGAACACTTTCATGGGATACGGTGGAGATGCTTGGCGACGGTGATAGATGTAATGGCGTTGCTACCACCTCCTCTGTTTGCTGGTTGGCTTCGGCCACTGTCACTCACTTGGGCTCAGGTTTAGAACATTTGTTTTTTATTTGAATGTATTTTATGTTTTTGTAAGTTATTTCCCTATCCAAATTTGTTTGTGGGGGCACTTGTCCTACTCTTAACCCCATTTTGCTTCCTTTTCCAGCCCTTTCCAGGACATTTTTTACAGCCATTTTAGTGTCCAAAAGTTCCGGTCCCCTTTGACTTCAATGGGGTTCGGGGTCAAGTTCAGGTCAAGTTCAGGTCCCGAACACGTGTCCGTTCAACTCTAGTATCAGGCTTTGCACATGCAACTCCCAGGCACTGACATTAAATGAGGCTCTCAGCCCTGTCTTTATACCCACATTAATGTGCCCAGCAATTACACCTGGGTTCACCTCAGGCTAGGAGGGAAGTGATGTACTGGAAGTGAGAGAGCTGATCCCTCTACAAACACCTACCCGCCATTGCATAAAAATCTAGGCCCATAATGCACTTTAAAGAAAAGTGTCTCGGCAAACTAAATTCTGCTGAAACCACACAGCTTTCCAATATTCCGAGCATTCTGGATGAGATATATACCCTCTCCAGTACTTTTCCACATATACTGTTAGATTTATGATACCCAGTGTTATGATTGTAATATATCTTATCAAAGAAAAATGTGTCTTTTTCTCTCCTCCCCCTCTTAAAATAACATTGCTGACTGCCAGTTCAATGAAGGATTAGATTACATGTTGCCCATAGATGACTATGGAGAGGTGGGAAGGAGTGAGCTGCTAGAGGGTGAAAGAAACATATTATTTATACTATTTTATAGTTTGCCTGGTCATACTTTGCCTGTAACATATCTAGAATAACCGGTCTATATGGCACAGCTCTACTGTTTAACTTAAGGTTATTGTTAATGATATTTCCAATAGTTACAAGTGTTATTACCAGATTTTCTCATTCCTGTATACGTCAATGAGGAATAAAATAGCATCTTTTATGAGTACACTGCTCACAAGCTTCAGCTCTTACATGGCGCTTATTCATTACTAAGTGTGGTTTACTCTATTACTGCACTTTAATATGGATTTCAATATTGACTAATAAAGGAATTTGTGTATTTAATCAAGATAAACACCTGCGCTCCCGTATGTACGTTTACACTGAATCTAGCGTCTATCAGCTAGATCAATGACCGCTGCTGGTTGCCTGTCTGGCCTGCTGTCCTGGCCAGTGTACTAAAGTAATATTCAATGGAAGCCCTTCACTAATATGTGTGCGGCTATGGCGCCCGCGCTGGTAAATGTATTACTTGGATCTCAGGCTACTAGTATAGCAAGCTGTGTCTATATATAAAAGTTTGCAGTTAGTCTTTATAAGGACACAGTTTATACTTTCAGTTCATATGTGTACAATTCTCCTAGTTACTTGCGGTTACATGGGTCCGCTTTATTACCTAAAATCCTGGATGGAGTCCGTCCTGGATGGAGTTCTGTCCTTTTGGTTGGCTGGCAGTAGCAGTCCATTGCTCTACCTGCTAGCGTGGCGGCGCCCCGGCCGGCAGCGCGTGCACACGCGAGGGAGCAGAGTTGTTGCTTGGAAACCCAGAAGCTAGTGATGTCACAGCTGTACAGAAGCCTGGAAGGGACCGAGACAGGCGGGGACCAGAAGTGGCAGGGACGAAGATGATGAAGACCATACAAACTGGGACAACCAGTGCCTCACCAGAACAACATTCCTGATCATCTCCATTTATTTTTAAGCGCCTGGACAACTTTTTAAAATGACAATTTTTTTAAATGAATGGACCATGTTCTCAACTTTACTTGAGTCATAGTGGGAGCTGTTCATACTGTACTTAGTGGCACTCTACTCACAGAGGGAGCTTCATTGGACCCTGTTCTATGACCTCCGTATGCAAAATAGGGATGTTGGGTTGACTACGGGCCATTTTTCCTCTAGGAAGTGCCCGAATGCTGGAACAGTCGGTCGGCTCCATGAACTTAGGACAAAGTAAAAACATTCCTTAACCACTGGCTAGCATAAGTTTCCTGTATTTTAGCAAGATAGAATAATCAAACAAGGTGTGCTATTCTCCCCCAGATCAGAGGGGTACTTTTCAAACTGCCCCCTATGGGATAGTTGTGTAGTTACCTATTATCTACAAAGCGTGCACATCTAGAGTGCACTAGCATGAGCCCAAATAACTCTGTATAAACCTTATGTGCTTCAGACACATTTACCTAACGACAATCCAATCCAATTAGAACAAAGTTATTTCTGTATTGAATCTTGTAAACTGTGCATATATATTCAACTATAACGTGTTCCTTTTTTATTGACCGTTTATTGTGTTTTAAAGGCTGTTTGTAATATTTTACAGCATTTAATAAATGTCATTAAACAATATAAACTGGATTACAAACCATGATGATAGATCATTAAATAGTATTACCATCCAGATAAATAATAAAATTCAAGTTAATACCTTTAACAGATGGATTTATATATTTCTGGCATTGAACTAAAAGGAATTTTATTGAGTTTCACTAAGAGCTTTTCCGCAAGTTTATCCCATAAGGCAGTTAGGGACTGCCACATAATTACTGATTAAACAGTTAATTATAGTACAGTTCCAGAAATAATTAAAAAAATGGTATATAATATTTGGAGAGAAACAAAGGAAACATTCAAAGCATACATAATTTCATTGCGCCTCCCATGTATCTGGATTAAGTGAGAGACTTTTGCAGACACTATTCTTTTACTGTGAGGACTGGTCGTTTCTGCTGGGCGGCCTATGTATCATGGGGCTACTGTGCTTGGCAGTGTACTGTATATTATGAAAGCATACATATCATAGAAGCAGCTCATGCATCTGCTATGGGCCTTTGGATTGTGGGGTGACAAATCTGATTGACCTCATTCCCTTTGATGGCAAGAAAGTACAGACTATGAGTGATCTATAGGCATTAAAGGGATATTTTATAGAGTGATGGTATACCACTAGGTGATGCCATCATTTTATAATTGGCATGTGTTGGACCTGTGGGACCCAGACTGGTACCTAGGGCTGCTGTGCTAATTTAGGGTGCCCTCTTTTACGTTTTGCCTGCACAGAAGTGCTCCCAGAAGTACTGCTCTTTGACAAAAGGGCTATCAGCATCTTCTGATCATGGGCACCTCCCTAATACCTGAATTCTCTCTTCAGGAGAGTTTTTTACAGTATGTAATCACATGGGTAGGGAAATAACCCAATGGTTATCGAATGGGCCGTGTGGAAGAAACAACCTACAGGCCCTTCTGCCCTTAGAGGCTAAACCAATACCACAGGGTAGACTAACTACCATATGTGCAAGCTATGTAGATGCACAGAGTACCACCGTAAAAAGGCAAATTGGCTGATGTTAAAACTCTATGGACCCATCTCTCCATCTGGCTGAGTTTTCAGCTCCTAAGTAGTCTTCACCCCCTGTGCCAAGTATTGTGTACCTGTAGAGCCTTCATCCCTTGGGCTGAGTATTAAACCCCAATGGTGCCTTCTCATTGAGCCCCCAGGTAGCCTCCATCACCCAGGCCGAGTATTAATCTGCCAGGGAGCCTTCATATTCCCCCAGCTGATTATTGAGCCCCTGGGGAGCTTTCACGCCCCTGGCCGAGTAGTAAGCCCCAGGGGGCATTAAGCCACCTTACAGATTTTTAATTCTGTGGAGCTAATTGAGGGCTTGATTTTTGTGGGACGACTTGTAGTATTCATTAGTATCATTTTGGGGTACATAATACATTTAGATTTCTTTTTATTAAATTTTTTGGCTGGTATGTTTTTTTAATGGAATTCCCCTTACAAGATAAATTACATGATAATTACGTAGTGTTGGTTGTTATGGAAGTGGTGATACCAAATATGTATTTGGGATATTATTTTTAAAAATTTTTCATTGGAAAGAATGTGTATTTTTTAACTTGGAGATTTTTTTTATTCAATACAATTTTATTTAACTTTCTTTAACCATTTATCAGTGAGAAAAGGAGACTATAACAGGCAATCTTTGGATTGCTTCTATAATACACTGTACTGCCTATACAGTACAGTGTAGTATACTGTCAGTACTATACTAACAGACTAGACACTATCAGGTGCCAGAGACTGAAAGATGAGGCCCTAGGCTGCCATATGAATACATGTAGCATGCAATTTCAGGATAGGTCATAGATATCAGATCGGCGAGAGTCCAGGGAGATCAGCTGTTTGAAGAGGCCTCTGCATTCACCAGAGCTCCGATATGCTCTACAATCTCTTCACAGCTTACAAAGCACAGCGCCATACTTTGTATAGCATCTGTGCTTGGTATTGCAGCTCAGGCCCATTCACTTGTATGGGTCTAAGAGCTGCCTAGACCACATGACTGATGTACGTTTATGTCACTGGCCTAGGAAGAGGCCTAAGGTCTTGTAGAGCACTGCTGTTACTTTGAACAGCTGATCGGGTGTCAGACCCTCGACAATCTGCTATTGATGACCTATACTTAGTATTAATGTTGAGCGAACCCGAACTGTAAAGTTCAGGTTCGTACCGGACTTTAGGGTTTTTGGTACCCAGACCTGAACCCGAACATTTTCGTAAAAGTTCGGGTTAGAGTTCGGTGTTCGGCCTTTTAATAAAGCTTGTTGAAAGGCTGCAGGGCAGTCAATCAACAAGCGTTTAAGATTTGTGCCCTTAGAAGCCATCACAGCCATGCCTACTAATGGCATGGCTGTGATTGGCCAGTGCAGCATGTGACCCAGCCTCTATATAAGCTCGAGTCACGTAGCGCCGCATGTCATGTCAGCTCTTACTAGTGTAGGGATAGGATGCTGCTGCTGCTGTGAGGGAGAGATTAGGAAAGAATCTGATATCAGAGCTTGGTGTTAAGTCTGCGATCTACAGCGGTGCAATGCAACATTTTTGTACCCTGCCCTGAGCCCAGTGACACAGAAAAATAAGTTTTAATCCGTCTGTTAGTTAGGTGGGCGTCGTCGGACATTTTGTGCAAGTGCAGTGCACTTGCACCTGCATATGTGCCAGTGACAATAATTGAATCCTGTTCTTTTAAATCAGTTGGCGACATATACCCATTTTTTAAGTGCACCTGCACTGCATATGTGCCAGGGGAAGGGAAAATAATATAGGTAATCCGTCTGTGAGTTCAGGGACCCAGGAAGTGACATATTCACATTTTTTTCTGTAAACTACCCCTGTGCTGCATATGTGACAGTGTAAGCAATTCAGTAAATCTTTTTTTTTTTGCTAAAAAGTACGTTTGCGGCCTGCACTGTATTTCTGTGAGTGAAATATAACCAGTAAATTCAACTGTGACATTGTTGGTGACAAAAAACTTTTAATTTTTGCTATAAAGGTCACTTGCGGCCTGCACTGTATTTCTGACAGTGAAATATAACCAGTAAATTCAACTGTGACATTGTTGGTGAAAAATAATCACTAATTTTTTTTGCCATAAAGTACATTTGCGGCCTGCACTGCATTTCTGAGAGTGCAATATAACCAGTAAATACTACTGTGACATTGTTCGTGGAAAAAAAACACGTATTTTTTGCCATAAAGTACATTTGCGGCCTGCACCTCATTTCTGAGGGTGAAATTTAATCAGCAAATCCAGCTCTTAGATTGTGGGTGGACATTTCCACGGTTATCAGACCAGGAGGTTGTGTTCCTGCTGCACTGTATACCTGACAGGGAAATATATTCTGTAAATTCGGCGGCGTTTAGATTGTTGGGTGATCTGTAACCCTTTTTTCTTTCAAAGTACCCCTCCACTGCATACCTGACAGGGAAATATATTCTGTAAATTCGGCGGCGTTTAGATTGTTGGGTGATCTGTACCCCTTTTTTCTGTCACACTACCCCTCCACTGCATACCTGACAGGGAAATATATTCTGTAACTTCGGCGGCGTTTACATTGTTGGGTGCTGTAGTTATATGCTGTAAAATCTCTATGATGTCTCCACGATAAATCTGCAGCGTGGGGGCCCGGTGTGGCTTCTACACACTTTCAAAATGATCCTTCAGCGGGGAGAATAGATGCCGGATGATGGGGACACAACATGACCCCTTTTTTCTTTCAAACTACCCCTGCCCTGCATACCTGACTGGGAAATATATTCTGTAAATTCAGCTGCATTTAGATTGTTGGGTGATCTATAACCCTTTTTTCTTTCAAAGTACCCCTGCACTGCATACCTGACTGGAAAATATATTCTGTAAATTCAGCTGCATTTAGATTGCTGGGTGATCTGTACCCCTTTTTTCTTTCAAAGTACCCCTGCACTGCATACCTGACTGGGAAATATATTCTGTAAACTCGGCGGCATTTACATTGTTGGGTTATCTATACACCTTACAACTGCACGCTAGTAGACGTTCTGCTGATGGCATTCCCACCTGACACCGGGGCCCAGTGGAAGCACAAGGCGAAGGCAGAGGAGGAGGAAGAAGTCGCCAACACAGCTGGGGCACCGCCATCACCTCAGAAGGCAGGGTTATCATGGCCGAAATGTGAAAAAGCTTTGTCAGCACGCCAAAAGAACCAGCACCACCAGCTGATATGGAATGTCTTAGCAGGAGGCAGCATTTCAGCAACATGGTAGAACAGTATGTGTGCACACGCCTACACGTACTGACTAGTGGGTCTGCCCCATTCAACTTCTGGGTCTCCAAATTGGGCACATGGCCTGAGCTTGCCCGTTATGCCTTGGAGGTGCTGGCCTGCCCTGCAGCCAGTGTATTGTCTGAACGTGTGTTTACCATTGCAGGGGGCGTTATCACAGACAAGCGCAGCCGCCTTTCCACAGCCAATGTGGACAAGCTCACGTTCATTAAAATGAACCAGGCATGGATCCCACAGGACTTGTCCGTACCTTGTGTAGAATAGACATGTATACCGGCCTCACTTAGCCTTTATGACACTCCAGCACACTTTCTCTTTGTTTTCTTTTCAATATTTCCCAATGTTTTGGGGTCTACCCAAATTTAAAAAAAGAAAAAGTTAAAAACAAAAAACAGTGTTGTTGGAGACTACCTGCTTCACCACCGCTTTCCACCTACACCGCTACGGCTTCCTTAACCTGCCACTCACATACATGTGACATTGGATCATTTTCCTCAAAAAATAAATGACCAAATATAATATTTTTTACTTATATGTTTGATTTGGTTACTGTACCATTTACCTACTTTTAGGACTTAAACACTTAGGCCCCTTTCACACGAGCGTGACGGATTAGGTCCGGATGCGTTCATGTTGCGTTCAGTGAAACTCACACCATTTTGCAAGCAAGTTCAGTCAGTTTTGTCCGCGATTGCATTCAGTTGTTTAGTTTTTTCCGCGCAAGTGCAATGCGTTTTGATGCCTTAGGCCCCTTTTCACGCATCAGTTCTGCGTTGCATGAAAAACACAGCATGTTCTATATTCAGCCCTGGCCTCATAGAAGTGAATGGGGCTTCAGTGAAAAACACATTGATCCGCAAGCAAGTGCGGATGCAATGCGTTTTTCACTGATGGTTGCTAAGGCTGGGTTCACACGAGAGTGTCGGATTAGGTCAGGATGCGTTGCGGATGCGTTCAGTGAAAACTGTGCCATTTCACAGGCAAAGCCATTCAGTTTTGCCTGCGATTGCGTTAAGTTGTTCAGTTTTTTCCGCGCGGGTGCAATGCGTTTTGATGCGTTTTTCACGTGCGTGGTAAAAAACTGAAGGTTTACAAACAACATCTCCTAGCAACCATCAGTGAAAAACTTGCTTGCGGATGCAATGCGTTTTTAACGCAGCCCCATTCACTTCTATGGGGCTAGGGCTGCGTGAAAAACGCAGAATATAGAACATGCTGCGATTTTCACGCAACGCACAAGTGATGCGTGAAAAAAAACGCTCATGTACACAGACCCATTGAAATGAATGGGTCAGGATTCAGTGCGGGTGCTATGCATTCACGTCACGCATTGCACCCGCGCGGAAAACTCGCCCGTGTGAATGCAGCCTAAGAGATGTTGTTTGGAAACCTTCAGTTTTTTATCACGCGCATGAAAAACGCATCAAAACGCATCGCACCCGCGCGGAAAAAAATGAACGCAGTCGCAAACAAAACTGAGTGAACTTGCTTGCAAAATGGTGCGAGTTTCACTGAACGCACCCTAAGGCTGGGTTCACACGGGTGTCACGTTTGACGCCCGGATCAGAGGTGGGTGCGCTGCGGGAAAATGTGCGATTTTTCCGCGCGAGTGCAAAGCGTTTTAATGCGTTTTGCACGCGTGGGAAAAATCGTCATGTTTGGTACCCAGACCCGAAGCTGGACTTCATCACTGAAGTCCGGTTTCGGGTTGAGTATTCTGTAGTTTTTATTATTTTCCCTTATAACATGGTTATATGGGAAAATAATAGCATTCTAAATACAGAATGCTATGCTAACAGAGCAATAGAGGGTTAAAAAATAAAATAAAATCAACTCACCTCCTCCCATTGGTCGCCTAGGTGCAAGGAACATCTTCTATCTTCATATCTGTTGGTTGAAAGACCTTCGGTGACGTCACTGGGTCACATGGGTCACATGGTCCAATCATGGAAGCTTTTGATTGGACCATGTGACCCATGTGACCCAGTGACGTCACAGAAGGTCCTTTACCCAGCAGAATGAAGAAAGAAGAATGATCCCGGCACCTACGCGATCGAAAGGTTGATCGAAGTTTTTTTTTTTTTTAACCCTCTCTTTCCCTTTTTATATAACATTCTGTAATTAGAATGCTATTATTTTCCCTTATAACCATGTTATCAGGGAAAATAATAAAGATTGGGTCCCCGTCTCCTAGCAACCATGCGGGAAAATCGCACCGCATCCGCAGTTGCTTGCGGATGCTTGCGATTTTCCCGCAGCACCATTCACTTCTATGGGGCCTGCGTTGCGTGAAAATCACCGCTCATGTGCACAGCCCCATAGAAATGAATGGGTCAGGATTCAGTGCGGGTGCAATGCGTTCACATGACGCGCGGAAAACTCGCCCGTGTGAATGCAGCCTTAATGCATCCGGAGCCAATCCGTCACGCTCATGTGAAAGAAGTCTTAGGCCTCTTTCACATGACCGTATGGTTTTGCGGTCCTCAAAAAACTGATCCGCAAAAAAAACGGATGACATCCGTGTGCATTCCATTGCATTCCGGAACATCTGTCCCCTAATAAAACAGTACTATCCTTGTCAGTGATGCAGACAATAATAGGACATGTTCTATCTTTGAACAGAACGGAAATACGGAAATGGAATGCATACAAAGTACCTTCCTTATTATTTTTTTGCTGACCCATTGAAATAAATGCTTCCGTATATGGACTGTATACAGAACGCAAAGAAAGCACCTTTAATAAGTCACTATGGCTGAGAGACAAATGGGAGCAATCTGATTGTGGCTGAGGCATTAGTTACCATTAAAAGAGACACCTGAAATTTTTGTCTACAAGAGTTATACCCCTTTGTTAGCAGGTATGCACTCTGTATACCAATGCCCCTCAACCTGTGGCTATTTGTTGCAAAGCTACTGCTCTCATCATGCCTTGACTGCCTGCAGCTCTCGGAATGATGGGAGTCATAGTTTTGCAACAGCTGGAGAGCCACAGCTTGGAGATCACTGCTATATACAGTAGCACATCAATCTGGAGAATTTTCCCATGTATTTGCCACAGGCAAACAGCAAAGCAAACACATTGATTTGCTCAATATACACTAACAACAGGTGTACCACTTAAATCGATCAGATCAATTTCTTCAGCTCTTCCAGATACAATTTACTGCAAGACTACATTTCCAGTAGATTCTTTGACTTTGCAGTTATAGTGCTTAGCTGACTGAGGTTCATTTGGTCACTATTTATATTCACCATCACCAATAGGATTCACCAATAGGATTGAGAAGTTCGGGATCCGAACTTGACCCGTACTTGACCCCGAACCCGAACCCCATTGAAGTCAATGGGGACCCGAACTTTGGGGCACTAAAATGGCTCTAAAAAAAATCATGGTAAGAGCGGGACAATTGCCCTGCAAACAAATGTGGATAGGAAAATGAATTAAAATAACACAGAATATAAAAAAAGGAAAAAATAATTATCTTGAACTAGAAGGCGGAGGTCAAAGTGGAGTAGGAGGTTGAGGAGGTGGAGGACGTGGCGGTGTAGGTGGAAGCGGTGGTGGAGGAGGTAGCCAACACTATTTTTGTATTTTTTTTTTTTTTTTTTTATAAATTTAGGAAGACCCCAAAACATTTGGAAATATAGAAAAGAAAACAAAGAGAAAGTGCGCTGGAGTATAACAATGGCTGGGTGCGGCCGGTATTCATGTCTTTTCTGCACAAGGTACGGACCTGTGGGATCCATGCCTGGTTCATTTTAATGAACATGAGCTTGTCCACATTGGCTGTGGACAGATGGCTGCGCTTGTCTGTGATCACCCCCCCTGCCGTGTTAAACACACATTCAGACAATACACTGTCCGCAGGGCAAGCCAGCACATTCAAGGCGTATAGGGCAAGCTCAGGCCATGTGCTCAATTTGGAGACCCAGAAGTTGAATGGGGCAGACCCATCAGTCAGTACCTGTAGGCGTGTGCACATGTACTGTTCCACCATGTTGCTGAAATGCATCCTCCTGCTAAGATGTTCCATATCAGCTGGTGGTGCTGGTTGTTGTGGCGTGCTGACAAAGATTTTCCACATTTCAACCATGCTAACCTTGCCTCCTAAAGTGCTGGCAGTGCTCCAGCTGCATTGGAAACTTCTTCCTCCTCCTCTGCCTTCACCTTGTGCTTCCACTGAGCCTCCGGTGCCAGGTGGGAATGCCATCAGCAGCATGTCTACCAGCGTGCGCTTGTACTAAGATGCACCTTCCGATCACGCTTCAGTGACGGAAGTAAGGACGGCACGTTGTCCTTGTAGCGGGGATTCAACAGGGCGGCCACCCAGTAATCAGCACTGGTTAGAATGTGGGCAACTCGGCGGTTTATGTGCAGGCACTGCAGCATGTAGTCGCTCATGTGTGCCAGGCTGCCCAGAGGCAACGACAAGCTTTCCTCTGTGGGAGATGTATCGTTTGTGTCCTCTGTATCCCCCCAGCCACGCTCCAGTGATGCCCATGAGCTGCTTTGGGTGCCACTCTGCTGTGAACACGGTTCCTCCTCATCATCATCCTCCTCATCCTCCAGGACTGTGCCGTGGCTGGACAATTGTGTACCTGGCCTCTGTTGGTGCAGGAACCCACTCTCCGAGCCACTAGTGAAATGATCCCTCTTCTTCCTCTTCCATCATCGCTCGAAGCGTTTTTTCAAGGAGATATAGAAGTGGAATAGTAACGCCGAGGACTTCGTCATCGGCACTGGCCATGTTGGTAAAGCACTCGAAACAGCGCAACACAGCATACACGTCTCACATCGAGGCCCTCTCGTTGGTGGTGAAGTGGTGCTGTTCTGCAGAGCGACTCTCCCGTGCGTGCTGAAGCCAAAACTGTACTATCGCTTGCCGCTGCTTGCACAGTCTCTCCAGCATGTGAAAGGTAGAGTTCCACTTTGTGGGCACGTCGCATATGAGGTAGTGAGCGGGAAGGCCGAAGTTATGCTGCAGTGCAGACAGGCAAGCAGGGTGAGAACGCCGAAAGCGCGCACAGACGGACCACACTTTCTGCAGCAGCTCTGACATATCGGAGTAATTTTTCAGGAACATCTGCACCATCAAATTCAGCACAAGAACCAGGCAAGGGATTTGCGTCAAACCGGCTAGGCCCAGAGCTGCTACGAGATTTAGCCCATTATCGCACACCATCAGGCCGGGCTTGAAGCTCAGTGGCACCAACCACTCATCAGTGTGTTGTTCCATGCCCGTCTACAGCTCCTGCGCTGTGTGGGCTTCTCCCCCAAACAGATGAGTTTTAAAACCGCCTGCTGTCGTTTCCCCCTGGCTGTGCTGAAGTTGGTGGGGAAGGTGTTATGCTGACCAGATGAGGAGGCGGTAGAGGAGGAAGCAAAGTAGGAGGAGGAGGCAACAAAAGGCAAAGAGAAACGTCCTGCAATCCTCGGTGGCGGAAGGACATGAGCCAAACTGCTATCCGGCTTAGGCCCAGCCGCTACTGCATTTACCCAGTGTGCAGTTAGGGAGATATAACATCACTGCCCGTGCTTACTGGTCCATGTATCAGTGGTTATGTGGACCTTGCAAAAGATGGTGTTGTGCAGTGCACACCTAATTTTGTCCGCCACTTGGTTGTGCAGGGAAGGGATGGCTCGCCTGGAAAAGTAGTGACGGCTGGGAACCACGTACTGTGGGACAGCCACCGCCATAAGTTTTTTAAAAGTCTCCGTCTACACCAGATGGAATGACAGCATTTCAAAGGCCAGGAATTTTGAAATGCTGGCATTTAGGCCAGGGATCATGGGTGGGTAGGGGGCTACTTCCTCTTTCTCTCCAGTGTTTGGGAGATGGACAGCTGAACGCTTCTATGGGACATTGTGGAGATGCTTGGTGACGGTGACGGACATGGTGGCGTTGCTGCCACATCCTCTGTTTGCGGGGTGGCAGGTGCCACTGTCACTGCAGAGGGGGAGGAAGAGGCCAAGACTGCAGCAGAAGAGGGACCAGGAGGAGCCTGAGATCTTTCGTGGTTTTTGAGGTGTTTACTCCACTTCAGCTCGTGCATGGCATTTAAAAGCTTAAAAGCTTGTTGATGGGCTTCCCTGCAGCCTTTCAACAAGCTTTATTAAATGCCCGAACACCGAACTCGAACCCGAACTTTTCCGTCAAAGTTCGGGTTAGGGTACAGTTCGGGTTCGCTCAACACTATTTACCCATCTTAGTATATACAGATTATTTTTTTCCATGCACGATGAATACTCAGTAGTCATACTACTTACTGTAGTTTTACCAATCACTGTTCACATATTGCAATATAGTATAAGAACACATGGTGCCAGCTTGACAGCATCTGTATCTGCATGGGTACAAATATAAAATATTGATACACCAAAATGTAGTATAATAGAGCAAGTTCTTCTTATGTAACTTTACAGTATCAGCAAAAACTATGGGTGTCAGTACATTGTATTGACTAAATAGATCTTTGAGAAGTGAAATGCTTTGAAATGGCCTCCATTTTTAATGAAAGTTCTTCATCATAGCTCTCAATTCACCAAAAGTAAGTGTCCTCACATCAGCAGATGTTTAGAGAGGGGGCATACGTGTTGCTGTAGCAGGAAGAGATAGCAAAGTGGAGCAGCGTCCTCTCCCGGGCCTTGTTAGCTGTTTTTATTGATTAACTTCATTGTAAGACCATGGAGGGTGGGGAGGGGCCTAATGGAGCCTCCAATGCAGATGTTCCCAATAGTTGGTATAGAGTTTAAAAAAGTGTCTGGTCATAAACCAGATGTATCATCCAGTCTGAGCCATCTTGATAAATGCGGTACCTGTCTAGACAGTTTATATCATCTACAGGTTGAGTATATCTGCCTCATTATGCTTGGCTCATTACATTAATTTGTAATGTTAAAAGAGTTGGTAAATGTCTAGTGAATATGTATCAAAGTATCTTCTTCAGGTGAGAACAGCAACAGTGTTCCTGGTATTTACAGACGCCAGTATAGTCTATACATTTATTGTATTTGATATGTAAATGTGTCAACTTTTTTGTAGGAAAATAATACATTGTAGCCATTCGGTTTAGCTAAAATATAGTGCATGATCTCACAGGAAATCAATGCAAGTGTCATGTGTTCTTTTGGCCGAGGTTAAGCTCAGCTATCCAAAAATCCAAATGTTCAACAGAAAAAATAAATAGTTTGAGGAGTTAGATCATCCAGTGGAGTTTGCAAGAATAAATTGTTTTGTTTGTCTGGTACTTTAAAGGTACTTAAATGAGCTTGATGGAAACCTAGTGTAAATATTTTTATTTTGGGGGGTGGAGGGATAGGCACATTTGTGGTGAGTTCACACTTATAGATATGTTTTATGTAAGTACAATTTTATAGATATGTTGGAATGTATTGTTTCCAATTATAACTGTAGCATTGTAAAGGCGTTCAATTAATTTGTATTGGAAGAATAAAATCAAATGATTTTCATTATAATCTGACAAAATTATTAATACATAAATAATTAGTCCGCCCTGGCACCTTCTTAAGGTTTCCACTAATGGTGCATGTACTGAAACTGTCTAGGTCTTACAACCTATTTGAAAATTACAATGCTCATGACTATGCCATACATATATAGATGTCAGTTCCATTATGTGGATGTCTAAACAGTACCAGTCAAAAGTTTGGATACACCTTTTTAATCCATGCTTTTCTTTTTTTTTTTTTTATACATTGTAGATTAATATTAAAGATATAAACATGATGAAGGAACAAGTAAGCAGTTTAAGTAGTAAACAAAATTTAAGTATTAAACAAAAAAGTGTTAAATATACCAGAATGTTTTGTACTTTAGATCCTTCAAAGTAGCCCTTTTTTGCTTTGATAACAGCTTTATCTTGCCATTCTTTCTGTCAGCGTCAAGAGGTAGTCATCTGAAATAGTTTTTCAATGGTCTTGAAGGAGATCCCGAAGGTGCCGAGCAATTGTCTGCTGCTTTTCTTTCACAATGCAGTCCAACTCCGAATAAGCTCAATTTTGTTACGGTTTGGTGATAGTGGAGGCCATGTCATCTGATGCAGCACTCATTCACTCTTCTTCTTGGTCAAATAGCCCTTACATAGCCTGGAAGTGTGTTTGGGGTCACTGTCTTGTTGAAAAACAAATGATGGTCCCACTAAGCGCAAACCAGATGAGATGGCATGTCACTGCAAAATGCTTAACTGGGTGAGAGGCCTGTCAGGAATTGGCCCCGAAACAGCTGTCTGCAGATGAGGTGCTGGATTATTTAATATCCGAGTCATGTCTCAAGGCTTATTTAAAGAGCTGAACATTGACTTATAGGATAGCTGCCTTGCATATGGTGGCATCAGAGCTCATATGCATCCCTTTCTTTCCGGAATTCCAGAGGAGCATATAGCTACTAGACAGGGGTCGTTGATAGAGGGAGTTATTGTGATTGCTTGATTGGAGTCGGGAAGGAATTTTTTTCCCCTTAAGTGGGGAAAATTGGCTTCTACCTCACAGTGTTTTTTTTTTTTTTTGCCTTCCTCTGGATCAACTTGCAGGATAACAGGCTGAACTGGATGGACAGAAGTCTTTTTTCGGCCTTATAAACTATGTTACTATGATGTTAGTGTATGCATGTGTAAGTTAAAGGGGCTATCCCACAAAAAATATTCTACATGTCTCAAACCAGCATCTGAAGTAATTACTGAGCTATTCAATAAAATGTATCTGTATAGCACCACCTGCCCTTTGTTCTTTATCTTATTTCTTTGACCTGCTCGCTGAGAAGGCCGCACATGCTCAGTTTCATCCTTCAACTACATCCTAATCTGTGATAGGGAGAGAATGGACACACACTCTTAGCTGCAGCAGAAAAGACATGCCTCCTCAGCAGCCAGCTTGATATAAATATAGAAGAGCTATGAATAGGGAGATATATGGATGTATGTGAGGTACAAAGCTGGTTCAAGCTTTGTTAGAAAGATAGTGCCATGTACTATACAATGGCTGATTTTCATTTTTACAATAAACATGGAATAACCCCTTTAAGAATTTCTAATAATCATACTGGGGTTCCACAGGATGCTGGATTATCTAAATTATACTGTAAAAAAACTAGGTAAAATTTCAAAATAAACTGTTGTGAAAAGAAGAAATCTCTGGTATTTGACATAAATAAATTGTCCACTTTGGATAATGCCTGTTTGTTAGAGGGGTCCACTGACAACAATGGATGTGCTCCAGTGTCTCCCCCACAGATCAGATGTAATCTAGAGGTGAAACTGTCAGCATGTCAGTTTTCTATACCTGACACCCACCTGTTCTCCAGTACAGACAGCTGAGTATTTGCTATAAATGTCTAGATAATCATCTGGGGGCTACAGTATACCATAACTGTACAAATATGACTGTTCATCTGTATACAGGGCTAAGTTAATACCCTGCATTTAAACAGAAGTGTTTCTCTTCACTGAACGCAAACCAATCTTGAACATATGGAGTAATTTTAAAAGCTTCTATTTACCAATATTATTACATCAGTTTTTTGCATAAAATGCATTTTTAAGTTGCATGGGCTAAATTTCTAAGTGAATAAAACTTGGCACTCAACCCTCAGTTGCATATGAATTTATTTTTATATAAATCTACAAAGATGTACAAACGTGAACATTTTCAGTCGAATACTTACATCTTCTTTAAACAGTAAGAAAACAATATACTGAGACAGAAAAAGCAAAATAGATACAACATATCCATCGAAGTATATAGGACATTGATTCGGAATACTAGTTATATTATAGTATAGTACAGAAAGTAAATCAATGGTGGTTAAAGGAGTAGAATATATCAGGTAGAGATGAGTAAATCAATTCAGAATTTGTTCCAAATTTTTCAAAAAATATTGGATTCTAGCCAACCCAAATTTATTGAGATTTGTTTCAGGTGAACAACAGAGAGATGCATAATGCTCTTCTGGAACAGACACATGGAAATCAGTCTTCCTTCCAAAAGGAAAGAAAATGGGGGAAATTTATTATTCCGGCTACACTATTTTTGGAATTGAAAAGTTGCAGATTAACGGATTTGTGACTTTTCTTAGCATTTTATGCTGCCCTTGCCAATTTTATGGAAAGGGGGTGTGGCAAAGGCAGGGCTATTGACCCCTATTCATTCAATGGTGATTTAAATCTTAATTTTATCCCAACATATAGAGAGCCAGAAGAAACATGTAATTTATGATAAGGTATGCGCCTTGTCACAAATTAAATGCATCCTCCAGCAACATAGGCCCCACCGAGACCAGCACAGCAGATGCTGATCTTAATAAATCATGGCCTAAAGGGCTCTGCATAACACTCTTTTGGGAAAAAAAGATGTGTAAACCAGTCTTTTTTCCAAAAGGAAAAGAAAATAGAATGGCTTATACCAGCAAAGAGCTCTTTATTTGTCAGAGCAAAACAGAGACGATTTGCTTTGCTGCCTGGGAGGACTTGAAAAGGGTCAGGGGGTATTATTTCTTCTTCTAGAAACCGCATGTGTACACATGAGGAGTATTGTAGGCCAGACAATGCTCCTTAGGGTTTCTGGGGAAAAAATCTGCAAATTAGCACATCTAACAACTTGCGGCACCAGAGAAGCTTAGCTTTTCCTTTTGGAAGGAAAGCTAATTTGAATATCATTCCCAGAAACCCAAAGATTGACTACAATACTCCTCATGTGCTCTCCATTAGGAAAAATAGTACCCCCTGGACCCCAAACAAGACCTCTCAGGAAGCTAAGCTAATTATCTCTGCTCAGCTTTGATAAAGAAGAGCTGTTTGCTGGTATGAAACTCTGTTTTCTATTCCTTTGCACAGAAGGACTGAAGCGCATTTCTCTTTTCTAGAGGGTTATGTAGAGACGATTAGTTTTCCTTCCTTTTGGAAGAACAATTGAAAACGGACTAGTGATGAGCGGCATCGGCTATAATCGATTTTGCAATATTTGACAAATATATGGGCGAATATTCGTCAAATATTCGCAAATTCACTATATTCGATTACTAACATTCATTGCGATAATCTCAATGAGCTTGCAAGAAAGGGGTGTGGTGAAGTTTTCAAACTAAGAAGGCAGGGATCAGCGAAGTGTCAATATTCGCAACGCAATAAAAAATCATGTTACGATTATTCGCGCTCCTCTAACTGACTGTGAGTGGAGCGCAAATATTCGTAACGCGATTCTTTATTGCGATGCGATTATCGTCACTTCACTAATGTGCATTGTGATGTGTACTGTGTGAAAAAAATGAATATTCGTGATTCTGAAAATATGGCGCGATATTCCAAATATTTGCAAAATCGCAAAGTGCCGATATTCACGATAAAAATTAGCTTTTGGAATTTTCGCACTCAACACTAAATTGCACATCTCTTTTGAAAAGAATGTTACCTGTTAGTTGTATCTATTTGGATTCAAAATGAATTTCAAGAAATTAACTTATTTTTAGTATATTTTTGAATACCAGTGTATAATACTGGAGGACCAGCCATCCAAAACCAACTTTTATTAGGAGACCACCTAAATTATCTAAAGGGGCAATGCAAAGTAGCAAGGAGTAATGCAATTACAGTATATTTCAAATTATGGATCCAATTACAATGAAGGTCTGAAGTCAAAATAATATAGTCTGATATAGGTACAACAGCATTTGTTCAAATACAAAGTATATAACAGTGGTATGTAAGGCAGCAATATTTCACCCTGATGAATGGCACTATGTATAAAATAGACATAAGAACAGTATTGACAAAAGATATAATGGTTCCAGACCCCCAAACATAATCAATACAGATGGTACATATGAACCTATGAGACTGATCTAGAGCAACACCTGGTAGTATTTGGAAGTAGTTCTCCATATTGCAGCGGTCACTGGCTAAGAACAAGAAGATGCAGCATAATAAATATGTGTGGTGAAAGCTGCTACAGGTTCTGATGAGTAGATACTATTTATCTGCTCCCACCAGAATAGATGCCAGTGATAGTGTCACAAGACACATGCAAAGATTGCCCCTGTGTTTCTAATCAACAGTCTTAAAAGAGTTGAGATGCATTGTAGGGACCAGTCCACATGTGTATCTCCATAGTATAGTAGTATACTACTGTGGGCACCATTCCAGGGAAAAACCTTCTGCTTCAGGTCTTGGAGCAAGGGTAGCTCAATGAGGCTGCATAGAAAAAAGGAAAAAGACCAGGAAAGGAGACAGAATGAGAAGAGTAGAATGACTAGATAGACAAAAAGACAAGCCAAAAGGAGATGGGAGAAAGAGAGAAAAAACAGGAGGAAAAAAATTTGAAAAATGAAAAAAGGGTGAGAACAAAGCGAATAGCAGTGAGTCGTCCTGTGGTATTAGCAATGTGTATATGGACTGGTCAAACAGTACAATAGATGGGGCCAAGATGTAGATATGAATCCAATTGGCCTCTCTCTGATTTAGTAACCTGACACGATCTCCACCTGTTCTAATTATAGATATCTATTCTAATACTTGACATTTCAACTGGGCCAATGTATCATTGGCCTAATGAAAATGTGATGGCAACCAAAGAAGCAAATTTTTATAAAGTATATTAGATTTGTGTTGACTAACACAGTGCCTGATGTGTTGTATCATCTACCCTACATAGAGCAATCTACATGGACATGCCCTTACCAGAATGGGGATGATACACTTTGCCTCCTAAGAATGTTATTACCATGCAGACAGTGTAAGCATTAAAACCTTCCCAGTTAGGAGTATGTAGAGATTGTTGTCTAGGCTTAATTGTGTTGGATCCATCATAAACCCTTACTCATCTATATCTTAGATACTGTTGGGGAAAGGTTGTTTAAACTCCTACAAAGTAAGTTATGCTTTCTGAAGAGTAGGCTAATGACTACGGATAATTTTATGGTGTAAATGAACAAATTATATGCATTTATAATTATTTCTAGGTGGATTAACCTGTGACAATGTCCAAGAAATTCCTTTTAGTTACCCTTGATTTGTAAATTTATCCTTCATCATTTATCAGATACTGAGTGACTTTTGAGTGCTCCTGGAAGGCAGCTCTAGAAATGTAATAGACTATTCTGGTCAATAGCCTTAGTAAACAAATCAGTGAAAAGGGCTCCAGATTTGTTTTTAATGAAAGTAGTATCCAAAAAGTCAATTGTGTGCATGTAGCATTGTACACACAACTGCAACTCTGGCCAGATGGAGTTAAGGTACAGTAACTATGAAATTCCAGGAGGATGTTCAATGGGCCTCCTCATATGCAAAATATATTGTCAGTATAACATTTCTAAATGAGTACATGTGTAAAGAACAGTTCATTGGAGTAGACATGAAGGTCTTCAAACATTGCCACAAAGGAACTGGCATATGAAGGTGAACCGGCACATTGAACCTCATAGCATAAACAAAGAAACATAGAAAAGTTTTCTTTCAAAGCCAATAACATGAAATCCCAAAATAAATTTATGGTATTACAATCAAAGTTCGATTTCTGTAGTTAGGTAAAAACTGCCTCAATGCCTTTGGACTGATGTTTGGAAGTATAGAGGCTGGCAATATCACATGTGACTAATATAGTTTCCTTGGGGACCTGTCCTAACTTGCATTTTAAGTGTAAGAAGGAATTGGTTTGTTTTACCAACGGAAGTAATATTTTCTCTAGAAGACTGAGACTCAGTCTCCCTGTTGGTTTATAGAAATGTTTATGAACCTTAGGCAATAAGTACAAAACAGGAATGATGGAATTCTTTTTCATGAGAAAACTTCATGTGACCCGATCAATGGCTCCTAAGTATAGGTAGTGTAGGAGTGTACACAGCATTACTAACAAACTAGCAATTTAACCCTTTCATGACCGACCCTAAAAAAGATCTGAATGTCCAGGCAATTTTTTGAGATTTTGTGCACGTGGTTGTTTTGTGACCCTAACTTTTTTTATTTGGTTGACTGCCAAAATAATTTTTTGGATGATTTTTACTTGACATCTAAAACTTTTATTAGCATTTAATTTTTTTGGAGATTTTTTTTCTTTTTTTAGGTTTAATTTGGGGGGAAACAGCTAATTCTTATTAAAACATAATTTTTTAAATTATAGCTTTTTATTTCTTTAATATTAAAACTGACACAAAAATTAATAATGGCAATGGGTTCAGTATTTTGTGACAATTGTTTTAATAGGTTTTAATGAATGAGGGGGGACTATGGTGACTGTTTCCGTTAGCTATGGCATTTTTAATTTTTTTAATTTGTATTTTTTATTATTATTTTCTTATATTTATTAATAATTTTTTTTTGGCGCATAATGAAAACAAATTAAAATATTCTGCTATTGGTCACCCTTAATACCATTTCCATAGTACTCTATACTGGAATCTCACTACTTCTAACAATATTACTTTTTCTCTGTATAATTGCATTCAATCCCCACTGCTTCATTAATGCCAACGGCATAAAAAACACTCAAAGGTCGCTAATGTAAATTCTCATCAATAACATCCAGGCTTTGCAATTGCCATGACAGTAATGAATTTGTCTCCCTGCTGAAAATATGATTGTGTTTTTTCCTCTGTTTGTTTGATTCCATCATCCCACTTGACATTCAAGATACTCCAGGGAATAATTTGCAAAATTCAGGTACTGAGAATAAAACAAAGAGATGTTAACCAATTCTTGACCTCTCTTAGATTTACAAGAAGGAAAGCCTACCTCGGATCTAAAGGAAAACATTTCTTTTCCAAAGAGTCTATACATTTGCACCATATGCTGGCTTCTAATGACTTGCAGACTGTATCCACACAGTACCTCGTATGTGTTTTATGTATAAACTGTACTTTTCAATGCATTTAATTTCGGTAACAATCTTAGATCTAAACACATTTTATATAGGACAATAAATCATCTGAATTAGATAGCTCTATGGTTTCACCTGGCCCTGACACTCAAGGCTATGGTTTCAGTTAGTCAGTAAATTGAGGGGCACGTGTTATTATGCTGCCTTTGCAGAATACCATTATCTTAATGTAAACAATTTTTTAAATCAAAAGTGTACATGACAGTTTTTAACGGTATTTCCTTTCATTTTATCAATTCATATTTTCCAGACGAGAATAATACAGTCTGCAAGTAATAAACACTCAGTCCGAGCCAAAGATATACCCATACCCCCCAACACCAGGGGTTAAATATTTTGCAGAGAATAACATTGCTTCAGTAATATGAATGGCGTGAAAGGGTTCTTGCCAAGTTCTATTGTTATGAATACAGGAGGGAGGAGAAGAGCTCTGAATACTATATAATTATATGAAACCAATTTAATATATGCCACAAGATCTAGGCCAAGTAGACTGATTTAATACAATATTTTACTTACAATTTATGTTAATACCAGGGCTTTACTTACATTTGGTACTATCCTAGATATGCTTGTTCGGCTGATGGCTCCTTGGAGTACATTTACGATTATTGTCTAATTTTTTAGAGAGTGCAAACTTAGACTTATACCACTTATTAGATGGCTTACTTTCGGAAACAATTTTGTCCATTTCTATTAGATCATACGCCTTTATGCTGAGACAAAAAAAAATGTCTAAAACCCTTAATAAATGTTCTGCAAATAATGTACACCAGATTATTCCTGCAAATTGTGCCACAATTCTGGTGTATTTTAATTAGTAAATATGGGGAAAGGGCAGTAAGCTGCTGCCAGACACCTTTATTTCCTTTGAGAACAAAAGGATTAGGCATGTTGACATCCAGCTGGACAATCCTTTTTTTCCTCAGATGTGTACCATTGGGGGAAAATTTGGGACAACCCATACGCACAAGATGGTGGTCAAACTGAAATTAAGCCATTCAGCATTAGAGGGGTTCTCCAGAATTTACATATTGATGGTCTATCCTCAGGATAGGTCATCAATATGAGATTGGCAGCGGACCAACTCAATAATGCCCTCAGATCCTCTGTTTGAGAAGACCACAGCTCTTGTGAGCGGCATGGCCTCTTCGCAGCTTACCATTGCAGTTCAGCCCCATTCACATGAATGGGGCTGAGCTGCACCTAGGCAATATGGCAGATGAACATATTGTAACTGCCCTAGTAAGAGCTCATGGAGAACAACAGCCTCTTCAGACATCTGATCTGCTAGGTCCTGGGAGTTGGACAGGTCTATAATATTTACAGTTGTGTTCAAAATTATTCAACCCCCACTGAAATTGAGTGTTTTGGCCAGTTTGACATTGATTTTGATCATTTCAGTCATCTTGTTTACAATTAAATCAAAGAGGCACTCGTAAGTCAGACAAATATAACATAACATTTATAATGAAATAACCTCAAATGTCTTTTCTGTGCTCACATCATTATCAGTTTAATTCAACCCCCAAGTGACAATCAATCTTAGTACTTAGTGTGGGGGGGTTGCTCTGGTAGACAGCGGTGCGGGTGCAGTATAGAGGCAAAGAGAGTCCAGGTAGTGCAGCAAACAGTGTTTTATTTCACACTTGCACAAACAAAACTCAAAACAGTCACTTAGTGTTACTTCACACACAGCAAAAACTTGAGGCAAAACAAAAGTCCAAGACTGAATCAAATTCACCTGTGTGGTTTAGGTGCGTGTTCACACCTGGCTGTCAGCCCAGCCGCAGGAAAGTCCAACCTCAGGCTTCCAGGCAGACTGCACGCCTCTTTGCAAGCTCTTGCTTCCAGCCCTGAGAGCTCCACGGAACACCAGCAGTTTCCAGGTTAAATCACCTCAAATCCTAGGTGTCAGTTCACACCTGGCTGAATGCTCAGCAACACAAAAAGTCCACTGACCGTCTTTAAATGGCCTGCTCTCCTGACACACAGGTCTCAGCTTTTCAGCCCAGCACAGGGCTCAGATCCCAAACACAAAGAGAGCGTTTGCATAAAACCCAGCTGTCTTTTAAAGGCACCTAGGCATTAACCCAAAAAAAAACCGGACCGGCACCTAAAATCCGGTCCAGTATTTGCCCTCACCTGGCTGCAATCAACCCAGCAGCACAGGCTGAGAGGAAAATACCTGTTTTTTACCACCAAACCTCTCACTGTGTCACATACCCCCTTTGTTCAACCCTGAGGGGGTGAACACACGCCAGACAGTATACCCAGAACCGGGCACTCGCATTTCCCTGTAACTGCCCTGCTCTGTGTTCCACTGAAAATCTAAAGTTCTGAAGTCACCCGAACCCTCTGGTGACCCAGGACTTTCCTTCTTTGTCCAGATGGGGACAGGCTGCGGCCAACCCCACATCACTCTTTCAGCGATGGCTTGTCGCCGAGCCACGGGCACCTGGTACGGCTTTAACCAGACTTTTGCCTGGGGCTCAGTGACAATATCACGGTGAGTTATGGAAGGGCATTCAGGGAAATCACAGAACACCTCTGTGTTCCGACTAACAAACTCCTTGGCTCTCTGAGTCTGTTCAGTGGAAAGGCTGCCAGTAATTTTATCTGTGGCAGCCGCTTCCCTGTTAGCAGACAGAGGGACCGGAGTCTCTTTCCCTAGATAAACCGGCCGCGGGTTGTTCTCAATACAAGTCTCTCTAACATTCCAAGGTTTCCGTAAATTTACATGGTAGACCGGCTCCGGCTTTTGCAGTCCTGGCTGGTGTACCTTGTAAATTGGGTCTCCAACTTTCCGTGCTATTTTATAGGTCCTCTTCCCCCTAGCGCTGTCCTTACTGTCCACAGGTGGCCCAACAACCAAAACCGGGTCCCTTTGGCTACGGACCCCAGACACTCGATTGCAGGTCCGGCTTTGGCCTGGCTGAGCCACCTTCCTATGTTTTCTCCCTATCCTCCTAAGGGGGACTGTCTTCCCCTCACCCACCGGACCTACTGTGGGTCCCTCTGCCTTGGGTTTCTGGGGTTCTAACACCTCACCTGGGTTAGGCCTCACTACTGGAAGTTTTCCTACCTGTCTGGGAACTGTACGTACCATGGCTGGCCACAGGGCTGGTAACAATGGAAAGTCTCTTCCTATTATCACATCATAGGGCATACTCGTGGTTACAACCACCTCATGGACCTGCCTGCTGGCACACGTGCTTACAGACAACAGAGCAGTGGGGTATTTTTTTAAATCTCCATGAATGCTGGAAACCCCGACTCTCCGACCTGTAAACTCCGTGGGTCGCACCAGGGAAGCCCTCACCAGGGTCACCTGACTCCCTGAATCCAGCAGAGCTGCCACTGGAGTGTCTCCCACCTCCACCCGACACAAATGTTCATCATGGTTAACCTCGGACACATCGACCCTTCTGGCATACAATGACTGTCGATACCCAAAGTTCACATCCATGGGCTCATCCAGGAGGGGACAGTTGGCCCGTACATGGCCAGGCTCCTGGCACCGCCAGCATATTATAGAGTCCCGATCCCCAATGGGCACATCCCGTGCGGTCTTTCTCAGCTCAGGCCGCAGGGTCTGGGGAGGGGATTTTCTGGGTTTTATTACTCCCTTCCCCAGAGTTCCCCCCTTAAGTTCCTCAGTAGCCCCATAACGTTTGACCAGGTCCACCATCTCCAGGGCACTAGTAGGAGATGTCTGGCCAACCCAGCGCTGGAGGGGTAGTGGCAATGCCCTCCAGAATTTGTCAGCTATAATACGGTCCAGCATAGCAGTGGGACTAAGTACGTCAGGCGGTAGTCATTTTTGTAAGAGTTTTAGAAAATTGTAATACTGGGGTCGTGCTGGCTCAGCTGGGTTAAACTCCCACTGATGTACCCGCTGGGCCCTGACCAACACATTCACCCCCAGTCTCGCCAGGATCTCACCCTTAACCACAGAGTAGTCTGCTGCTTGGTCGTCCGGTAAATCAAAGTAAACCTGTTGGGGTCCTGACGCCAGAAACGGAGCGATGACCTCTGCCCACTGGTCTCGGGGTAGTCTCTCTCTCACGGCCACCTTTTCGAACATCGCCAAGTAGGTTTCAACATCATCTGTCGGTGTCATCTTGGGAACGGCGGAGCGGACTGCTTTCCGGGCATCGTGCACTCCCTGAGGCATCCCTGACTTTTCTAGCACCATTACGTGTTGCAGCAGCCGCTGGTTCGTGTCCTGCTGTCGCTGATTAGCCTCTAGCAGCTGTGCGACGGCCTCTTCATGTCTTTTTTGCTGTTGTGCGATGGCCTGCTGTTGGACAAGTAAGGCTTCCTCATGGCTCTTTTGCTGCTGTGCGATGGCCTGCTGTTGGACATCCATGGCCTGCTGTTGCTTTAAGTTGGCCTGGACAAGCTGCTTTATCATCTCCTCCATCTTGTCCTGTGTTGGTGGTTGCAGCTTGGCAGGCTTAATCCAGGACATACAACAGTGCCCCAAAAAAAAAATGCTACGAAAAGTTTTGGCTTCACGCCAGCCTCACTGCAATTGCCCGCATCCTCCACCAAATGTGGGGGGGTTGCTCTGGTAGACAGCGGTGCGGGTGCAGTATAGAGGCAAAGAGAGTCCAGGTAGTGCAGCAAACAGTGTTTTATTTCACACTTGCACAAACAAAACTCAAAACAGTCACTTAGTGTTACTTCACACACAGCAAAAACTTGAGGCAAAACAAAAGTCCAAGACTGAATCAAATTCACCTGTGTGGTTTAGGTGCGTGTTCACACCTGGCTGTCAGCCCAGCCGCAGGAAAGTCCAACCTCAGGCTTCCAGGCAGACTGCACGCCTCTTTGCAAGCTCTTGCTTCCAGCCCTGAGAGCTCCACGGAACACCAGCAGTTTCCAGGTTAAATCACCTCAAATCCTAGGTGTCAGTTCACACCTGGCTGAATGCTCGGCAACACAAAAAGTCCACTGACCGTCTTTAAATGGCCTGCTCTCCTGACACACAGGTCTCAGCTTTTCAGCCCAGCACAGGGCTCAGATCCCAAACACAAAGAGAGCGTTTGCATAAAACCCAGCTGTCTTTTAAAGGCACCTAGGCATTAACCCAAAAAAAACCCGGACCGGCACCTAAAATCCGGTCCAGTATTTGCCCTCACCTGGCTGCAATCAACCCAGCAGCACAGGCTGAGAGGAAAATACCTGTTTTTTTACCACCAAACCTCTCACTGTGTCACATTAGTAAAACATCCTTTTCCAGTTAGAACAGCTTTTAAACGTGAAGCATAGCTTGACACAAGTGTCTTGCAGCGATCTACGGGTATCTTCACCCATTCTTCATGGGCAAAAGCCTCCAGTTCAGTCATATTCTTAGGCTTCCGCGCTGCAACTGCTTTCTTTAAGTCCCACCAGAGGTTCTCAATCGGATTTAAGTCTGGTGACTGCGATGGCCACTTCAAAATGTTCCAGCCTTTAATCTGCAACCATGCTCTAGTGGATTAGGAGGTATGCTTGGGATCATTGTCCTGTTGAAAGGTCCAACGTCTCCCAAGCCTCAGGTTTGTGACGGACTGCATCACATTTTCATCCAATATCTCCTGGTACTGAAGAGAATTCATGGTACCTTGCACACGCTGAAGCTTCCCTGTACCTGTAGAAGAAAAACAGCCCCAAAGCATGATTGATCCCCCGCCATGCTTCACAGTAGGCAAGGTGTTCTTTTCTTCATATGCCTTGTTCTTCCTCCTCCAAACATAGCGTTGATCCATGGGCCCAAACAGTTCTAATTTTGTTTCATCAGTCCACAGAACACTATCCCAAAACTTTTTTGGTTTGTCCACATGACTTTTGGCATACTGCAGTCTGGGAGTTCTGGCATGGAGGCCTTCATTACGCAGTTTGCGCCTTATTGTCTGAGCTGAAACTTCAGTACCCGCATCTGACAAATCTTTTTTCAGTTCCTCAGCAATCACACGGGGACTTTTCTCCACTTTGCGCTTCAGGTAGCACACAGCAGTCGAAGTCAGCATCTTCTTTCTGCCACGACCAGGTAGCGTTTCAACAGTGCCCTTTGCCTTGAATTTGCGAATGATGCTTCCTATGGTGTCTCTTGGTATGTTTAACATCTTTGCAATCTTCTTATAGCCATTGCCCTTCCTGTGAAGAGAAATCACCTCTTCTCTTGTCTTCCTGGACCATTCTCTTGACTTCACCATGTCTGTAAACACACAGGTAAATGTCTAGACGGAGCTGAGTATCACAGTCATTTTAAATCTGCCTAATTGGTGCTTATTATGCTTGATTGCTGCTCCTTGACATCCACAGGTGTTTTCAATACCTGATCGAAAACACTTGAATGAACCTCTGTTCTTAAGAGTGGTGGTCTTTAAGGGGTTGAATAATTGTGTCAATGAAGAAATCACAAAAAAAATGTAATACTGTATTACAAAAACAATTGATGTCATTTTAGTTGCATTTGGTTCTTTAAAAAGTCCTTGTAAGATTTCATTCTGAACACAATTACAAATGTACATTAAATTCCCTAAAACCCTTTACAGCATTGGGGGTTGAATAATTTTGAACACAACTGTAGATCCTGGAGAACCAATTTGGTCGCCGGCTATGCCTGTTACATTGGTAGTTAGAGTGCTGCATCCTCTATTATGCCTTTTTGGAATAATCAGCAGTTAGACTACTTTTACACTTGCGTTTAACTTTTCTGGTATTGAGAGCCAGCAGAGGAAAACGAAAACAAAGTGAAAAACGATTACGTTTTGTCTCCATTCATTGTCAATGGGGACAAAACGGAACTGAACAGAAAGGAATGCTCCATAATGCATTCCATTCAATTTGGTTACAGAGCAAAAACAGAGCAAAACGGATCTGGCATGACACACAATGCAAGTCAATATTGTCGGACCTGTTTTCTCGGACAAAATAGAAAATGGATCCGGCGTCCATTGAATTACAATGGTTCATAACGGATGCAGCCGGTTGTATTATTACAAACGAAAGCATTTTTGCTGATCCCTGCCGAATCAGACAAAAATGCAAGTGTGAAAGTAGTCTAAAACCATTTTGCTAAACAAAAAAAACAAAAGCAGAAATAAAAGGAAGGAGACTGGATTTGCACGTATCCTTACCACTGTCTAAATTTTGAGTTACTAGGAATATGCTTGGGTTGCCTGCCTAGTAAATACAACCCTGTGGAGAACATCTGGTTTTGATGGTATGTATTCATGTAAACGTTAAGAGTTTATCACACAGATCTAGTTAAAGATACTATATTTAGACAATACACATACGTCTTCAGGAAGTCTTATACCTCCTTAGATTAAGGGAAAGACAGTTGTGAATCATGTCTGTTGCGTTTTGTGTGCCCTTTGCTTCAATTGCCAGAACATTTTCCATGTAATTCTTTTGCTTTCTATAACAGTTTGCAGCTGGGCAGAGAAGAACGGGATTACATATACAATCTTTGTGGATTACTAATGCTGCTTGATTAGAAAAAGGAGCCTGTCTTGTTTTATTCTAAGAATAAACAACCATTTTGAAATGTTAATTGTAATCTTGTGATTTCAAAGCCTGCTTAAAAGCAGGGAATGGTAATATTCATAATGCAAGTTCTACACATGAATTAAATAATTACAAGATTCTATTTACACATCTCAGTAGGCTTCCATTGTAAAATAAAAATATGTGTATATACAAGTTAAATGGTTTTTCTAATTATATGCAGTTTTATGGACATGTATATGGTGAACAAGTAAATAATCTGAGAAAGCCTCGCAGTAGGTATTGGGAGTGGTGGTCCCTGGATCCTTCATTATAGTAGTCCCAAAAGAAAGCTATGAGGTTCCATTCCTTATTTCCATGGATAAAACAACTTGGTCATCTCTCTATTAAAATCAATCAGTTCTGGAAACTTATAAAGAGTAGCTAATGGTATGATAAAGTCATTAGTTGTGTGACTATAGTTGATATTTAAATGTATATGTTTTTAAATCTCATAATATAAAACCAATATATAAGTCTATATATACCCTAAATTTTCTCACATAAATACAGAATACATGTGGATTTTTAAAGTAGCTGGTGCTTTTTGGCAATAGATTCCATCAATCTTGACAAGATTTTTCAACAAACTCGAGGAATTCATACAGATAGGAGCAAAGTTGTCGGAATTCTCTGGTTTTGGAGGGACTGGCCAACTACAGTATTTCATGTGTGTCCACTCTTTTTCAGTGCCATATATCAGAGAAAAGAAGGATCTGACATGTTCAATTTCAACATGTCTGATCCTTTGTTCTCATTGTTCTCATGGTAGAAATGAAGCTAGCAGGGGTTTCTGACAGCTGTTTATTCCCTCTTCCCATTGGGACCACATGCACAGTTAGCTGAACCAAGCTTGCATGTGTATGACTGAGTCAAGAAGAATAGCTCTTTGCAATTGCTGATGGTATATGGGCACCTTTACATCTATGGGGAAAAGCCCATACATCTTCAAATCTATGGGCACTGCTTTATACCATAGTAACTATCAGAGTACTGTCCATTAAAGTGGTTGTCCCACAAAAAATATTCAACAGTTTTCAAACCATCACCTGTATCTGAATACTTATGTAATTGCATGTGATTATAAATTTACCATAGCCACTGAGTTATTCAATAAAGTGTATCTGTATAGCGCCACCTGCAGTTAGAATTTTTCTTATTTCTTTGACCTGCTCGCTGAGAAGGCTGCACATGCTCAGTTTCATCCTTCAGCTGCCTCCTGAGCTGTGATAGGGAGAGCTGAGACACGCCCCCTGGGCTGCAGCAGAAAAGACACTCCCCTTGAGCTTTCAATGAATGGGGAGATCCCTGGATCCATGCTAGGTTCAGGGCTGGTTCTAGCTTTGTTAGAAACAGATTGTCATGCACTATACAACGCATTCCTTTTTCCTTTAGTTATGGAATAACCCCCTTTAAAAGTGAACAGATCTGTCAAAATTCACTTTACTGTTAAGAGCTAATTTCCCCTATAAAAAATGAGACTTCAATTTGATTGTGTATTTCACCATTTTAGTTTCCATTGTTGCAGTGTCAGAGTGGGGTGCCTAGGGCCCACAAGTAAAATTTGTTTTGGGGGCCCACCGTACGGATACATTCAAATATTACCTGTTCTCACAGCAGCAAGATGCTACCAGATGACTGAATATGGGGGGTCCCTGCAGCAACTTTGAGAAGGTAGGTCCTGGAGAAAAGAGGATACTGGCTAGCTTTCCTCTATACCTGGAAGTCATATAAGCTCTGATCGTGTCTATAATAATAAACCGGGGAGTTTCTTTAATGATCTATCAAGTTTTGTATATGAACATAGGCTGGTTGAGGTGCTGTACATTCAATATACGTATGTAGTGCAGTAAGTCTACCGTGTTATGTGCCACTTGTGCAGGGGGTGGGAGACTAGGGGCCCACCTCGTTCAGGGGTCCACAGGGGGTTCACCTGTACCCCTGTGGGCCAGTCCGAGCCTGCATTGTTGTACCTGAAATATAGATCAATAATAAGAAATTCACCTGCAGGCAATATGCATCAGAGTGGATTTTCTCTACTGCCTATACAAATGTAGCAGGGAAATATCAGTGCACAGAAATATCTCTCCGCTACCAAAATTGAAATGCTGCTGGTTCCCTTTGTCAGTCTTTCATAGCAAGCAGACAAGCTGTCTTGTAGATCTACTAACAGATCCACACCACCAGGATTAAATCAGAATCGCCAGAACTAGTTAGCATGTTAGAACCTGACACAACTGTAGAGGATTCCAGGCCTTTGAATCCAGAGGAAATAAAATCAGCAATCTGGTTTGGATTTTCCTAGTAATAGCAGCCGTATATGCTGCTGAATACAGGAGTTTGCGAGCGTGCAAGTGTTTGATCGCAAGTGTGTGCTTATCTTATGTGTGTGATTTTGGATTAAGTGACTTTAGATTCAGGAACTTTAGGTGGGGACTTCAGGCAGGGCAAAAACACAGAATTTTAAAAAGGCTAACTTCCCTGGGTTGAGGGCAGCATTTCAGGGCATAGACTGGGAGCAGCTACTGTCGCATAAAAATACTGAGGATAAATGGGAGAGCTTTAAATCCACATTGAGTAATTGCATTAAAAAATGTATTCCTTTAGGTAACAAGTGCAGCATCCCAATAGCCACACGTGGGCACTGCAAAGTTGTTACATTGTGCTGTATGTCATATTTTACCTTATTTCATGCTGTATTGTATAATTATGCAAGATCCCTGTTAACAGGCTGGTTAGGTGTGCTGAATACATCCTACCACTAGATGAGGTAGCACCACTCTAGTATATATAGCTCAGCTCAGGCCTAGTCAGTAGTCAGTGAGAACAAAACAGTTGTTAAAGTCAGTCATGAGCTAGCCCTAGAAGGGGCATGGTCGAGAGGGAGTTGAAGAAGAGGAAGGAGCACTAACACAAAGGATAATAGCCACTATTCCAAGCATCAAGGACCTTTGGAGTCAAGGTGAAGGACTTATTAGCCACCGGCAACCTCACCAACCTACACTGCGATAAAAGGGACCAGAAGCAAAGTCACCTACCAGTAAGAACAAAATATATAGGATAGCCTGAGAGATAGCCACATACGGCCTGTTTGCAGTGGATATACAGCAGTATGCCTCTATCTGCTTAAAGACTGTATTACTGTTGGAAGTAACTGTTACTAAGAGCCAACGTTCAGTAAAAGTTGTGAGTTAGATTCAACTTGCATTTTGCTCCTTAATCACTACTACTATTCCTACTATTGTTGTACCACACCGGTACTGGCATCACGACTAAAGGGACCTAGCCTTAAGCACGTAAAGCCAAGTTACCAACAAGGGCACCTCAGCCACCATCTGGCCTGTGTCCCTTACAACAGAGTGTGTTCCGGAGAATTCCTGTGCTGTTCTCTTTTTCACTTATGCAGGCCTGTCAAGGGACTATCAAAGATTGTGAGTAACCAGAACTGTGTTTGCCCTCGGTTTACCTACACTTACACTGTGACCTCACAGAGACATTCCCCTGTTGGTCTGGTATACTGCACAAGTACAAACAGCTAAAATGAAACCCCCATGGCTTACAGCTACTGTAAAAAGGGCAATAAATGACAAAAAAGGGCATTTAAGAAATACAAATCTGAGAGGTCAGCAGGTGGCAAAAGAGAGCAAAACAAATCCCAAAAAATTATTTAAATATATAAATGCTAAAAAAAACAAAGGTCTGAGCAGGTAGGAACCCTAAATAAGGGTAAAGGGTGGTTAGTCACTAAAGATAAGGAAAAGGCAGAGTTACTAAATGTTTTTTTTTTAGCTCTGTATATACAAAAGAAGAGAAAGTAGCGGATATCTGTGGTGCTGGGGCTGTTAGTTCATCAAGTAATATACTCAATTGGCTAACTGTACATATGGTCCAAGCTAAGTTAAATAAGGTAAATGTGAATAAGGCTTCAGGTCCAGATGGATTACACCCAAAAGTTCTTAAATAGCTCAGTTCAGTCATTGCTGTGCCCCTGTTTATAATTTTTAAAGATTCTCTAGGTACTGGTACAGTGCCAAGTGATTGGTGCAAGGCAAATGTGGTGCCCATATTCAAAAAGGATCTAGGTCCACTACAGGTAATTATAGACCTATAGGCTTGGAAAGTATAGTTTGTAATTGGATTAAAAACTGGCTGAAGGACTGTGTCCAGAAAGTTGTGGTCAATGATTCCTATTCAGAATGGTCTCGGGTTATAAGTGATGTACCCAAAGGTTCAGTGCTGGGTCCTCTATTATTGAATTTATGTATTAATGATATCGAGGACGGGATTAATAGCACCATTTCTATTTTTGCAGATGACACTAAGCTATGTAGTACTGTGCAGTCTATGGAAGATGTTCATAAAATACAAGCTGACTTGAACACTCTGAGTGATTGTGCATCAACTTGGCAAATAAGGTTCAATGTGGATAAATGTAAAGTTATGCATCTTGGTAGTAATAATCTCCGTGCATCATATGTCCTAGCGGATGTAACAATGGGAGAGCTACTTATAGAGAAGCATTTGAGTGTCCTTGTAAATCGTAGATTAAATAACATCATACAATGTCAATCGGCTGCTTCTAAGGCTACCAGAATATTGTCATGCATTAAACGAGGCATGGACTCACCCGGCAGGGATGTAATATTACCACTTTACAAAGCGTTGGTATGGTCTTATCTGGAATATACAGTTCAGTTCTAGGCACCAGTCCATAGAAAGGATGCTCTGCAGCTAAAAAAAAGTACAGAGGAAAGCGACTAAACTGATAAGGGGCATAGAAGGTCTTAGTAATGAAAAAAGATTAAAATAATTAAATTTATTTAGTCTTTAGAAGAGACGTCTAAGGGGGGACATGATTAACCTATACAAATATATAAATGGACCATACAAAAAATACGGTGAAAAACTGTTCCATGTAAAATGCCTTCAAAAGACAAGGGGCCTCTGACTGGAGAAGAAAAAGTTCAGTCTCCAGAAGCGTCAAAGTTTCTTTGCTGTAAGAACTGTGAGTCTGTGAAATAGACTTCCTTGGGACGTGGTCACAGCAGGAACAGTGGACAGTTTTAAAAAGGGTTTAGATGAATTCTTAAAAGTAAGTAACATTAATGCTTCTCAAAACGTGTAGAAATCTGAGTGTCACTTCCTTCTGGGATTTATGTCCCCACCTATCCCTTGGTTGAACTTGATGGACTTATGTCTTTTTTCAACCGTATTAACTATGTAACTATGTAACTTAATTCAGCTGTTTATCATTTTCATTATGTTGTATTATTGTATTTTTTCTTTTTTTGTTTCTGGTGTAAACCCCATTAGCAATTATATGCTCCATGATAAGGCAGTCCACTGCACATCTTGAGCAATGTATGCAGTCCTGGAACAGCCATTTGAGGGTGCATATTTTTGTGCAAAATGTGAGCAAATTGCCCATTTGGAATCCCAGATTATGTATCTAAATGAGCAAATTTCAACACGGTGACACCTTGGCAATATGGAAGAGTTTCCTGCTCAGTGAGCAGACACTCTGTGTGGTAGATGAGGTGGAGGGTAGTAGTATGGAGGATCAGGAAAGTGAGGTAGCTAGCTAGTTAAGGCCTCTTGCACACGACCGTATGGATTTTTCAGTGTTTTGCGGTCCATTTTAAACTGATCCGTTTTTCCGTTTTTTTTGCTACCATAGTGTTTCTGTTTCCGTTCCATTTTCCCATTCCGTTTTTCCATTTGGTTTCCGTTTGTGATCGTTTTTTTGCGGATGGCAACGGAAGCATACAATAATGTTTAAACAGTAAGTACATTAAAAAATTGGCGAGCAAGTGGTTCACCCAACCCAGGAGCAATATTGTGTACGCAATCCAGTGCAGTGAACATCTTAGACAAAGAAGAAAGAACCTATTTATGTTAAATTGGAGATTTCAAACTTGAGTAAAGGTGGAGGGGGTGAAACATCTATTGCCTGCCACTTACAGTGCTGTTCTAACACATCTCTCGAGACAGATTAATCACACCTAATAGCTTCAATCATGCAAATGCAATCAACATCTTACCTCAAGTAACGTTGTGGTGATTGTGATAAACAGATTATGCTGGCTGAAGTAGAGGTCACCAGTATTTAATGCCGGAGATTCTTTGTATAAGGCATTCTATTAGAGAAAGACAGTTAGATGACTAGCGAAACATCTTCAAGGGAAAAATAACAAGTATAGTTGCTGTGATATATTACTACTGATATTCCTTGTATACCAGTACTCCTGACCATGCCAATAAAAGCTGAAGAAACTCAACCTCTAGGTTCTCAGGATCAGTGCTTGTCCTGAGAGCAACGGAGCGAGGCACAGCCTTAGCATAGTGCTGTGTGACTTGGGGGGAAGTTTAGGCAGTTGAGGGTTAAAGTTAATATTGGGGAGGGGCATGGTCAGGTATTCCCGGGCAGTATATGAGGTGGAGTAGGGGCGGAGTTTTGGCTGACGGTGCACGTGGGAAGAAGGAGAAAGTTTTTCCCGCCCGCCCATCCGGTGTAGTGGCTGGGGTTAAAGGGTTTTTTGATGTGGCGTGGAAATGGAGGGTCCTGGAAGGCAATAAGTTTAAGAGGTGCATGCCAAGGTGGAGTGTGCATCTCAGGAGGTTCGGTAAGCTTTTGCATGGGGCTCCTGTTGGGCAGATGGGCCTACAGGGGAGATCAATTATAATATGGAGGATTCGGTGCTCTCAGGTCGGTGACCGCGGCCGAGGGTATGACAAGTGGAGGTCAATGGTGGAGAACACAGCTTACCTGTTGCCTTCTAGGATCCTATGCAATGGTTCATATGTTATGGTAATTGATATGTTATGCGTGTTATTACGTATTTCTGTGGTTGAGTGTTAATAAATGTTGTTTAATAAAATGGCCGAGAAGGCTCTTTCCCAAGAAGCTGTCTCTGTTTGTTTATTTGGGGGGTAGGTGGGTGCAGTAAGGTAAGGGGCAGGTTTATGGGCCGAAGTATCTTCCATCCCATAAGTCATAGAGGTTACATCTTCCACCAATAATATTACCAATCACCAATTATAAGCTAGGAATATCCCTTTAAAATATTCTTTACATTCAAGGAAGACTATTATTAAACAACTGTCTCCATAATTCCCTATCTCTATTACTTCAATCTGGTGAGTACCTTGCCTGCACATAGACATTTATTTTAGTAAAAAGTACTTGTATAAAACATTGGATTTGATTTTTCTTTGCCTCGTATCTTTTTTAGGTTTTGGTGTTATTCTTATTCTACTTTCTTTTCTACTTTTATGTTCGTGACTTTGTGAATATGTTCTGTGACTGATTATGTATAAGTTCCTAGGGTGAACTGACAACTTTTTACAAACTAAAACACAAATCCCTGTTCTGCCGATTGCTTATGGTACCATCATTTTAAGATGAATGCTGTCTTTGCGTAGATCACTGCAGCTACAGCTATGAACAGGGTAAACTCTCCACCATACACAGACCTGCAATCGATCACTTTAATAGGAAAACACAAACCATAGAGAATGGAAGTCCTTTTACTGTAGGAGTCATAAAGTCATCTGAATGAATGAATGTATTGCATAGAGAACTACAAAATGCTCCATAACACTCAGCCTTCTGTCTTGGTTTTCCAGAGGTCTGCTCTATTTTTTCAGGTCAAACACAGAATAAAAACATGTTACTCGGCCTCTTTTCACATCTATTACCATTTTGCATAAAGAGTCCTTGTTGTAGGTAGCAACAATATATTCATAGTTTAAAACAGAACAACATTTTCATTTAATTTCCCTGAAAAAGCCTCCATTAACAGTAAATATTCAGCTAATTCCTCACAACTCATTCTAATAGATTGTTCTAAAACATTTCTTTATTTTCACAGACCTGTATGATGCAAGTAGGCTCAGACTGGCCCACGGGTGTACAGGTGAATCCCCTGGTGAGCCCCTGAGCAAGGTGGGCCCCTAGTCTCCCACCCCTGCACAAGTGGCACATAACACAGTAGAGTTACTGCACTATAGACATATATTCAAGGTACAGCACCTCAACCAGCCTACTGTCATATAAAAAACTTGATAGAGTATTAAAGAAACTCCCAATTTTATTAATATAGACACGATCAGTGCTGAGAGGACTAATAGGTATAGAGGAAAGCTAGCCAGTATCCTCTTTTCCGCAGGACATACCTTTTCAAAGGTGTTGCAGGGACCCCCATATATTTAGTCATCTGGTAGCATCTTGCTGCTGTGTAAGCAGCCAATATTTGAATGTATCCGTATGGTGGGCACCCCAAATAAATTTTACTGGTGGGCACTAGGCACCAGTAAGTAAGTCTCCTACACAAAATCAGAAATTCTATGGCGGTAAACGTTAATGAAACATGCTACAGCTAAGACATGGAAAATTAATGTGTCAAGTTTGAAAAAATGTGAGGCGTTTTAAATCTATTTTCTAAAGTCATTGCAACTGATGCTGCATAACCCCATAAGGGGTTGCTAACTTTAGAAAACCTATTTTCCTATACATGTATATACCTTGTTCAGGATTCTCATCTATTAGCCAGAACAGGGAACAGCTACAAAGTGTCTTTGGTTTTGGAGGGCTGATCTTCATTATTAGAACAATCCAATTATTTTATTATATAGAGATAAGTGAATTTCTTGAATTTTTTTTGGGTCCGAATAGATTCTACCCCAATCAAAAGTGCTCCAATTGGTCTAAAAACTGGTGTATGGTACTCTGAGCTCTCCTACGACTCACATTCTCCACAACTCAGAGTAATACTGACATATATAGCTATGGGTAAATGCATGATTGATGGTGTTAACATACACCTATCAGATATATTTATTTTTTCCAAAAATAAGAATGAATCTGGATCACACAGCCTCTTGCTATGTTTTGATCTAATAACTGCTTCTCAGCATAATTAACATTGCTTTCCAGCGAAATTAGTAGTATACCACCTCCTATGTTGCATGTTATACATGAGGAATTAGTATACATTTTGATCAAAAAGCATAGGCCCACTCACCACGACATGAAGTTGCTTCTCGAGTGGGAACCTACTCTAAATTTGGCGTGGCGCTGCAGCACCACACCAGCAGGTGGCGGGACACACCCTTGCTGCCCGGCAAAGCCACCCTGGGCCCCACCAACCCACCAGCACGAGGGTTCACAAATTCCTACTTGCTCTCAGTTGGAGTTCCTGGGAGCATATGATAAGGTGAGCTTTGACAACTGTTTACGGTGGCATGGAGGCCATTGTTGCTTTGGTGCTAAGCTGGTCGGTTGTTTGTGCCTAGGGCCAGGGTGGCTTTGCCAGTAGGGGTGCTGTTTGGTTGCTGGATACCGCTGCCTGCCGATTCAGTGCTGTGCTGCTGGTGGCCTCCATGCAGCGCCGTGCCAAAGTTAGAGTAGGTTCTCACTCGAGGAGACATGGTAAGTGGGCTTATGCTTTTTTAATGAAAATGTATACTTATGCCTCATGTATAGCATGCAAGATAGGGGGCGGTATACTATCAACTGTGCTAAGAAGCAGTTATTAGATAAAAGCATAGCATAAGGAAGAAGCCAGTTATCTAGCGAAACGGCTTTGGGAGGAGGCGGCTGAGGGATCTGCGTGCTACTTGTGGGTATATTAATTGACTATTTCCACACTTTGCTTGTTATTTACTGCCCTTGTGCTGTTACTTTGTTTCCTTAAGCTTGGTGTGGTTCCTTGCTTATTTCCTTATGCCCCTATGCATGCCAATACCCCAGCCCCCTCTTAGGCACTTGTCTTTATCGATGTTCTCCGTGCTTGTGCTGTTTCTCTTATACATGTATGTGAATGTTGATATATTTAATAAAGTAATTTAAAAATTTTAATTGCTAATGTCTTTGTCCAAATTTTTTGCGAAGTATTCAAAGAAGCAGTAGCTTGTTCTGAAGAAAAATCCAAAAATGATGCCTTTAAGTGGCTAGGTGCTTGCCTGTGTTTATACACACACATGCTAGTATTGGAAGAAGCCGTAACTTGTTCTAAACAAGCATCCAAAAATTCTCTTTTTTTTTAGGAGCAGCAGTACAGTGTGAATGTGGAACCTCATAGACAAGGCAGGGGATTTACTGTTATGTATGGATAGAAGAAGTGGCAGTAGGGGGAGCTGCAGCAGCAAAACAGTATGGAACATAATGGCAGGTAGACAGCAGCAGTGACATGATTGAGCCGTCAGTTAATAGCTACTGGCAGCAATGTCGGCTGATCTATTTCTTGGGCTCAGTTGGAGGTGTGTGAAAATTCTCACTGATCCAGACCTCATTCATTTTAAAAAATTTGATATTTTCTACACTTGTGGTGGACAATTTTGACCACTTTGGTGTGACAATACCCCCTGCCACACTTAATACTCTCTCTGACAATACACTGGAGGCTGGACAGGACAGTACAGTGATAGCAAACTGGGCCAGTTCCAGCCGCTGTTACAATCTACTGTCGGGACAGTAAACAGTGCAGGTAGGACCAAGCCTGGTTGTTTAGGCACTGCATATCCGTTTAATAATATTCCTCAGCCTGGCAGCCTCAGAACTGCTCCATCATGTTCATCAAACTGAATTGTCTGTTTCTGCTGCTGATGTGGCTTTTGCTATTTGTCATAGCAGAGAATGCAGGAAGTTGGTAACTTGGGGGTGGGGGTGGGGGGGGTAGAGGGCCTCTTGGTCAGACATGTGGACTGCAGGCGCCGGCTTACTGAAAGCTGCGGCAAGCTGTGTACAGTGCATATCTTGGTAATACAATCATTTTGCCTCACTGTTAATCTACATAAGAAGGGCTGAAATGCACAGACCCTGATCGACTGTGTGGCTTCTCTCACCGAAGAAAGCATGGCAACAGTGCAGTTTACATACATGAAAGGAATAAAGTGGAGTGGAAGCAATGCTCTGCCCTGTTTCTGTTGGCTGCAGGAGGACGCCCACTGATACAGCTGGGGAGGGAGGAGGTGGATGAGTGCCTGGTGTAGAAACCAGGCTGGCAAAAACAGGAAGGTGTCAAAAGGCCTTGGACTCTTTGCTATAGTGCTGTGTCACTACTGCCATTTAAAACATTGACCTAATGGGCAGTGAAAGACAAGTACTGACTAGGGTTGAGCGAATCTAAGTATCCAAAGCGGACTTCAATCTGAATTTCAGGGAAAATTCGATTCGCCACGAAGCTGAATTTCCTCATGCTTCGTGGTAATGAATCAATGTTCCCTGAAATGGTGGTAAAAAGAAATCATACTCACCTCATCCATTTATGTGCCCCACGCATGGGCGTAGTTATAGGGGGTGCAGAGGTAGCAGTCGCTACCGGGCCCAGGAGCCTGAGGGGGCCCAAAGACACTTGTGCTGCATAAGAAGACAGACAAAGCACTGAGGGAAGGGGGGCCCAAGCTGAACTCTTGCACCAGGGCCCATGAGCCGTCAGCTATGCCCCTGGGGCCCCCACGCATAAAATTTTATGTTTGGTGACATATGATGTCACCACGCCGGTCAGCGTCATGACATCATCACACAAGATTTCGCACATGATCTTCAATTAAGATGGCCATGACGGTCTCAAATGGATATGGTGAGTATAAAAAGTTTTTTTTAACCGATTAATCCCATGAAAGCCCTAATTTTTAATCTCAGTGATGAGCTCTGCATCTGAGGGGTTCAATGATGAGGGTGGCGCAATCGCCACTCCCCATGATTGAAAGTCGACGAAGCAGCCGAATCAAATTTCATCACTAGTACTGACCTTGGCCTTAACTGCTACTCCATGGTCGCTATGCACCATGCTGCACAGCGACAATTCTAGAGACCCACATTCTTGGAAGTAATGGAAGACAAGACAATTAAAGTAGAGCTTGCTTGCAGGCAGTGAAGGTTTGGTATATGCAAGCACAATGGAGAGGATGAATTTTCTGGAAATGTTTATTGCACACATATAACCTGTAGAAGCTCTGCAATAAGTTTTTGGAGGGAAAAAGGCGCAATTGCACAGCATATACAGTAAAACATATGCTGCTGGTGATGCTAGGAAACACGATTATTGTTCATTTATAAACTGTAGAAGCTTTGCAACAGGTTTTTGGACAAAAAAGGCTAACTCCTGCACATAAAAAAAAGAGTATTGTCTCTTTAAAATCTCAAGTTGTGTGCAGTGCAATACATGAAGTTATGAACACTCCAGCGCTGGCTACAGACACAGAGTACACGAACTGCCCCTAGGCAGTGACTTAATGATAAAACCTGACTTTAAACCTAGTAATGTCAGAGACATGGAAGAGATGTCGTATCGCATCAGTGGGTGAGCTCACAATGGAATCTATGCTGACCAGCCATATCCTTTCTCCTGATTGGCTGCCAGGCTGACTGCAAAGCATTGTGGGCAGGTGTGCAGTCCGGGGCCCTGGCCAGGGTTATGTGATGCCCCATCTTTATCTTCCCTGCTATATTTTCTTTACTAGTGTACTGAATTTTAAAAGTAAAATGGCCGGTGATGTTTTGCACAATTCATGTGAATTGAATCGCCAAAACTCTGAATTTGTTTGGAAAAGCTTTGCTGTACTTAGCTAAACTAGAGAGGTTATAGAGGTTGGGTGAACAAGATAATAAAAGTAATAGGGTGACTAAGGGTACAGCTCTTTTATATCTTTTTGTTTTGTCTTTTTTTTTATATTTATGAATCACCCCCTTCCTTTTAAGCTGTTTAACAAAAATGACAGCAACAGCAAATAATGTCATAGTGACACTGATTGGATAGAGTGAGTCTGTGCAGGTACACCCCCCAACTTGTTACCTCCTCTCTGTACCCTTACTGAAGACTACTAGCAATTCATTCATAACTTCTAGTAGAAATAATAAAGGAATGGCACAACAAACAGACATAAGAATAGATGCTCCAGAATTGTTATTACATGGGGAATGTATGAATCTATTAAAACAGACATGTCAGGAGTGGTGACAGGTCCTCTTTAAGTTGAACAAGCCCGGAAAAATTCTCCCTTCTATTCAGCAGCAGCAGTACAGTGTGCCTTTAGAAGTGGTAAGACGTTTAGGGATAATATTGGCATCAATAGTAACACAAGCAGTACAGTATGGAATAGACAAGGCAGGCCGTAGGTTTGCGGCTGTGTTGGGGTAGAAGTCATTGTAATAGTGTCTGTATAGCGGTAATGGTAGTGGCTGTAAGGGGGATTAGTAACAGGGAAGAGCAGCTGCAGAGGAAGCAGCAACAGCCATAAGGTAAGCAGACAGACATTGGCAGTGCCATAATGGGGCACCATAACCAATGGCAGATCTATTCATCTGCCTCAGCTGGAGGTGATAAATCCCCACAAATCTATGCCTTGTTCATTTTGACAAAAGTGATGTTTTGTACACTGTGGAAGACTGTGCTGAAAACTCTCTCTGAGATGACAGTGGAAGCCGACCAAGAGAGAATAGAGAGAACCTACTGGGACAATTGGGGTCACTGTTCCAGTCTGGTTACCCAGAAGTCAAAGGAAGAGGAAGGTTCCATACTGAATACAGGACTGAACAAACTGTCCCTCTCTCTCTCTCTCTCTCTCTCTCTCTCAGAAGGCAGATACCCTGGGCAAAGGGCTGGTGGCCCATGGTCTCTGACTCAGTCGTCATGCAGGGCATTTCCTTCAATGCCCACTCTTCTCGTCACTTGTGAAATCTGACAATCTCTCCTACTAAACATTGGTCCTTATCTGCAGACTCTTAGTGGATCTGATTGTTATACTTTTAGACAGTTTCTAACTGATCCAGCATGAAACATCTCTCGGCATGTTTTTTTTGCTGCGGCCACATCTCTGACCCGTCCCCATTAAAGTGAATGGGGCTGGAGCAGACTTCTGGCAGCACTCGTGGGCTAGCTGTCACGGTATTGTTGTTGTTTGTTCTACAGTGACACGTTGGCCGTGCATACAGGTTGCCGGTGGCAACGTTTTGTGTTCAGTATGCATGTGCACTTCCCCTTTAAGTTGTTTCCTCCTGTCTGGTGTGTGTGGGGTTAATGTCTTCCTAGGTGTGGAACTGGTTGTGGTCTCTAGGCTCTTTTTATTCTTGTATAGTGAGCCTGAGATTGGTTGTTTGTCTCCAGCCTTGGTGTGTGTTGGAGTGTTGATGTTCCTGGATTCCTTCTGTCCAGTCTGAGGGCCATCCTTGTAGAACATCAATGTCACCCCCTTGTTTACATGTTCCTTCCCCTTCCCTTACCTGTTGTTGTGTTTGGTGTGGGTTCATGTTTTGGGTGTGTGGTGATGTCTTGTTTGGTGTACTATGTCTGGCATGTTTTGTGTAATGCCCGGCATGGTTGCTAGACATCCTCTTGTCTGCCTCTGCCTGCGGAAGTGGGCTCTATGGTTTCCCGGAGGTGTGAACCAAAAGACTATGAGCAACTCTGCCTGGAGCCACCATGCATCCGGTGTCCGCATGGGGGTCCATGTAGTTTTGGAGTCGTTGTTGTTACACTGGGTGCTTACCTGCCAGTCAGTTGCTGTTCAATCTCCCTTCCCATTTGTTACTAGGCCACTGGGAGACGCTGATTCCTCCGTCTTGTGGAGGAACAGGTGGTCTCCTGCGCTGTCACCTTACCTTAGGATTACTCAGGAATTCCAGGGTTCTGAGGTTCCTGAGTATGGGCCCTCCTGCCATCTGGGTCGGCTCATACAGCTAGTAGACCAGGGCCGGGCTTAGGGATGCTGTAGGAGGTGACCGGCTCCCTTTTCCCTTTTAGGAAAAGTAACAGTTCACGTTATACGGTGGGGAGTTTCCCCCATCCCCCATTGTGACACTAGCGTTAGTACAGATCCGGCAGCCTGTTCCCCTGCCGGACCCTGCTAACGCTAGTGTGAAAGTAGCCTCACAGAAACAACGTTGTAATTCATGGCTGTCATGGACTCATATTGTGCCTCAATAAGTATTTTCCAGATGTAAACAAGCATCTAGCAGAACAAGACTTGATGGTCAAAAGTTCAGTGTGTCTGTTTTTTTTCCTTCAAAACTCAGCTCTTTATAATCCTGTATGATAGCAATGGAAAATTACTAGCTTCTCAGTGTACAGATTGAAAAGTCTCAAAGTCTCTCAGTATTAGCTAACTGGGGTTAGGCTAGTTTCACATGTCATAGTTTTATTCCGGCGGCCTCTTAGTGTGTGCTGCCGTGCTGCCGCCGGGACTCCGCCATGCCCCCATTATAGTCAATGGGGCCGGAGCGGTAGTCCAGGGGCCCACGTTCACTAGCGGCAGGACGGATCCAACAGGCTGTTCACCCGACGGAACAGCCTGCTGGAGGTCCGTGCCGTTAGTGTGAAACTAGCCTTAACCCTTTCCACAGTGCAGTGCAAATACAGTGCAACAGCAGTGCAAATAAACAGGATATATTACAATAAACATAAAATGTAGTTCAACAATATAAAACAATATAAGTGTGAACAACTGCATAAGCCATAGTGCAAGTTCCCCCTTTAAAGTGCAATAAAGTATGGAGTAGATGGCTTTGCATGGAAGCAACAGGAAAAAATGTCTACAAATTTATATACCCCAAAGTACTCTTGTTCCAGGGCTGTACACATACAGTGTTCCTGCCTGTAGCAGCTGCTCCAGGTGTTCACTGTGGCATGCATCTTGTCAGACACCAACAATTGCAAGGAGCGGCCCATGTTCTCTGCAATATAAAAGTAAAAGGTAGGCATATATTTTTTGAGAAATAATGCTGGCTAGGTCTCTTCCAGCATGGCTGAGGGCACGCCATAAGTGGTATGGTTTCTACTGCACTGCCACAATATATATAACTAATGGCAATGCAATGTAGCAGTGTGCACCAGCATTAGAACAATACCTTTGTTGGTGTATCCATGTAGACAAATGCTGGAAAATGAAGGTTGTTTAATATGCTAATTAGCTTACCAACTACCCAGCAGGGCAAGATTAACAGTTACTGAGCCTGAGCTCGCCTCTTGCAAGTGCCCAAGCTCACCTACATGAACAGCCCAAGCCCGCATCTAAAAAAGTTTACAGTACCTCCATGGGCTGCTCATAAAGGTGGGCTTGGGCTCTGGCAACCATTAATCATGCACCACCAGGCACTTGGTAAGCTACTTAGCTGGGTGTTTCCTAGCCACACATTCCTTTATCGATGGCTGTCGATGGAGCAGAGTCGAAGGAGCAGGAGTAGTCTGAGCAGGAGAATGGGTAACTGATTATTTTGACAAAGGACACTGTACTTCATGTGGATGTGGCCTGGCTGCCGCAAAGGAGACCGGGCGAAGGAGGACAATCTTGCTGCCCCAGCTGGTGGTCATTTCTATTTTCCCATAAATGATGCAGCTTCATGTGCTGCAATAGAACTGTGGCACTGGTCCAGTCCTTCTTCTACTGTTTGTTTACAGAATGCAGCACTGAGGTGCAGGCATACGGAACTAGACCGCTGCAGGCAATCGCTTTCCTCAGTGGTATACTGCTGAGGAAAGTGATTGGCTGCAGACATGGGCGTAGCTATAGGGGGTGCAGAGGTAGCAGTCGCTACCTGGCCCAGGAGCCTGAGAGAGCCCAAAGACCCTTGTGCCGCATAAGAAGACACACAAAGCACTGAGGGAAGGGGCGCCCAAGCTGAACTCTTGCACCAGGGCCCATGAGCCGTTAGCTACGCCCCTAGCTGCAGAAGTTTTGTGCTGCATAGCTGCACGTCACTGCTGCAGTCTATATACAAACAGAGGAAGAGGGAGTGGACCAGTGGTGCAGGGAATGGCGCAAGAGAAAGAGAGGTGTATGTACGTGTAATTTGGTACAGTTTCTAATTACCTTAAACAACCCCTTTTAAACTGGTGCATTTGTATTAGCTTACCAAAGACTAGACTACTTTATAATACCGCTCTTAACTCAGTTCATTCTTAGCTAGCTTTGTTCCAAGGTCACCTAAGTGGAAAGGAACACATGTAATTTTTGGGATCACTGCAGCCTGCAGGCTAGAATGCTTTGTGCACATACTAAATCCTGGTGGCTGCAGCTTTAACTCATTTTTTTATATAGTATAACCATTTGAAACTCATTTTTAAGAGGATGTGGTTATTTCTCACCCTGTAATCTTCAGAAGAACTGATATTAATATTAATTAACCACAGTTTTACATACACAGTCCAACCTCCTGCAATATCCATCTGCATCCTCCTCACATCCATAAAAATTACAATAATTGTCATCTCCTTAGATATTCATTGGTTTCCTATTCCTAACATTCTGAGTTATCCAGCTAGGATTTCTGAAGTATACCATATAAGACTTTGTGTGACATTTTCCAGCTGGACATTGTAAGTACGACGACTTTTTAGCTTCCAAATATAACACAGACATAATGGATTATGCAACATGTTTACTGGAACATGCCAGCCCACCAAAAATGTTCTGTGTGTGAATACTGCCCATAGCTATGTCATTTTGAACAAACACATGGCTAAGTGAATATACTACAGATTAGATTCAGTATAAAGAGGCTTCCGGGTTTTTAGAATGTGAGTGAAACATCTGGAGATTTGAGTTGCTCAGCTTGACTGGCTGAAGGTTTCAATTATTATTGTTTTACTAAAGTTAATTATAATGTTGCCAGGTTTAGTGGATTAGTGGATCTATTGTATAGAGGTTTATGAATAGACTCAGTTTTAGGTGTATCTGAATAGCACAGAGCATAAAAACAAGACAAATTGTAGTATACCTTCAATACAGAAATGCCTTTTGGTCCTAGTGGACCAGCAGTTAACAACTAACATCTCCAGCTTTCAAAGCTGTTTGATTATAACAGATTGTCTTGTCCACATAAAGTCTTGACAGCTGGGGGAGGGAAAGAGAACAATCACTCCCATCCGTGTGACCTGGACATGCTTATTATATTATGCAGTACTGGGCATGCATGGAAATATAGGCCAAGTCACAAGTGCTGAATAGCATAGGTTGTGATGTGGAAAATTCAACATCCACCTTTATAGCTTTTTTAAAAGGGGCTTTGTGTAAAGCCTCAGAGTGGCATTACCACTTCTTCACCCCGCTATTGTCTTTATTGGTCTAATATCATGTCATCTATGCATTTATTTCAGGTCCACTACACTATGCATTTCTAATGTTTGTAACTGTTATGTTCGAATGTAAGGTGCCTGGTTCACCAGCAGGTGGCAGCAAACATGGCAGAGCTACAGTTAGGTAGAATGGAGCTTTCCATTCCATTCTAAAGCCCTCTGTGGAGGAGTGGGTGAGTCCCACTTCCTGCAAGAAGGGTGGGGGCCAGTTACTAGGAGCAGTCTAGCTTACCCCCTGCTAGGGGAAGGAGGGTGTGCTGGGTAAGTCTCTGCTAGACATGCCCAGGCCAAGCCAAGTCAAGCCAGCCAGAGCACCTTCAGCTCTGCTGGATGTGGAGGCCACAGTTTAGAGCCCTAGGAGCCAGGATGAGAGTTTCCTGGCATAATTAAGAGACAGAATACAAAAAGAGAAGTTGCAGCATAAAGAAGAAACAAAGTCATATAGTCAGCCTGTCAGTACAGCAGAGCCAGAGAGCAACAGATGTAGCAACAAGGAGTTTGCCTTACCAGAGTTTTAATGCTAAAGCCTGCTGCGGCCAAGACAGAGTTAGAAGATTGTGTCTGATGAAAGTTTACCAAAGTAAATCTGCTTTCCAACTGCATCTTAAGGTCTATACTCAAGTTATTCTTTTAACTCTCAATTATTCACCCCTATTTGTCTGCTTCGGAGCCAACGCCTGGGGTCCAGCAGTATCCAGGTAGGAGCACCGTGACACAAAACATTAAGGGACATTTTAGGCCACCCTATACCACTCGGCCATTCCTACACCTGGGTACCCTGTCCTCAATTCCCCTATAAGTGGGCCCCAGGGGGGCGGCCCGTTGCATTTGCATCATCGCTGCATCACAACTGAAAAACAGCACTGTCCTTTTTTCTCTTATATTTTAGATTGCAAACATTTGCAATGCAATTTTCTCACAGATGGGACTCAAAGTGCAGGGATGGCTATAGCTGCGGCAACTCCCTGGGGAGTCAGTGGCTGGCATATAGGCTCTCAACCCCAATACACATTTGCTAGCAGTGGCGTAGTGTGGGTTGCCAGCACCCGGGGCAAGCCAAGTATTGTGCCCCCCCAACCTGTGGCCATTCCCCTTTTTTACAGATAATGTAGTAGATGTCACTTGCAGTCCTATGTAACACCACAGATAACACAGTGATAACTCTCTAATAATGTAGTAGATGGGTGTGAGGCCCCAGAATTCAGAAAACACACAGGTGGGGCCAGGCTGCAGCAGTGTGGGCCAAATTCTATATCCACCACCCCCCGCCCCAGCCCTACTGTGAAACAGATATTTGGATGGACATTACATACACTGCTATGAAATATACAGTAGAACACTACAGCACATACCTCTTACATCCAGTGACATCTTCTGTGATGTAAACTTTCTTCAATGTCTTCATTCGGAGATTAGACCTCCATGGCACCTTCTTTCAGCCGCATCTTGTCTCTACAGAGTTTTATAGAATTTTTTTTTTAGCTTCCTCACTATCATCCTCCCCCTCCTGGTATTTCAACACTGTCATCCTGCTGCTGTCCCCAATACTAATAGTCCCCCATAATATACTCCTAAACTGTCCTCAATTTTAATAGCGTTCCCTACAGCCGGGTTCCTCATCTCCAGTCCTCAGGGCTCACCTGCCTGCCATGTTTTCAGGATTTCCTATGTTTTGAGCAGATGATACAATTAGTGTCAGTGCATCCTTACTTACCACAGGTATTCATTCTGTGTGATATTCTCAAATCATGACTAGTAGGTGGGCCCTGGGGACTAGAGTTGAGGAACACTGCCCCACAGTACCTCCAATAGCATCCCCATTAATATGTGCTCAATAATAATGCCCCCAGCAGTAACAAGGTCCTTCTGAGAATGCAGTAGTAATCAAGTCCCCTATAGTGTCTGCATAGTTATAATGCTTCCTATAGTAGTCCAATGTAGTTACAATGACCCTCTGTACTGCCACTAGGTAAAATACATCCCCTCCCCCTGTAGTGCCCATATGTATAATGCCCTCTGTATTTTCAAAATACATAATGGCCCCTGTATTATTTTAATATGTAATAGCCCCTCTGTATTATTATAATATATAATGGCCTTATCTGTATTATTAGTATATATAATGGCCCCTCTGTATTATTATAATATATAATGGCCCCTGTGTAGTATTATTATTATTACCACCTCTGTATTATTATTATTATTATTATTATTATTATTACTATTATTAATATTATAATGGCCACCTCTGCATTATTATAATAATGACCCCCTCTGTAGTATTATTGTAATAGTTATGGCCCCCTCTGTAGTATTATAGTAATAATCATGGCTCCCTCTGCAGTACTAATGTAATAATTATGGCCCCCTCTGTAGTATTATTGTAATAATTATGGCCCCTCTGTAGTATTATTGTAATAATTATGGCCCCTCTGTAGTATTATTGTAATAATTATGGCCCCTCTGTAGTATTATTGTAATAATGATAGCCCCCTCTGTAGTATTATTGTAATAATGATGGCCCCCATTCCTTCTATACATGATTTCCTCCTTTGTATAATGCCCCCCACCCCCATAGTGCCCCCAGTATGGGCTGCCTATAAAAAAAAAAAAAAATACTCCCCTCTCTTCCTCACTCCGTCACCGCTTGTGGCCTGTCTTCAAGCATCCCGGCGCAGGCAGTCACAAACACATCACCGTGCCCTCCTGCACCGCATCATTACATCATCTCGTGAGACAAGGCGCAGGAGGTCACAGTGAGGTAATCGCGATCTCCTGCGGCACTTTACTGCCTCATAGGCTTCAGGTCACTATGCAGGAGGATTACTTGATTGTACATTTTTTAAAAATAAAGAAATAAAGAATCATTGATTTTACTCGCTGGATCCAATTGGACTTTTTTTCTGCATCTACGTTGGGTGTGAACACAGCCCGGATCCATGCAGAGCAGTTCAGAGCACCTTTACCACTTGAGACCTGGACTTTGTTCTATTTATAAGCTTCAGGTCTCTAGCCTCAAGCCTATGAGGCTGAACGGAGGGGACGGGAGCCTACATTGAAATTCTTGCTACCTGATGCCCCCTGCAATTTTGCCACTTTGACTCAGTCTGACCATGTGTTGCATGGTCACCAGTTCACTATGTAACATTACATTTTCCCTGTAAAAGCTATTGCAAATGAAATCTTTGTCCTGGTAACCAGAGTCTCAAAAAGAGTTGAGTTGAAACAGCTGTCTGAAAGCCTAGGGAGTCATACCAAACGTATTTTGCACATGGCACATAATGTGTTATGCACATGATACAATTTTTACTAGCTGATCTCAATTTGCTGTTTTATAAGTGTAAGAGGTCGAAAGGGGGAGGTGCTTTGAAATGTTGCGTAGTGGAGTGCTACTGCTCCCTGTCTTGAATGAACTTGCCCAGATACCGTGTGCACAGGTGAATGCATGAATAAGCCGGCACACTGAAACGAACCTGCAGCAAGGCGGTGCTAGCAAAATGGACTAAGGTTTTTATAACCCTGTTTTTATATGTGTTTTACCTTTCTTCATCAAATAAAGAACACTAATTTAATATACATTCCTAGTTATACAGTATCTCACAAAAGTGAGTACACCCCTCATATTTTGTAAACATTTTCTTCTACCTTTTCATGGTACAACACTGAAGATATGATACTGTGACCCAATGTGTACAGCTTGTATAACAGTATAAATTTGGTGTGCCCTTAAAATAACTCAACACACAACCATTAATGTCTCATGGACATTTAATAGGCAAAGATGGTCTATAGACTTGGAAAGTATAGTTTGTAATTGGATTGAAAGCTGGTTGTGGTCAATGATTCCTATTCAGAATGGTCCCAGGTTATAAGTGGTGTATCCCAAGGTTCAGTGCTGGGTCTATCTATTATTTCATTTATTTATTAATAATATTGAGGGTAGAAATAATAGTCTCACTTTTCACGGGTGCTCGAGCACAAAGCTCAAGTCGGTGTAGTTAAATGTAATTTAACATCTATTTCGGAAAAGTTTATGCCAGGCGTTGAATTCCCAACCTTGTACATTAGAGTCAAGAACCTTATCCACTCAGCTATAAAGCTGAATGCTAAACTGTGCCAGAAAAACCTCATAGTAGTTTCTGATGTAGTGAGTATTCCTATTCAGCAGAAGACTTATTTTATATTTCTGTGCAAATTAACATATAGCTCTATAGTGTAGTGGTTAATGTCCTTGCCTCTAATGTACAAGGTTGGGTGTTCAATTCCCGGCAGAAGCATTTATATATAAGTTTTTAGCCATAATATATTTAAATATATTATATATTTATAATATATTAGAATATATGAAATTATATTATGGCAAAAAATATCAGTAGTAGTTATGCATTCATATATATCAGAAATATGATTTTATCTATATATATATATATTTTTTTTTCATGTATTAATTTTTTTAGTAATTACACATTTATCTTGTGCCATACATTTTTTACAATTGCTAAATAAAACAAATAAATTTAATCTCTCTTTCGGAAATGTTTCTGCCAGGATTTGAACTCCCAACCTTGTACAAGGATGTTACCCACTACACTATAGATATACATGTTAACCTGCACAGAAATATAAAATAAGTCTTCTGCTGAATACCAGTGGGTGGAGTGAGAAAGTGGAGGCTGTAGCGGCGTCACCTGGCCATTTTGCTGGAGTGGCTGGGCAGGAACCACATTTACCCAGTAGGCCGTAAAGTACATATATTGTCCTTGACCATAGTTACATCTACCGACCAATTTTCCCAAAAAAGGCAGTTTCACATAAAACATTTCACCAGATTCATGAACTGGAAGTGCGTTTGGTGTCTGCAGCAGGAAGCAGGTTAAAAGCCTTAGCAGCCAAGATTAATATACTTAAAAGTCTTAGGCGTGAAAAAAACAATATGACGTCACATTTCACACACTACGCGCTTACGTGATTACGTCCTTATCAGCGCATGCTGCAGCTGCAGTGGCGGGAACTGTTTGGAAGTCGGGGAACAGAGCAGCACGTGTGTGCTGTGGAGTACGGGCGCACGTTCATAAGAGCGGCGCACCAATACAGGTGAACACACTAAGCACTAACCCTGCACAAAAATGCGATCTAATTCACACCAGCCCGCATCTATCTGTGGTATTGCTTACTGGATACTACGGGGACTTCTCTGCAGCACAGTAACAGCACGAGCACCGGGTCTCGCTCTTCCAGCGCGGACCTACTTCCTCTGTTAGTACTATTGACTTCAGATCACTCCGGCTCAGGTGCCAGTGTTATTCAACCCTCTGTTGAATAGCCTTTAGTGGCGTATATAAGTGGAAAAACAAAAATAGACCTGGCGTTCACTGTTCCAGTTATATGTGGTAAAGCCTTTAGTGGCGTATATCAGTAGAAAAATAAATATTTATTCAGCGTTTCATTCACGTGTCATCTCTGTTTTGGATCCACTCCAGTTTTTTTGGCATGAGCAATACTGATGGATTACTGAGCAAATGCTGACCGAGTGAAGGCGGATGCTCCACAGACAGGATCCGTTTTTTGGGAGTTATTGTTCTGTCGGATCAGAGGAAGGGCAAATTAATCAGTGACATCAATACAAACTTACTGCTGACACCCTCTCCACTCTGTCGGGGGAGCCGACAGCATGCATGTTACTGCATGCATGTTACTGCAGGGCACAGTGTTCTACACCCCTATAAAGGCTATCTGCAGCCCGGAAATAGCCATTAATTTGCCGTAAATACATTCGTATCGAAGCAAATCTTTTTGAAAACTTCGGAGAAATTTTTGAGAAATTTGCTCATCTCTAGTTATCATTGTTCAGGTAATAATGGAAGCTGTAGTTTCAAGTGGCAGGAACCTATATACCAGGGGTTAACCTGACTGAGCTGTTGATCTTGGTCCTAGTACTGTATGTATGTAATGAGCTTTGCATCAGTATTTCATTTATGTACTGAACTTGGACATGGCGAAGTATTATCTACCTAATGAGCTTTATTCAGGTACTGTATTTGTACTTGCTGTATCTATGTGTCAAGCCTGGTTCTAGTGCTGGAACTATTTGTTAAACCAGAAGCATGACATACTCTGTCATAAAGATGAGTGAATTGATTTGTTCATTTTAAAACAATTTACACATTTTGAGGGACTGAAAAAAATATTTTTAGGAAATGTATTAGATATAACTGGTAAGACAGCCAGTAAATATTTATGTAGATTTTAGTGTAATTTATAGTGTTTATAGAATGGTCAAATAGTTGATCATTATGGTTGTAAATGGGTTTCACACTACACCACAAGCATGACACACATAAAGCAAGAGACCTGTTGTTAAAAATTTGAATCCTGAACCCTTGTGTTAGGGTTAGGATTAGGGTAAGCGTTGTAGAGGATTTGGACATGGATTCCAAGATTGTGAGGGAGTGGAGCTTGACTTTCCTATGAGCCATACAATTTAGGCACAATAGTGCCTCTAGTCTCCAGCCTGCTGCTGTGTTGAGGTCATTTGACCATGATGTCACTTCAGGTCCTTTACCCCTTCCAGCCACAGAAGCATTTTCAATTCTGCCAGGGGTGGACTGGCCATAGACCCCACAGGGAAATATCCCGAAGGGCCAATGCCCAGGGTGCTGCCCAAGCACTCCTCATGGCCGCCAGCCAGGTACATACTGATCTGATGCTCTAATTAATGTACAAGTATCAGGCACTTATGCACCCTAACAGCGGCCGCAGGTGCCCTCCAGTATTGTTCAATGAAATTTGCTGTGGTGCCCAATCATTTCTAGCTACGCCACTGGGTCTGCCCCATTCAACTTCTGGGTCTTCAAATTGGGCACATGTCCTGAGGTTCCCCTTTACGCCTCGGAGGTGCTGGCCTACCCTGCAGCCACTGTATTGTCTAAACGTGTGTTTAGCATGGCTGGGGGCAATATCGCAGACAAGCACAGTCGCCTGTCCGCAGCCAATGTTGGCAAGCTTTCGTTTATTAAAAAGAATGAGGTATGGATCCCACAGGACTTGTTTGTACCTTATGCAGAATAGGCATGTATTCCGGCCTCACCAAACCATAGTTATACTAACGTGGACTTACACTTTGATTTTTTTTTTTTTTATATTTTCCAAATTTTGGGGGGTCTACATCTCTATTTATTTAAAAAAATAAAAAATAAAAAACATGTTGTTGGTGACTAGTACCTTTGGCTTCACAGCCCAAAAAGGCTTTATGTCATGCAAGAATGTAACCGCCAATTGTAAGTTACCTGACAGTTATGCAGTGCAGGGGTTTGTACCTGGCAAAATTATGATTTTATCACCACCCATGGAAAACATGGATTTCAGTGGTATATTTTGGGGTGTAGGACCTCATTGTTCTCAACATCATCTTCCACCCAGTCTTCACCCCTGCCCTCTTTGTCGGTCTGCACACCGCAGAAAGCCGCAGCGGTTTGTACCTGTGTTTCATCATCAGAGACGTGCTGCCGTGGTCTTCCCCTGTCCTCATCCTCAAACTTAAGTGGTTGGGCATCCGTGCACTCAATCTTTCCACTTCTGGGGCAGGACTATGGTTATGGCCCTGAGAAAAAATGTCAGCAGAGTCATAAAGAAGCATAAGAGACTGCTGCATTTAACTGCCAATAGTCAACAATTAAGTTAACTATCCGATGGGCGTCAGCGCGGTGGCTCTCTCAGGTCTCAGTCACGCCTATCGGCGTCATCTCGTGAGACCTGAGATTTCACACGTCGCGCGCGCGTTCATGTGATCGGAGCCGGGACAACTGAAACTACAGCCTGCCAGCGCTGATCATGCGCTGGCAGGCTGTAGATGCGGAAAAAAACGCATTTAAATCGCATATCAGACGCTGTTTTGTAAACAGCGTCTGATATGCCTGCTATCTGCTCGTCTGGTGGTCCCTTTGTTTGGGACCACCAGAGGAAACAAAGGTAAAGTGCACCAATCACTACACACACACACCCCCCACCCCCCATCACTGATTAACCCCTGATCACCCATGTCACCCCCCGATCACCAATGTCACCCCCCCTGATCACACCCTGTCACCCCCCTGTCACTAATCACCCCCTACAGGCTCATTCAGACGTCCGTATGTGTTTTGCGGATCCATGGATCTGCGGATCCGCAAAATACGGACACCGGCAATGTGCTTTCCGCATTTTGCAGATCCGCACAGAACTATATAGAAAATGCTTTTTCTTGTCCGCAATTGCGGACAAGAATAGGACATGTTCTATATTTTTGGTAATTCCGGATCCGAGCGGGACAAAGTCTGTCCCCATAGAAATGAATGGGTCCGCAATTCCGTTTCGCAAACAGAATTGCGGACGTGTGAATGGGGCATAAGGGTCCCTTATCACCGTCAGTTAGCTAGCTACTTGTTAGGTAGCTAGCGCCCAGCCCACCGCACCGCAGTCACTGATTTTGGCAGAGATTTTTTCATCCACATTGATCGATGCGAATGAAAAAATCTGCGCCGTTCATTTTTATTTTATTTTTTTCAGCCCAGAGGCTGAACGGAAAAAAAAAATCTCATTACCCGTATGCTCAATATAAGGAGAATCGCAGAAACTCCTAATGCTGGCCATACGTGTAATGATTGCGGAGACGCCTAAAATGCCAGGGCAGTACAAACACCCCACATGTGACCCCATTTTAGAAAGAAGACACCCCAAGGTATTCCGTGAGGGGTATGGTGAGTTCATGCAAAATTTTATTTTTTGTCACAAGTTAGTGGAATATGAGACTTTGTAAAAAAATATATATATATCAATTTCCGCTAACTTGTGCCAAAATTTTTTTTTCTGTGAACTCGCCATGCCCCTCATGGAATACCTTAGGGTGTCTTCTTTCCAAAATGGGGTCACATGTGGGTATTTATACTGACCTGGCATTTTAGGGGTCCTAAAGCGTGAGAATCCAAATGCGTAAAATGGCCTGTGAAATCCTAAAGGTACTCATTGGTTTTAGGGCCCCTTTGCGCATCTTGGCTGCAAAAAGTGTCACACATGTGGTATCGCCGTACTCAGGAGAAGTAGGGCAATGTGTTTTGGGGTGTATTTTTACATATACCCATACTTTGTGTGAGAAATATCGCTGTAAACGACAACTTTTTAATTTTTTTATACAAAGTTGTCAATTTACAGAGATATTACTCTCACCCAACATGGGTATATGTAAAAATACACCCCAAAACACATCGCCCTACTTCTCCTGAGTACGGAGATACCACATGAGTGACACTTTTTGCAGCCTGAGTGCAAAGGGGCCCAAATTCCAACGAGTACCTTTAGCTTTACATGGCTGCTCACAATTTAGCCCCGCCCAAAATGCCAGAACAGTACAAACACCCTACAAATGACCCCATTTTGGAAAGAAGACACCCCAAGGTATTCGCTGAGGGGTATGGTGAGTCCATGAAAAATTTTACTTTTTGTCAAAAGTTAGCGGAAAGGGAGACTTTGCGAGAAAAACAATAAAAATCAATTTCCGCTAACTTGTGCCAAAAAAATCTTCTGTGAACTCGCCATGCCCCTCACGGAATACCTTGGGGTGTCTTCTTCCAAAATGGAGTCACATGTGGGGTATTTCTACTGCCCTGGCATTTTAGGGGCCCTAAAGCGTGAGAAGAAAATGCGTAAAAATGCCCTCCTAAAAGGTACTCATTAGAATTAGGGCCCCTTTGCGCACCCAGGCAGCAAAAAGTGTCACTCATGTGGTATCGCCGTACTCAGGAGAAGTAGGGCAATGTGTTTTGGGGTGTATTTTTACATATACCCATGCTGGGTGAGAGAAATATCTCTGTAAACTGACAACTTTGTATAAATTTGTTTTAAAAGTTGTCATTTACAGAGATATTTCTCTCACCCAGCATGGGTATATGTAAAATACACCCTAAACACATTGCCCTACTTCTCCTGAGTACTGGCGATACCACATGAGTGACACTTTTTGCAGCCAAGATGCGCAAAGGGGCCCTAATTCCAATGAGTACCTTTAGGATTTCACAGGGCATTTTTCCGCATTTTCTTCTCACGCTTTAGGGCCCCTAAAATGCCAGGGCAGTAGAAATACCCCACAAGTGACCCCATTTTGGAAAGAAGACACCCCAAGGTATTCCGTGAGGGTCATGGCGAGTTCACAGAATGTTTTTTTTGGCACAAGTTAGCGGAAATTGATATATTTTTTTTTTTACAAAGTCTCATATTCCACTAACTTGTGACAAAAATAAAATTTTACATGAACTCACCATACCCCTCACGGAATACCTTGGGGTGTCTTCTTTCTAAAATGGGGTCACATGAGGGTATTTATACTGCCCTGGCATTTTAGGAGCCCCTAAAGCGTGAGAAGAAGTCTGGAATCCAAATGCGTAAAAATGGCCTGTGAAATCCTAAAGGTACTCATTGGTTTTAGGGTCCCTTTGCGCATCCAGGCTGCAAAAAGTGTCACTCATGTGGTATCGCCGTACTCAGGAGAGTAGGGCAATGTGTTTTGGGGTGTATTTTTATATATACCCATACTTTGTGTGAGAAATATCTCTGTAAACGACAACTTTTTAAATTTTTTACACAAAGTTGACAATTTACAGAGATATTTCTCTCACCCAGCATGGGTATATGTAAAAATACACCCCAAAACACATTGCTCTACTTCTCCTGAGTACGGCGATACCACATGAGTGACACTTTTTGCAGCTAAGATGCGCAAAGGGCCCAAATTCCAACGAGTACCTTTAGGTTTTACATGGCTGCTCACAATTTAGCCCCGCCCAAAATGCCAGAGCAGTAAACACACCCCACAAATGACCCCATTTCGGAAAGTAGACACCCCAAGGTATTCACTGAGGGACATAGTGAGTCCGTCTGAGATTTTATTTTTTTTGCCAGAAGTTAGCAGAAATGGAAACTTTATTATTTTTTTTTTCCTCAGAAAGTGTCATTTTCCGCTAACTTGTGAAAAAAATGAAATGATACATGAACTCACCATGCCCCTCCGTGAATACTTTGGGGTGTCTTCTATCTAAAATGGTGTGATTTGGGGGTATTCATACTATCCTGACATTCTAGCACCTGAAGAAACATGACAGGTGCTCAGAAAGTCAGAGCTGCTTCAAAATGCAGAAATTCACTTTTTGCACCATAGTTTGTAAACGCTATAACTTTTACCCAAACCAATAAATATACACTTATTGGATTTTTTTATCAAAGACATGTAGAACAACAAATTTTGTGAAAAATTTATATAGAAATGTAGTTTTTTTGAAAAATTTTACAACAGAAAGTGAAAAATGTCATTTTTTGCAAAAATGTCGTTACATTTTTATTAATAGCAAAAAAGTAAAAATGTCAGCAGCAATGAAATACCACCAAATGAAAGCTCTATTAGTGAGAAGAAAAGGAGGTAAAATTCATTTGGGTGGTAAGTTGTATGACCGAGCAATAAAAGGTGAAAGTAGTGTAGTGCGGATTTGTAAAAAAGGGCCTGGTCACTAGGGGGGTGTAAACCTGTGGTCTTCAAGTGGTTAAACACCCTTAATGACCAGGCCACTTTTTACAATTCTGCGCTACACTACTTTCACCGTTTATTGCTCCGTCATACAACTTACCACCCAAATGAATTTTACCTCCTTTTCTTCTCACTAATAGAGCTTTCATTTGGTGGTATTTCATTGCTGCTGACATTTTAACCTTTTTTTTGCTATTAATCAAAAATGACCGAAATTTTTGGAAAAAAAATGACTTTTTTCACTTTCTGTTGTAATTTTTTTTTTTAAAACTACATTTCTATATAAATTTTTCACAAAATTTATTGTTCTACATGTCTTTGATAAAAAAAAATCCAATAAGTGTATATTTGTTGGTTTGGGTAAAAGTTATAGCGTTTACAAACTATGGTGCAAAAAAGTGAATTTCGGCATTTTGAAGCAGCTCTGACTTTCTGAGCACCTGTCATGTTTCTTCAGGTGCTAGAATGCCAGGAAAGTATAAATACCCCCAAATGACACCATTTTAGAAAGAAGACACCCCAAAGTATTCGCGGAGGGGCATGGTGAGTTCATGTATCATTTCATTTTTTTCACAAGTTAGCGGAAAATGACACTTTCTGAGGAAAAATAAAAATAATAAAGTTTCCATTTTTGCGAACTTCTGGCAAAAAAAAAAAAAATCTTCCACGGACTTACTATGCCCCTCAGTGAATACCTTGGGGTGTCTACTTTACGAAATGGTGTCATTTGTGAGGTGTGTTTACTGTTCTGGCATTTTGGGTGGGACTAAATTGTGAGCAACCCTGTAAAACCTAAAGGTACTCGTTGGAATTTGGGCCCCTTTGCGCACCTAGGCTGGAAAAAAGTGTTACTCATGTGGTATTGCCGTACTCAGTAGAAGTAGGGCAATGTGTTTTGGGGTGTATTTTTACATATACCCATGCTGGGTGAGAGAAATATCTCTGTAAATTGACAACTTTGTATAAAAAAAATTAAAAAGTTGTCGTTTACAGCGATATTTCTCACACAAAGTATGGGTATATATAAAATACACCCCAAAACACATTGCCCTATTTCTCCTGAGTACGGCGATACCACATGTGCCACTTTTTGCAGCCAAAATGCACAAAGGGCCCAAATTCCAATGAGTACCTTTAGGATTTCACAGGGCATTTTTACGCATATGGATTCTCACGCTTTAGGGGCCCTAAAATGCCAGGGCAGTATAAATACCCCACATGTGACCCCATTGTGGAAAGAAGACACCCCAAGGTATTCCGTGAGGGGCATGGCAAGTTCACAGAATTTTTTTATTTTTGGCACAAGTTAGCGGAAATTGATATATATATATATTTTTTTTACAGAGTCTCATATTCCACTAACTTGTGACAAAAAATAAAATTTTACATGAACTCACCATACACCTCACTGAATACCCTGGGGTGTCTTCTTTCTAAAATGGGGTCACATGTGGGGTGTTTGTACTGCCCTGGCATTTGAAGGTCTCCGCAATCATTACACGTATAGATGCGGACCCATTCAGTGTGAATGGGGCCGGCGGTGATGCGGAAAGCACACTATGTGCTCGCCGCATCAGCATTTGCGGAGCTGTGGCCGCAAACTTCCGGGTTTCAGCCCCCAAACATCTGGCCGCGGACAAGAAAAGGCATTTTCTATATAGTTCTGGCAATGTGCGGATCCGCAAAATGCGGAAAGCACATTGCCGGTGTTTGTGTTTTGCGGATCCGCGGATCCATGGATCCGCAAAACACATACGGACGTCTGAATAAGCCTTACAGGGGGGTGATTAGTGACAGGGGGGTGACATGGGGTGATCAGGGGTTAATCGGGGGTTAATCAGGAGTTAATCAGTGACGGGGGTGGGGGATGGATGGGGGGTCTGTGTGGTGATTGGTGCACTTACAAAAGTTTCCTTTGGTGGTCCAAAGCAAAAGGGACCACCAAAGGAACGAACAGCAAGTATATCAGACGCTGTTAACAAAACAGCGCCTGATATGCCATTTTTTACTTCTACAGCCTGCCAGCGCATGAACAGCGCTGGCAGGCTGTAGTTAAAGTTCTCCCGACGCGATCCAGTGAGCGCGCGCGCGCTGCGTCGCGTTCACAGGAAATCTCGCGTCTCGCGAGATGACGCGCCCGCGTGTCAAGGAGGAACAAACCGACCGCCCGCGGGACGCAATCCTGCGTTAGGCGGTCGGTAAGAGGCTATACAGTAAGGCAGTGCCCGTGTCATAAACAGAATACATTTCTTTAGGTCACACAACAGTGTAATGGAGCAATTCAATGCAATTACATCACTATCACCAAAAATTTGATTTTTCAGAAATGCAGTGTACACCGCATATGTGCTATCTACCACAAAAACTATGTAAATGCAGAGTTCAAAAGTTTACGTTAAATGACTGAAATACAGGGAAGGCCTCAGATCTGCTATGTATAACAAAACCAGTGTTTATTGCAACAAACTACAGAAGTGCAGGATGTCACTGATAAATTTTAAAATAGGTTTTTGTGCGTTGTATGCCAAACTGCTCTGTGTAACAACAATACATCTTTATTTCCCACAAAATACACTAATACAGTATTTCACTGCTGAAATTTAAACGTAGGTATTTGTGCGGTTTATTGAAAACTGCTCTGTGGACCATGAATACCACTTTTTTTCCCAAAATACACTGATGCCCTATTTCACTGCTGAAATTGAAAATATGTTTTGGTGCGTTGTATGCAAATGTGCTCTATAGCACCACAATACATATTTTTGCCCCAGACTACAGAAATGGACTATGTCACCCCTAAATTATACAAAAGGTAATGTAGGGGACTTGACCTGCGAGAAAAAGGATTTTTTCCTTCACTGAGCTACCAAAAAGGACTAGACTTAGACTGAAGTCCCTGGGACCCCGCACGTGCTGCAGTCAGCACTGACCACAGTAGTGCGAGGATTAATGTGCCGGCATCAGTGTTTTCACCGATGCCAGCGCATACATCGCTGGTCCTTAAGTCACATCCACCGGGTCCATAAGGGGTTAATATTAAAGCAATTTTTGTCCTATAGAAATATTTGTGGTTAGGGATATAAGACCATTGTGGGAGTGATAATTAAACTCTGTGAGTATGGCTGTGAGGCTGGGTTGACATTGCATGTTTCCCGTACATTTAGCGTGCAAATTCGGAAAGCTCCTAATGTACACTCTAAATGTGTCCATAGGAGTCCACTAATCACAGTGAAGCCAAAGAGTGTTCTTTTGGGCTCCATCTGACAGAAAATATGATATAGCGTTGACGCCTACACTATTTTCATAGATGGCATCCTTCACAAAATATATCCATTAAATGGATACTATATTAGCGCATGGTTGGCGGATGCAACGGTATGGTATCTATAACAGGCATCCATTTAACAAATACCTTACATTTCAATAGCTTTTCGTGATGTATCTGTTAATTGGATGCCATTATAGACTGTGTTGATGGATGTGTTCGATGTCCAACAGTGTTATCCGTAACCCATGCGCTATAATGGCATTCGTTTAATGGATGCATTTTTAAAATGCTTGCAAAGTACCCGTTCAATGGATCCCATATTAGTCTATGAGTGACGGATCCCACTGTGATCAAACACTGATCAAACACTGACTGTGTGAAAGTGGCCTTTCAGAGAGATTATCCGCAGTCCAGAACAGACTGTAATGTTAGAAAGTAACATCAATTATCATACAAAGTCTAATAAATATTTGTTCTATCGTTTTTCTATTTGTTTTGACTGGAGAACATTTTAAATTCTCCTGCCCATGGCCATACACTTATCCAGGCACTGTACTGCATGTCCCTAACTAATGTCTATACATTTCTCCTTTATCACTGAAGCTTGGAATGTCACCAGAGCTCTTGACTTTCTTTACTTTATTTTCAGGTATCATAAAAGTGCTTGTTAGGGCTCATGCACATGAACATATTTTCTGTGTCCGTTCCGTATTTTTGCGTGTTTCAATGTGTCCGCAAAAAAACTGAAGTTACTCCGTGTGCATTCCGTTTCCGTATGTCTGTATTTCCGTTCCGCAAAATTATGATTTTATCACCACCCATGGAAAACATGGATTTCAGTGGTATATTTTGGGGTGTAGGACCTCATTGTTCTCAACATCATCTTCCACCCAGTCTTCACCCCTGCCCTCTTTGTCGGTCTGCACACCGCAGAAAGCCGCAGCGGTTTGTACCTGTGTTTCATCATCAGAGACGTGCTGCCGTGGTCTTCCCTGTCCTCATCCTCAAACTTAAGTGGTTGGGCATCCGTGCACTCAATCTTTCCACTTCTGGGGCAGGACTATGGTTATGGCCCTGAGAAAAAATGTCAGCAGAGTCATAAAGAAGCATAAGAGACTGCTGCATTTAACTGCCAATAGTCAACAATTAAGTTAACTATCCGATGGGCGTCAGCGCGGCGGCTCTCTCAGGTCTCAGTCACGCCTATCGGCGTCATCTCGTGAGACCTGAGATTTCACATGAGCAGCGCGGCGTGCGCGCGTTCATGTGATCGGAGCCGGGACAACTGAAACTACAGCCTGCCAGCGCTGATCATGCGCTGGCAGGCTGTAGATGCGGAAAAAACGCATTTAAATCGCATATCAGACGCTGTTTTGTAAACAGCGTCTGATATGCCTGCTATCTGCTCGTCTGGTGGTCCCTTTGTTTGGGACCACCAGAGAAACAAAGGTAAAGTGCACCAATCACTACACACACACCCCCCACCCCCATCACTGATTAACCCCTGATCACCCATGTCACCCCCTGATCACCAATGTCACCCCCTGATCACCCCCTGTCACCCCCCTGTCACTAATCACCCCCTACAGGCTCATTCAGGCGTCCGTATGTGTTTTGCGGATCCATGGATCTGCGGATCCATGATCTGGATCCGCAAAATACGGACACCGGCAATGTGCTTTCCGCATTTGCAGATCCGCACAGAACTATATAGAAAATGCTTTTTCTTGTCCGCAATTGCGGACAAGAATAGGACATATTCTATATTTTTGCGAGCGGAGTGCAGACCGGAGCGCGGATCCGTAATTCCGGATCCGAGCGGGACAAAGTCTGTCCCCATAGAAATGAATGGGTCCGCAATTCCGTTCCGCAAACAGAATTGCGGACGTGTGAATGGGGCATAAGGGTCCCTTATCACCGTCAGTTAGCTAGCTACTTGTTAGGTAGCTAGCGCCCAACCCACCGCACCGCAGTCACTGATTTTGGCAGAGATTTTTTCATCCACATTGATCGATGCGAATGAAAAAATCTGCGCCGTTCATTTTTATTTTTTTTTCAGCCCAGAGGCTGAACGGAAAAAAAATCTCATTACCCGTATGCTCAATATAAGGAGAATCGCAGAAACTCCTAATGCTGGCCATACGTGTAATGATTGCGAGAGACCCTCAAATGCCAGGGCAGTATAAATACCTCACATGTGACCCCATTTTAGAAAGAAGACACCCCAAGGTATTCCGTGAGGGGTATGGTGAGTTCATGCAAAATTTTATTTTTGTCACAAGTTAGTGGAATATGAGACTTTGTAAAAAAATATATATATATCAATTTCCGCTAACTTGTGCCAAAATTTTTTTTTCTGTGAACTCGCCATGCCCCTCACGGAATACCTTGGGTGTCTTCTTTCCAAAATGGGGTCACATGTGGGGTATTTATACTGACCTGGCATTTTAGGGGTCCTAAAGCGTGAGAATCCAAATGCGTAAAAATGGCCTGTGAAATCCTAAAGGTACTCATTGGTTTTAGGGCCCCTTTGCGCATCTTGGCTGCAAAAAGTGTCACACATGTGGTATCGCCGTACTCAGGAGAAGTAGGGCAATGTGTTTTGGGGTGTATTTTTACATATACCCATACTTTGTGTGAGAAATATCGCTGTAAACGACAACTTTTTAATTTTTTTATACAAAGTTGTCAATTTACAGAGATATTACTCTCACCCAACATGGGTATATGTAAAAATACACCCCAAAACACATTGCCCTACTTCTCCTGAGTACGGAGATACCACATGAGTGACACTTTTTGCAGCCTGGGTGCGTAAAGGGGCCCAAATTCCAACGAGTACCTTTAGCTTTACATGGCTGCTCACAATTTAGCCCCGCCCAAAATGCCAGAACAGTACAAACACCCCACAAATGACCCCATTTTGGAAAGAAGACACCCCAAGGTATTCGCTGAGGGGTATGGTGAGTCCATGAAAATTTAACTTTTTGTCAAAAGTTAGCGGAAAGGGAGACTTTGCGAGAAAAACAATAAAAATCAATTTCCGCTAACTTGTGCCAAAAAAATCTTCTGTGAACTCGCCATGCCCCTCACGGAATACCTTGGGGTGTCTTCTTTCCAAAATGGGGTCACATGTGGGGTATTTCTACTGCCCTGGCATTTTAGGGCCCTAAAGCGTGAGAAGAAAAATGCGTAAAAATGCCCTCCTAAAAGGTACTCATTAGAATTAGGGCCCCTTGCGCACCCAGGCAGCAAAAAGTGTCACTCATGTGGTATCGCCGTACTCAGGAGAAGTAGGGCAATGTGTTTTGGGTGTATTTTTACATATACCCATGCTGGGTGAGAGAAATATCTCTGTAAACTGACAACTTTGTATAAATTTGTTTTAAAAGTTGTCATTTACAGAGATATTTCTCTCACCCAGCATGGGTATATGTAAAAATACACCCTAAAACACATTGCCCTACTTCTCCTGAGTACGGCGATACCACATGAGTGACACTTTTGCAGCCAAGATGCGCAAAGGGGCCCTAATTCCAATGAGTACCTTTAGGATTTCACAGGGCATTTTTCCGCATTTTCTTCTCACGCTTTAGGGCCCCTAAAATGCCAGGGCAGTAGAAATACCCTACAAGTGACCCCATTTTGGAAAGAAGACACCCCAAGGTATTCCGTGAGGGTCATGGCGAGTTCACAGAATGTTTTTTTTTGGCACAAGTTAGCGGAAATTGATATATTTTTTTTTTTTTACAAAGTCTCATATTCCACTAACTTGTGACAAAAATAAAATTTTACATGAACTCACCATACCCCTCACGGAATACCTTGGGGTGTCTTCTTTCTAAAATGGGGTCACATGAGGGTATTTATACTGCCCTGGCATTTTAGGGGCCCCTAAAGCGTGAGAAGAAGTCTGGAATCCAAATGCGTAAAAATGGCCTGTGAAATCCTAAAGGTACTCATTGGTTTTAGGGCCCCTTTGCGCACCAGGCTGCAAAAAGTGTCACTCATGTGGTATCGCCGTACTCAGGAGAAGTAGGGCAATGTGTTTTAGGGTGTATTTTATATATACCCATACTTTGTGTGAGAAATATCTCTGTAAACGACAACTTTTTAAATTTTTTACACAAAGTTGACAATTTACAGAGATATTTCTCTCACCCAGCATGGGTATATGTAAAAATACACCCCAAAACACATTGCTCTACTTCTCCTGAGTACGGCGATACGACATGAGTGACACTTTTTTGCAGCTAAGATGCGCAAAGGGGCCCAAATTCCAACGAGTACCTTTAGGTTTTACATGGCTGCTCACAATTTAGCCCCGCCCAAAATGCCAGAGCAGTAAACACACCCCACAAATGACCCCATTTCGGAAAGTAGACACCCCAAGGTATTCACTGAGGGACATAGTGAGTCCGTCTGAAATTTTATTTTTTTTTGCCAGAAGTTAGCAGAAATGGAAACTTTATTATTTTTTTTTTCCTCAGAAAGTGTCATTTTCCGCTAACTTGTGAAAAAAAATGAAATGATACATGAACTCACCATGCCCCTCCGTGAATACTTTGGGGTGTCTTCTATCTAAAATGGTGTGATTTGGGGGGTATTCATACTATCCTGACATTCTAGCACCTGAAGAAACATGACAGGTGCTCAGAAAGTCAGAGCTGCTTCAAAATGCAGAAATTCACTTTTTTGCACCATAGTTTGTAAACGCTATAACTTTTACCCAAACCAATAAATATACACTTATTGGATTTTTTTATCAAAGACATGTAGAACAACAAATTTTGTAAAAATTTATATAGAAATGTAGTTTTTTTGAAAAATTTTACAACAGAAAGTGAAAAATGTCATTTTTTTGCAAAAATGTCGTTACATTTTTATTAATAGCAAAAAAGTAAAAATGTCAGCAGCAATGAAATACCACCAAATGAAAGCTCTATTAGTGAGAAGAAAAGGAGGTAAAATTCATTTGGGTGGTAAGTTGTATGACCGAGCAATAAACGGTGAAAGTAGTGTAGTGCGGATTTGTAAAAAGGGCCTGGTCACTAGGGGTGTAAACCTGTGGTCTTCAAGTGGTTAAACACCCTTAATGACCAGGCCACTTTTACAATTCTGCGCTACACTACTTTCACCGTTATTGCTCCGTCATACAACTTACCACCCAAATGAATTTTACCTCCTTTCTTCTCACTAATAGAGCTTTCATTTGGTGGTATTTCATTGCTGCTGACATTTTAACCTTTCTTTTGCTATTAATCAAAAATGACCGAAATTTTGGAAAAAATGACTTTTTCACTTTCTGTTGTAATTTTTTTTAAAACTACATTTCTATATAAATTTTTCACAAAATTTATTGTTCTACATGTCTTTGATAAAAAAAAATCCAATAAGTGTATATTTGTTGGTTTGGGTAAAAGTTATAGCGTTTACAAACTATGGTGCAAAAAAGTGAATTTCGGCATTTTGAAGCAGCTCTGACTTTCTGAGCACCTGTCATGATTCTTCAGGTGCTAGAATGCTAGGAAAGTATAAATACCCCCCAAATGACACCATTTTAGAAAGAAGACACCCCAAAGTATTCGCGGAGGGGCATGGTGAGTTCATGTATGATTTCATTTTTTTTCACAAGTTAGCGGAAACTGACACTTTCTGAGGAAAAAAATAAAAATAATAAAGTTTCCATTTTTGCGAACTTCTGGCAAAAAAAAAAAAAATCTTCCACGGACTTACTATGCCCCTCAGTGAATACCTTGGGGTGTCTACTTTACGAAATGGTGTCATTTGTGAGGTGTGTTTACTGTTCTGGCATTTTGGGTGGGACTAAATTGTGAGCAACCCTGTAAAACCTAAAGGTACTCGTTGGAATTTGGGCCCTTGCACACCTAGGCTGGAAAAAAGTGTTACTCATGTGGTATTGCCGTACTCAGTAGAAGTAGGGCAATGTGTTTTGGGGTGTATTTTTACATATACCCATGCTGGGTGAGAGAAATATCTCTGTAAATTGACAACTTTGTATAAAAAAATTAAAAGTTGTCGTTTACAGCGATATTTCTCACACAAAGTATGGGTATATATAAAAATACACCCCAAAACACATTGCCCTATTTCTCCTGAGTACGGCGATACCACATGTGTGCCACTTTTTTGCAGCCAAAATGCACAAAGGGGCCCAAATTCCAATGAGTACCTTTAGGATTTCACAGGGCATTTTTACGCATATGGATTCTCACGCTTTAGGGCTCCTAAAATGCCAGGGCAGTATAAATACCCACATGTGACCCCATTGTGGAAAGAAGACACCCCAAGGTATTCCGTGAGGGGCATGGCAAGTTCACAGAATTTTTTTTTTATTTTTGGCACAAGTTAGCGGAAATTGATATATATATATATTTTTTTTTTACAGAGTCTCATATTCCACTAACTTGTGACAAAAAATAAAATTTTACATGAACTCACCATACACCTCACTGAATACCCTGGGGTGTCTTCTTTCTAAAATGGGGTCACATGTGGGGTGTTTGTACTGCCCTGGCATTTGAAGGTCTCCGCAATCATTACACGTATAGATGCGGACCCATTCAGTGTGAATGGGGCCGGCGGTGATGCGGAAAGCACACTATGTGCTCGCCGCATCAGCATTTGCGGAGCTGTGGCCGCAAACTTCCGGGTTTCAGCCCCCAAACATCTGGCCGCGGACAAGAAAAGGCATTTTCATATAGTTCTGGCACATGTGCGGATCCGCAAAATGCGGAAAGCACATTGCCGGTGTTTGTGTTTTGTGGATCCGCGGATCCATGGATCCGCAAAACACATACGGACGTCTGAATAAGCCTTACAGGGGGTGATTAGTGACAGGGGGTGACATGGGGTGATCAGGGGTTAATCGGGGGTTAATCAGGAGTTAATCAGTGACGGGGGTGGGGGATGGATGGGGGGGTCTGTGTGGTGATTGGTGCACTTACAAAAGTTTCCTTTGGTGGTCCAAAGCAAAAGGGACCACCAAAGGAACGAACAGCAAGTATATCAGACGCTGTTAACAAAACAGCGTCTGATATGCCATTTTTTTTTACTTCTACAGCCTGCCAGCGCATGAACAGCGCTGGCAGGCTGTAGTTAAAGTTCTCCCCGACGCGATCCAGTGAACGCGCGCACGCGCGTGCGCGCGTTCACAGGAAATCTCGCGTCTCGCGAGATGACGCGCCCGCGTGTCAAGGAGGAACAAACCGACCGCCCGCAGGACGCAATCCTGCGTTAGGCGGTCGGTAAGAGGCTATACAGTAAGGCAGTGCCCGTGTCATAAACAGAATACATTTCTTTAGGTCACACAACAGTGTAATGGAGCAATTCAATGCAATTACATCACTATCACCAAAAATTTGATTTTTCAGAAATGCAGTGTACACCGCATATGTGCTATCTACCACAAAAACTATGTAAATGCAGAGTTCAAAAGTTTACGTTAAATGACTGAAATACAGGGAAGGCCTCAGATCTGCTATGTATAACAAAACCAGTGTTTATTGCAACAAACTACAGAAGTGCAGGATGTCACTGATAAATTTTAAAATAGGTTTTTGTGCGTTGTATGCCAAACTGCTCTGTGTAACAACAATACATCTTTATTTCCCACAAAATACACTAATACAGTATTTCACTGCTGAAATTTAAACGTAGGTATTTGTGCGGTTTATTGAAAACTGCTCTGTGGACCATGAATACCACTTTTTTTTCCCAAAAATACACTGATGCCCTATTTCACTGCTGAAATTGAAAATATGTTTTGGTGCGTTGTATGCAAATGTGCTCTATAGCACCACAATACATATTTTTGCCCCAGACTACAGAAATGGACTATGTCACCCCTAAATTATACAAAAGGTAATGTAGGGGACTTGACCTGCGAGAAAAAGGATTTTTTCCTTCACTGAGCTACCAAAAAGGACTAGACTTAGACTGAAGTCCCTGGGACCCCGCACGTGCTGCAGTCAGCACTGACCACAGTAGTGCGAGGATTAATGTGCCGGCATCAGTGTTTTCACCGATGCCAGCGCATACATCGCTGGTCCTTAAGTCACATCCACCGGGTCCATAAGGGGTTAATATTAAAGCAATTTTTGTCCTATAGAAATATTTGTGGTTAGGGATATAAGACCATTGTGGGAGTGATAATTAAACTCTGTGAGTATGGCTGTGAGGCTGGGTTGACATTGCATGTTTCCCGTACATTTAGCGTGCAAATTCGGAAAGCTCCTAATGTACACTCTAAATGTGTCCATAGGAGTCCACTAATCACAGTGAAGCCAAAAGAGTGTTCTTTTGGGCTCCATCTGACAGAAAATATGATATAGCGTTGACGCCTACACTATTTTCATAGATGGCATCCTTCACAAAATATATCCATTAAATGGATACTATATTAGCGCATGGTTGGCGGATGCAACGGTATGGTATCTATAACAGGCATCCATTTAACAAATACCTTACATTTCAATAGCTTTTCGTGATGTATCTGTTAATTGGATGCCATTATAGACTGTGTTGATGGATGTGTTCGATGTCCAACAGTGTTATCCGTAACCCATGCGCTATAATGGCATTCGCTTAATGGATGCATTTTTAAAATGCTTGCAAAGTACCCGCTCAATGGATCCCATATTAGTCTATGAGTGACGGATCCCACTGTGATCAAACACTGATCAAACACTGACTGTGTGAAAGTGGCCTTTCAGAGAGATTATCCGCAGTCCAGAACAGACTGTAATGTTAGAAAGTAACATCAATTATCATACAAAGTCTAATAAATATTTGTTCTATCGTTTTTCTATTTGTTTTGACTGGAGAACATTTTAAATTCTCCTGCCCATGGCCATACACTTATCCAGGCACTGTACTGCATGTCCCTAACTAATGTCTATACATTTCTCCTTTATCACTGAAGCTTGGAATGTCACCAGAGCTCTTGACTTTCTTTACTTTATTTTCAGGTATCATAAAAAGTGCTTGTTAGGGCTCATGCACATGAACATATTTTCTGTGTCCGTTCCGTATTTTTTGCGTGTTTCAATGTGTCCGCAAAAAAAACTGAAGTTACTCCGTGTGCATTCCGTTTCCGTATGTCTGTATTTCCGTTCCGCAAAACAATAGAGCGTGCTATTATTATCCGCATTACGGACAATGATAGTACTGTTCTATTAGGGGCCAGCTGATATGGAAATGCACACGGACGTCATCCGTATTTTTTGAGGATTAGTTTTTTGTAGACGGCAAGATACATACGTTCGTGTGATTGAGCCCTGAGTCCGCAAAAAAAAATTGAAGTTAGGGCTCATGCACAGGAACGTATTTTCTTTACGTGTCCATTCTGGGTTTTGTTTTCAGAACGTATGCGGAACCATTCATTTTTACGTGTCCGCAAAAAAAAACGGAAGGTGCTCCATGTGCATTCCAATTCCATATGTCCGTATTTCTGTTCCGCAAAAAAATAGAACATGTCCTATTATTGTCTGCATTACGGACAAGGATAGTACTCTTCTATTAGGGGCCAGCTGTTCCGTTTTGCAAAATACGGAATGCACACGGATGTCATCCGTATTTTTTGCGGATCCGTTTTTTGAGGATTGCAAAATACATACGGTCGTGTGCACAAGGCCTTACTCTCCGTGCATTCCATTTCAGTATGTCCGTATATTCGTTCAGCAAAGAAATAGAACATGTACTATTATTGTCCGCATAACGGACAAGGATAGTACTGTTCTATTAGGGGCCAGCTGTTCCATTCCGCAAAATACAAAATGCACACGGATGTCATCCGTATTTTTTGCGGATCCCTTTTTTGCGGACTGCAAAATGCATGCGATCGTGTGCATGAGCCCTTAATGAGATGAATACAGAGAGGTTTATTATTTTTGGATCCCAATAATGCTAATGTTCTCATCCTATTTCAATGGTACTGCATTAAAAATGAAAAATGTTTTATAATCAAAGTTCTGGAATGTTTTAATCACACCATACAGTATGAAAAATGATTTTAATCTATTCATTCATTGTTACTAGAAATTGACGATACATTTATTATGAGTCCTTTACTTTGCATTTCCCTTTTGTTTGTTAAATCTGAGTTATCCAGTCATGATGGTATATGGCCGGACATGGAATTTGAAATTAATTTGGCCAGTGCTGATTTTCAGCTTTTGAAAGTTAATGTCAGATGGGATTACAAGTCTATCCCAGACTTTCTTCTAAATTGCTTTCCAAGGTTTACGGAGTGTTTATGATTTAGTCCACATGAAACAGATGATGACAGAATTACTTTGAAAAATGTCTGTGACTTGACTCAATCCTGTAACTAATGGAACATGTTGGTGTAGCTGTATAGCTGAGCAGAATCATAACCTACAAACTAATGAGAATACTTACAGCACCTGCTATTCATCTTGCATCTTCTGGATGTACTGTGCATTCAGAAAGTCTTCAGACCCTTTCACTTTTTTCACATTTTGTTATGTTGCGGCCTTATGCTAAAATAAAACGTTCACTAATAAGCCCATAATGACAAAAGGAAAACAGAATGTTCAAAAATCTTTACTAATTTGTTGAAAAGAAAAAACTAAAATCTAAATATTCAGACTCTTTACCCAGGAATTAGTTGCAGCACCATTGACAGAGATTAAAGGCTATAGTTGCCTTGGGTATGATACCACAAGGTTTGCACATCTGGAATTGTCTATTTTCTGCCATTCTTCTCTGCAGACCCTTTCAAGCTCTGTCAGGTTGGATGGGGACTGTTGGCGGACAGCCATTTTCAGGTGTCTCCAGAGATGTTAAATTGGGTTAAAGTCAGGGTTTTGACTGGGACACTTAAGGGCATTTACAAGGTTATCCCTAAGCCACTCCTGTGTTGTCTTTGTTGTGTTCTTAGTATCATTGTAATGTGGGAAGGTAAATGTTCAGCCAATTCTAATGTCCAGAGCACACAGGATCAGGTTTTCATTGAGAATATCTCTATACTTTGCTCCATTCTGCTTTCCCTCAACTCAGATCAGTCTCCCTGTCCCAGCTGCTGAATAACACCCCCCATACCATGATGCTACCACAACCACCATGTTTCACTGTTGGAATGGTATTGGTCAGTGTCTGGTTTCCTCTAAACATGGCAGTAAGGAATTGTGGCCGAAAAGACCAGAGGATCTTGTTTCTCACAGACTGAAAGTCATTTAGGTGGATTTTTGCAAACTTGCATGTGTCTTTTACTGAGGAAAGACTTATTTTTGGACAATCTGCCACAAAGCCCAGATTTGTGGACTGCTGCAGTGATGGTTGACCTTCTGGACGTTTCTCGCATCTTCACACAGGATCTTTGGAGTTCAGCCAGAGTGACCATTGGGTTCTTGGTCACCTCTCTTTCCAAGGCCCCTTTCATCCGATTACTTAGTTCAGAGGGGTGAACAACAGCTCTAGTAAGAGTCCTGGTTGTCCCAAACTTCATTTAAGAATTATGGTGGCCACTGTTCTATTGGATACTTTCAGTGCAGCAGAAATTTGTTTGTACTTTTCTCCAGATCTGTGCCTCCACACAATCTTGTCTCTGAGCTCTATGGCCAATTCTTTCCTCCTAATGACTTGATTTTTGCTCTGATATGCATTGTCAGCTATGAGAAATGATATAGATAGGAGTGTGTCTTTCCAAATCATGTACAATAAATGGAATTTACCACAGGTGGACAAAGTGTAAAAACATCTCAAAGATCATGAAGAGAAATGGGAGGCCCCTAGAGCTAAATTTCAAGTGTTATAGCAAAGGGTCTGAATAATTACAGCAATCCAAAGTGCAAAGCTCCCTGGGAAACAGGAATATGCAAAATAAATGTGGAGCCCCAGTTAGGGGTCTACAACACAATGAAAGCCAGATATCCCACAAAGGAAGGAAAACCGAGCAAAGGGGTGTCTCCATTACAGAGATCACCAAATCCACCATATTAAGTGGCCCCTATGTCAAGATCCCGCTCTTTTTACAAGCTTTCAGGATGTGACGGGGAAAACCTAAGCCAGTTATCCATCCACAGACAGCTGTTTCAGGGTGTTGCCCCTCATCAGTGCGGAGTAGGATTCTGCTCGGTTCAACATTTACCAGTTCCCTATGCTGCTTTCCCTCCCCTCATTTCCAGTGATCCATTCCTGTTACATCCACCTCACCTCTCCCCGCATCACCATGCACATCTGCCCCCTCCTGGCCAATTTGTGCCCTTCCAGACCCAACAGTCTCACTCGCCTCTACAGAGAATAGAGAATGAAGTGGAACTGTTGGGTGAACATCTACCTGTAGGAGGATTTACGTATCCTCCACCTGCTCACGCGCCCACCTTACAACCCTCTGCACCGTTACAGTTGATCACTCACGATCCTTTGCACCAGGAGGTTTCTTTTGGAGTTCCCTATCCTCCGTTTATGCCTCGAAGACTAACTGGTCGTAGCAGATACCGATCACAACAACCAATACCACCACCACCTTACCATCCAAGCCTTTTACCTTATGTTCCATATCCTCCGTTTATGCCTCGAAGACTAACTGGTCGTAGCAGATACCGATCACAACAACCAATACCACCACCACCTTACCATCCAAGCCTTTTACCTTATGTTCTAAGGTAAAAGGAGCCCCCTAACTGGGGCTCCACATTTATTTTGCATATTCCTGTTTCCCAGGGAGCTTTGCACTTTGGATTGCTGTGTTGAGACTCTTAAATGAGGCTCTGCGACGTTTTCTGAATAATTACAGTCATGAAAATTTTTAGTTGATATTTTAAAGGCTTCCATTAGCCAGCTAATCTGACGGGCTCCTTTTGTCTGCTCTCTGACAATATAAACACTTATTACAGCTCAGTCCTTATCTTACTGATAAGAATGTGGCTTAAATAAGTGTTTATGACCTCTTAGTAAATCAGAGATAAGGTTTATTAGATGACCAGCACAAAGTGAAAGCATCAGTCACACAGCTAGAAAAAACATGTTAACCCTTTGTGACAAAATTGCTCAATATTAGTGTTGAGCGAGCAGGCTCGGCCGAACACCAGTTCGGCTTGAGCATCGCTATACTTGGCACATGGCAGTACTCGGCAGAGTACCACATGTTCTCGAGCACAATGCTCAAGTCTCCACCCCGCATGTTTCTTGCCTGCTATACAGGCAATAAACGTGCAGGGAGGTACTAGCACACACTATAATGCCATAGCCATATTGGCTACTGGCATTACAGTGATTGGCTGGCCGGAACGCGTCATCGGCTGCTATATAGCACCCGATGACACGTGTTCGGCTCAGTATTAGTTAGGAAGAGCTGAGAATAGTAAGGGACAGTGTAGGAGTGTTATTGAAAGATTTTTATTATGAAAACTTTTCAGAGACCCAAAAGTAATTTTAAGGACTTTTAAGGACACGGCCATATTTCACCTTAAGGACCAGGCTATTTTTTGCAAATATGACCAGTTTCACTTTATGTGTGAATAACTTTAAAACGCTTTTACTTATCCAGGCCATCCTAAGATTGTTTTTTCGTCACATATTGTGCTTCATGACAGTGGTAAAAAGGAGTCAAAACTTCATTTTTATTTATAAAAAAATACAAACTTTACCAAAAATTGTAAAAAATTTGCAAATTTACAAGTTTCAATTTCTCTACTTCTATAATACATAGTAATACCTCCAAAAATAGTTATTCATTTACATTCCCCATATCTCTACTTCATGTTTGGATCATTTTGGGATTGGCAATTTATTTTTTGGGGACGTTACAAAACTTATAATGCTTAGAAGTTTAGAAGCAAATCTTGAACTTTTTCAGAAATTTTCCAAAACCCACTTTTTAAGGACCAGTTCAGGTCTGAAGTCACTTTGTGAGGCTTACATAATAGAAACCACTCAAAAATGAGAAACTACACCCCTCAAGGTATTCAAAACTGATTTTACAAACTTTGTTAACCCTTTAGGTGTTCTACAAAAATTAATGGCAAATGGAGATAACATTTCTGATTTTCGATTTTTGGGCAAATTTTCCATTTTAATCCATTTTTTAAGTAACAAAGCAAGGGTTAATAGCCAAACAAAACTCAATATTTATTGACCTGATTTTGTAGTTTGCAGAAACACCCAATATGTGGTCGTAAACTACTGTACGGGAACACAGCATGGCGCAGAAGGAAATGAGCGCCATGTGGTTTTTGGAAGGCAGATTTTGCTGGACTGGTTTATTTACGCCATGTCCCATTTGAAGCCCCCCTGATGCACTCCTACAGTAGAAACTCCAAAAAAGTGACCCCATTTTTGAAACTACAGGATAAGGTGGCAGTTCTGTTGGTATTATTTTAGGGCAAATATGATTTTTGGTTTCTCTATATTACACTTTTTTTTAGGCAAGGTGACAAAAAATAGAAATTCTGAAATTTCATCTCCATTTCCCAATAACTCTTGTGGAACACCTAAAGGGTTAACAAAGTTTGTAAAATCGGTTTTGAATACCTTGAGGGGTGTAGTTTCTTAGATGGAGTCACTTTTTGCGAGTTTCTACTCTAGGAGTACATCAGGGGGGCTTCAAATGGGACATGGTGTCAAAAAAACAGTCCAGCAAAATCTGCCTTTCAAAAACCATATGGCATTCCTTTCCTTCTGCTCCCTGCTGTTTGGCCATACAGCAGTTTATGACCACAAATGGGGTGTTTCTGTAAACTACAGAATCAGGGCAATAAATATCAAGTTTTGTTTCGCTGTAAACCCTTGCTTTGTTAGTGGAAAAATGGATTAAAATGGAAAATTTGCTAAAAAATAGCTGTTTTGAGACCGTTTTTATTTTTTGTTATTTACATCGTTGATCTGACAGGTTAGATTGTGTGCTATTTCTATAGAGCAGGTTGTTATGGACGTGACAATAACAAATATGACTACTTTTTGGGGGATTTTGTTTCAGTTTTACATAAAGCATTTTTGAAAAATGTATATTATTTATTTAACATTTAAAATGAAGAAGGGGAGCAGTAGGGATTGGGGAAGTGGCCGGGATGCTGATGGTGCACGCAGAGGCTGTGGCCCTGGGCGCGTTTAAACTGTGTCTGCTGCCAGAGCACCAGAAAAACAATCATCCACGATACCTAGCTTCATGTCCCAGTTTGCAGGGCGGCGCACAACATCATTCTTGAAGTCAGACCAGTGCGACCAGGTGGTCGGTTGGATTGCTGCAGATAATGCTTCCAGTAGGTTAAGCACCACCCTGTCTTCCACCAAGTCCAGTCACAGTAGCCAAGGCCCTCACATATAATTTTTTACAGGGTCAGCTCACCTGCAGGCCCTCGCATATAATGTTTAACAGGGTCAGTTCACCTGCAGGCCCTCGCATATAATGTTTTACAGGGTCAGCTCACCTGCAAGCCCTCACATATAATGTTTTACAGGGTCAGCTCACCTGCAGGCCCTCACCTACAATCTTTTACAGGGTCAGCTCAGCTGCAGGCCATCGCATATAATGCTTTACAGGGTCAGCTCACCTGCAGGCCATCGCCCCTAATGCTTTAGAGGGTCAGCTCAGCAGCAGGCCCTCGCCCCTAATGTAGGGCACCCGAGCATCCCGATGTGTTCGGCCCGAGCACCCGAGCACTTTGGTGCTTGATCAACACTGCTCAATATTTTTAATAATGACCAATTGAAAAAGTGCTTTTTAGCACAAAATGAGTAAAATGCAATCATTAAAACATTGTCTCCAAAGGTGTACATAACTTTTAAATAAATTGGCAAACATTTCTAAAAAATGTTTTTACTTTATCATTATGGGATATTGAATGCAGATTTATGAGGAAAACTTGATCTTTTTAAATCATTTTAGCACAAGGCCGTAACAAAATATAAAAAAAGGAAAAGGGTCTGAAGCCTTTCCAAAAGTACTGTATACTGTGTAAGTGCCAATTTTTTGTAAAAATGAAATAAATGCTTCTGCACAAACAGTAGTTCTTTTAGGTGTACCTGATTTTCTTCATGTTGAGGTAGGTATGTGACAAGAAAAGAGTGTTTTCTTACCTACAGAATACAGGCAAAACAACCTCTTTCCATATGGACAATAGTAAAATCAAGAGAAAATACACAGATCACATACAGCTCAGGAGTCAGAACAAGTCACAAAACTCCCGTGATCAGGGAGACATAGAAAAGCGATAGGGTACGACGACTTGGAGCATGAGGATATCTCTGTTAAAATAAAGTCTATTTAAAATAGGATCAGTTTTAAAAGATAAATCTCACCACTAACGGGTGATGCTCAGTCTCTTCTCCTGATAAGCCAGTCTGCAGTGCTGGCAAATTCCACTTGTCACTTCAGCGGTCCAGTGGCCTTTATAGCTTATTCCCTCTGGGCATTCAGGAAACTTTAAGATGATGTCAATTGGCTACTTTGCGGACACTCGTGCAAAAGTGGCAACTCAGGAGAATAAATAGAAAGAAAAAACACCTTGTGCAGGATGTAACAGTAAAAGAGTTTTATTTGGTTATACTCACAAAATTGAATCTTTTATAAAGCATATCATGATAAAAACGCAGGTCCCGCTGCCTGATCGGTTTCACCAATAGCGGCTTTCTCAAGAGCTGTTTGCAATTCAATGAAACTAGTGCTGCAACAATTAATCAATGTTCTCAATAATATTGGATAAAGCGGGTCATTGTCGATGAATCCCGTTATCAAATAATCGGCCGATTCGTTGCTATGCGGGCGGGAGTGGGCGGTCAGGCTTATGCATCTTTTTCGTCAGAATCCCTTACCCTTCGTGACATCCGGTGGAGGAGCGGGCTGTACTATGGCTTAGCAGCGGAGGAGGTGAGGGGCTGTGGCCACCAATGAGAGCGCAGAGGGGCGGAGGGGGGCGGGCGCACTGTACCACCAATGATAACTAACGTCTTACATTACAAATGCAGGCAGTGGCAGAAACAGATTGCCGACACCCTTCCTCTGACAGAGAGCTGCGATCAGCGGCAGTTAACCCTCTCAGGTGCAGCACCTGAGGGGTTAATTGTCGCGGATCGCAGTGCCCTGTCAGAGGTCGGGTGCCAGCAATCTGTTTCTGCCACCGCCTGCATTTGTAATGTAAAACGTTAGTTATCATTGATGGTACAGTGTGCCCGCACCCCCTCCCCCCAGTATTAAAATCATTGATGGCAGTGGCCACAGGGTCCCCTCTTTATTGGTGGCAGTGGCAACTGCTGATCGGAGTCCCAGCAATGTAATCCTGGGGCTCCGATCAGTTACCATGGCAACCAGGATACTACTGAAACCCTGGCTGCCATGGTCAACTCCCTGCTGCTGTGTGCACTATGCACAGGGCAGCAGGGAGAGTGTGAGATCCTATTCACCCTTATAGAACTCTATTAGGGTGAATAGGACAAGGGATTAAAAGTTCCCAGGTTCTAGCCCCTATTAACTAGGGGAAATAGTTAATAAATAAACGGAAAAAAAAAATACATTAAAATGCCACCACACCGCCCTGACTGTGTTGTGTTTAACTGGATCACTGCTAAGGGTTAATTGTTTGCAAAAAGTTAAAAGTTCTGATTTAATATTGAATGCACTTATCTATCTATGCAACTAGTTGTGTATAGAAATAAAACAGTTAAAGGGAATCTGTCACCAGTTTCTGCTGCCCTCACTTTTAAATCCTATGAATTTCAGTGCATGCCAGTCAGTCCCACTATAATGAGCTCACGACTGTCCCCGCCCTACTGACTCTGATTGACAGGTTTTCTCCATATGAATCAGCAGCAGGTGGGCGGGGAAAGCCAGGTGCTCATGAATATGGGGACTCATTGGCATGCACTGGAACTGTTCAATACAAGATAGCAAAACAGCTGGATCAAGTAAAGAAAGTGGCCCAACTAAGGAGATCTGTCACCAGTCTATGTTGCCCTTAGTTAGGACACGATAAAACTGGTTAACAATTCCCTTTAAAACTGGCAGTCTTGGTTAGGTTGCCTCGTCCAGCCTCCTTTGGTTATAGTGAGTGCCTAGTCTGAGAAGCTGGAGACACGAACTAAATGTGTGAGCTCCTGCTAAGTAAGAGAAGTCTCATCCAAGAAGCATCTTCCCTGAGACTGAGAGACTACAATTGAGGGAAAGAGAACAGACATCCACAGAAGGTTTAGAACCATCAAGGAAAGTAAACTACTATTAGTAAGATGATGTTTCCTGTGAATTAGTGGATGTGTCTGTGCTGTTTACATGCAAACCAAGTCTAAATTACCAGACATCTACACTGTTAATATTAAGAAGCGGATATTGGCCTGGTTCTTGTAGATCAACCAATCGCTCTATTATGAGCAGAGAAAAAGCCTAAGCTGCCTGTTATAATTAAACTTTTCCAGTCATAACAGGCAAAGAAGAACAGTCACGTAGGTCAGATATGAGTAAGTATTTTTGTTATGTATTGAGCTCAATTTAAAAAGACCTGGTTATGCACAAGATACCATATATAGCAAAATTACCAAATCTTTATTAGAATAGTATATACAATTTACAATGAAACACAGAAAGCACACCCATACCACAATAGTGTCTAGGGCTGTGTCTGGCATTTGTACTTTTATGGTGTTTTTGAGAACATAAGCATATATTCAGTGATACTGTGTTATGTACTAATTTGTTGTAGTTCTCTAAATCTTTGTTATCACCACTTTGTGGTACAGGACTGCTTTTTTACTTTGGTTGTAAATTTTACACACTATTCTAATTAGGATTTAGTCATTTTGCTCTCCTGTGCGCTATGTTTTAGGGGTTATAAGTTTGCCTTTTACTACAGGACTTAAATACTATTTGCAAATTGATCCAAGTATACATGACTGTAGGTGGTTTGCTAAGTCATTTCCATGGTAAACAACTAAGGTTTTATAGAAGATGGCACCCTGGGCATCAAGCAGATTAGCCCCCTCTCCAAATAATTCTTCCATACTATGCCTACAGAATACTGCCAAAGTGTACAAATTGTACATCCTTACAGTTCCTAAGTTATACCTCCAGTCAGTATCCATGTTATACTGCATATACTGTAGTGCTATTTATTACCCATTTAAAGCCTAAATAAAACTATCATTCAGTGTCCACATAAGGGTACTTTCACACTAGTGGCAAGGAACTCTGGCAGGCTGTTCACCCGCCGGAACAGCCTGCCGGAGTTCCTTGCCGCTAGTGTGAAACTAGCCTTAAACTGACATATAAAGTATAAAAAGTGAAGATGTTGATAACACAGTCCCTGGTGGTATACAGCAGCAGGGGCGTAGCTATAGAGGAAGCAGGGGAAGCGGCTGCTATGGGTCCCAAACTCAAAAGGGGCCCACCCAGGAGGAGAAATAAGATTTTATTGTCTGGGCCCCCTCAACAGTATTATACAATTACATTATATACAATGACTACAGATGAGCAAATCGAAGTTGACGAAGTGGAATTCGATTAGCAACGAATCCGAATTTCCTCACGCTTCGTGTTAACTAATCACATTTTTTCCTAACATGGCTACTGCACATGTTAGGACATGGAGCAAAGAACTCTGGGAACGAGGGATCACCCACAATGCTATGTATGCAGCCAATCAGCAGCCAGCCAGCCCTGTGATGTCACAGCCCTATAAATAGCCTCAGCCATCTTGGATTCTGTCATTTTCCAGTGTACTTAGTGCAGGGAGAGACATAAGCAGGCGCTAGGGAAAGTGCTAGCAAAGACTTGAAAACCTTTATTTTTCTGAATAGAAGTTCAGGGAAAAATCATTAGAAAAGTATAAAGATTTATTAACAAATAAATAAATAAACAGTTAATGACAAATACATACACATTATTTGTGCAGTGGAGGAGCACAGAGTAAAAGCCCAAGAACCACCACTGACGCTAAATGTCCCCCACACCACATAGAATAATTAAACACTCAATAGTATAACAACGGTAGGGTTAGAGGTCATAGTAAACCTCAAAAAATTAATTAAACCACATGGCCAGAAAATGCATGGAATAATCAGACATTCTAGGACACAAATAGCATACTGTTGGCCATAGTGTAAGGGGGAAGTCAGCGCCAGTGGAACAGACACCCTCGACGCGCGTTTCGCACTTCGCTTCGTCAGGAGGTACACTAACATTCCCCAAAGACCTCCTAAATATAGTGCAGTGCTCACCTTGATTGGTTGAAAAGTAATTATCTAATAAAGGACAGCCATTGTTTAGTATCGAGCGAGCTTACCCGGGTGATGCGGACGCGGCCCTCCACGGGGACGCCGGCTCGTCAGGAGGTGGAGTGACGCGCTTCCGGCGCGTCAGTCCAGCTACCAAGGAGACCGTGCGGCGTCATCACGTGGGCCCACCCCCAGCGCACCACGGGAACTCGCTACAGCGGTAGTCATGGTAATGAACTATACAAAGGGGCACAGCACGGAACGGAAGCCGGATATGCAATATGGAATCATATATAGAGACCGAAAGAACAACTACTCACAAAAATAGAAATAAAAATAATAGATGCTAAAGAATATAAAAAGATGACAACAGCTTTAAGATCCCAAAATCAAATGTGATAGTGAATACATAATAAAAGCCATATTTCATTCAAAATAGGAAGATAAATACAGAAGATGACAAAATAAAATAATGGTCATAATTAGTGATTACATAGCAAAAATCAAATAAAGAATCAAAAATCATGATCAAAAGTACAGCACGTGATGTACCTCTTTCTCCAGAACCCCTGCGATCCCCTAAAAAATGATCGCCACATCCTTGACTACTAAGTGAAGAAATGGATGAGGACCGAGAGAGACTTCGATGGCGACCCTGTCGCTGACTCCACCGGTATACTCTTTTATTTTGGAAATCAGTGAGGTCTCTGTGAAACTTCTTTGCCTTGAGATCTTGTGTCTCCTTTTCCCACTTTAATATTTCCTGCTCAAGTTCACTATCAAAAATCCCACAGACATCAGCTGGTAAAGCCTGCTGGATTTGTTCACGTAAAGTATCAATTTCCTTTTCTAGGGATTCCAACAGGCGACGGTCTGACCCAATCAAAAGTTCCAATAAAGTACGTGAACAATTAGTAAGGGTTTCCTCCCACTTGCTAATAAACAGAGGATCCTCACAATCAAATGCAGGAAAAATTTGTAATCGAAGGCCACGAGGGATAATCTCCCTCTTCAGGTACTGCTCAAGCGTGGCTTTATTCCACCACACTTTGATTCTTTTTTTCAATAAATTTTTTATCTTTAGTTTCAAATCCTTTATGTTACCAAGTTCTGGGCTAACTACTGTTGTCTCCCCAAAAATTGACCCGAGTTGAGTAGCCCAGGTCTTATCACGCTTGCGGAAGTCCATATATCCAGAGGCACTATCTGAAAAGACAGGCAAGATCAATAGCATACACACCTACAAAAAGGCCCCAAAATGACTCATGAACGGCTGTGGCGGAAAACCAAAGTACTACATCCGATAATTGCTCAACAAGAGCAAGAGAAGACACAGCCAAAATATACAAAAGTATAAAGATTTATTAACAAATAAATAAATAAACAGTTAATGACAAATACATACACATTATTTGTGCAGTGGAGGAGCACAGAGTAAAAGCCCAAGAACCACCACTGACACTAAATGTCCCCCACACCACATAGAATAATTAAACACTCAATAGTATAACAACGGTGGGGTTAGAGGTCATAGTAAACCTCAAAAAATTAATTAAACCACATGGCCAGAAAATGCATGGAATAATCAGACATTCTAGGACACAAATAGCATACCGTTGGCCATAGTGTAAGGGGGAAGTCAGCGCCAGTGGAACAGACACCCTCGACGCGCGTTTCGCTTCGTCAGGAGGTACACTAACATTCCCCAAAGACCTCCTAAATATAGTGCAGTGCTCACCTTGATTGGTTGAAAAGTAATTATCTAATAAAGGACAGCCGTTGTTTAGTATCGAGCGAGCTTACCCAGGTGATGCGGACGCGGCACTCCACGGGGACGCCGGCTCGTCAGGAGGTGGAGTGACGCACTTCCGACGCGTCAGTCCAGCTACTAAGGAGACCGTGCGGCACCATCACGTGGGCCCGCCCGCAGCGCACCACGGGAACTCGCTACAGCGGTAGTCAGGGTAATGAACTATACAAAGGGGCACAGCACGGAACAGAAGCCGGATATGCGATATGGAATCATATATAGAGACCGAAAGAACAACTACTCACAAAAATAGAAATAAAAATAATAGATGCTAAAGAATATAAAAAGATGACCACAGCTTTAAGATCCCAAAATCAAATGTGACTGATAGTAAATACATAATAAAAGCCATATTTCATTCAAAATAGGAAGATAAATACGGAAGATGACAAAATAAAATAATGGTCATAATTAGTGATTACATAGCAAAAATCAAATAAAGAATCAAAAATCATGATCAAAAGTACAGCACGTGATGTGTCAAAACATGATTAGTGTGCAAGTGCATTACATGAAAAATCAAAAATCGTGAACAAAAATACAATGCATGATTGGTGAATAAAAAACATGTCAATCATAATAATATAAATATAATTCATTCAAATGATCGCAGGGGTTCTGGAGAAAGAGGTGGAGCGGAAGGATGGTCCACACGCCTATTTTTTTATTTTGGCTGTGTCTTCTCTTGCTCTTGTTGAGCAATTATCGGATGTAGTACTTTGGTTTTCCACCACAGCCGTTCATGAGTCATTTTGGGGCCTTTTTGTAGGTGTGTATGCTAAAAATCATTAGAAGTTTAGGGAAAGGATAGGGAGGAATTATTCCACAGTATTGAAGCAGAACAGGGACCAATAGGGTAGTGTACAGACTGGGTAATAGGAACAATTCTATTACACCTTGCTGCACTGACTGGGAATCTAAATTGCCATTATACTGCTGCTTTCAGGTTTGCAATAGATGATACCTCTGACTGTAATTCCAGCAAACCGTTCTCTTTATTGGAGTGCAAGTGCTGTATGATACAGCCAATAAAAGGGTGCATTACTAGGAGATATTTCTACATCAAGATATTTTGGCGTGTAAAAGTGGAAAACAATAAGGGCTTATTTTCCATTCAGCAGTGCAGTTATATGTTCTAAAGCCTTTTTTGGCATGTATTAGTGGAAAAAAATAAGGCTTATTTGCTGTTCAGCAGTGTAGTAATATGTTCTAAAGCCTTTTTCGGGGTGTATTAGTGTAAAAAAAAGTGCATATAGCCGTTGTGTGATGAAGTGAGAAAATTACAGCCTTTTTTGGCATGTATTAGTGGAAAAAAATAAGGCTTATTTGCTGTTCAGCAGTGCAGTAATATGTTCTAAAGCCTTTTTCGGGGTGTATTAGTGCAAAAAAAAGTGCATATTAGCCGTTGTGTGATGAAGTGAGAAAATTACAGCCTTTTTTGGAGTGTATTAGTGGAAAACAAAAAGTATTATTTGCCGTTCACCAGTGCAGTTATAAGTTCTAAAGCCTCACTTGGGGTGTATTAGTGGGGGAAAAAAGGGGCTTATTAGCCCTTGGAAAGTGAGAAAATTACAGCCTTTTTGGGGTGTATTAGTGGAAAAGAAAATTTATTATTTGCTGTTCAGTGGTGCAGTTATATGTTCTAAAGCCTTTCTTGTGATGTATTAGTGGGAAACAAAGAGGGCTTATAATCCGCTGTGTGGTCAAGTGAGAAAATGACAGCCTTTTTTGGCGTGTATTAGTGGAAAACAAAAAGTATCATTTGCCGTTCAGCGGTGCAGTTATATGTTCTAAAGCCTTTTTTGTGTTGTATTAGTGGAAAATAAAGAGGGCTTATAAGCCATTGTGTGGTCAAGTGAGAAAATGACAGCCTTTTTTGGCGTGTATTAGTGGAAAACAAAAAGTATCATTTGCCGTTCAGCGGTGCAGTTATATGTTGTAAAGCCTTTTTTGGGGTGTATTAGTGGAAAAAAGTGAGGGCTTATTTGCTGTTCAGTGGTGCAGTTACATGTACTAAAGCCTTTTTGGCATGTATTAGTGCAAAAAAGGGCTTATTAGCTGTTTGTGTGGTGAAGTGAGAAAATTGCAGCCTTTTTTGGGTGTATTAATTTTTTTCGTAATAAACTGTCGTGGTGGCTCACCTTACTAATGTAGTGGATGAAGTGCTACTGTCTAACAGGTTCACCCCAAACCGGATACCTAGGCTTAAAAGACAGAGAAAATTTAATAGACAGGCACTCAATCAGCTGGAATTAAACCAATGTGGACAATCCCGAATACTACTAATTACACATTATATATTTTTAATATCACAACCAATAAAATATAGATAAAAAATGATATAAAATAATAAATGAAAAGTTAATAGAAAGTCAAATAGGTAAAAGTTCAATCCGTATTTATATAGTTAAAAATCTATATAGTTAGAGGACTAGTTAAAAAATCCAGATGACGAACCAGGTAAGTATCTTATTTGGATAGGAAATATGCAAACGCATTTTGGGCAGTGTCCACTGATGAAGGGGAAAGGACACTCCCCGAAACGCGTTTGGTACCGACTCAAAGAGACCCTGCATGTTCCCCCTATATCTGGATTAATATTGAAAGATCGCACACAAGGATCCAGCTACTAAGACCCCCATCATTTGACATTGGGCATACCGCTCCTACAATCAAACAGGAGCCAACTAAACACACCTCGTCGCTGACGCGGACAACAAGCATCCGGTGACGTCATCGCCACGTGGGACGACAAACAGAGGAGATACGCGTTATCCACAAGCCGCCTACAAGCCGCTAACACGCGGGAACCCGGGAGCTCTAGTGAAAGAATGCGGAGAAACCACAGGTACAAGGGCATATAATTAATCCAGTGTGGGACGCCACACTGAGGTGAAAGTAATAATAGCCCATTACCTAGTTTGGACACTAAAGTCACTAAGGTGCATTGGAACACAATAGTGAAAATAAGAGGACACTGTTCCCCTAAAGGGGCATATTCCTTTGAATCAATAAAGGAGGCATTACTCTTAAAGGGGCATAGTCCTTCTTAAATCAAACAGATACATCCTCTACAAGTGGGCACTACCCCTTGAATAAGTGGGAAACCAGAGAGATATATATAATCCTCAATGGACAGTTTATGAAGATATTTCCTATCCAAATAAGAAACTTACCTGGCTCGTCATCTGGATTTTTTAACTGGTCCTCTAACTATATAGATTTTTAACTATATAAATACGGATTGAACTTTTACTTATATGACTTTCTATTAACTTTTCATTTATTATTTTCTTTATATAAATTTTTTATCTATATTTTATTGGTTGTGATATTAAAAATATATAATGTGTAATTAGTAACATTCGGGATCGTCCACATTTTATTGGTTTAATTCCAGCTGATTGAGTGCCTGTATTTTAAGTTTTCTCTGTCTTTTAATTTCCTTTTTATTTACTTATTTGATCCAACAGAGAGGTGACAGGCCCTGCACAGGGAAAGGGCAGAGGCCTAAATGTTTCTGTGGTCTCCTCATGCTGCTGCTACCTCAACACTATGTCATTGGGCCTTCTCAAGCTGTTCTCCCACCCTCCCCACTCCATGACTGGGGCACTATTTTGCCTTTTTGGCCTGGTTGACATCATCACCTATTATTTGACCCTTCTTCTGATCTGTCAGAAGGAAGGAAAAATTAGGTGCACAACGGATCCTGTCTGTGTAGCAGTTGTAAGGCCTGTATGGTCCCATCAGAATTGGCCTATGATTTGATAGCCAAAAGCAGGAGTGGGTACAAAACACAGAAGACATGTAAATATTCCATTCTCGTGTCATCTCTGTTTTGGATCCACTCCTGTTTTTTTTTGGCTTTAGCAATACTGATGGATTACTGACCAAATGCTGACCAAGTGAAGGCGGATGCTCAACAAACAGCTCTACTTGTATAAGCATTTAATAGAACAGGTTCTGTAGACATCTATGTGGAATCAGCTTATGACGTTGTGTAAAAGGAGTGCGCTCTTTCATGCTACAGTAGGATCTTGGGCCTCTGCCCGGTTCTTTATACCTGGAGCTAACATCAACCTGTAAGGTTAAGTTCACACTAGAGTAATTTGGTCAGTTTTGGCCCCGTAACTGCTCAAATAAGTGAAGTGTGCAGTGATTCTAGGAGCGACGCCTGCCATGTGCATACTGACTCACAGTATTGTCTCACTACCTCAGCAGACTCCCTATGCTTATTACTGGAAAGCACAGTGTTCTACACCACTATACAGGCTCTCTGTAGCCAGGAAATAGCAGTTTTTAATGTAATTTGCCACAAATAAGTTCGGATCAAAACAAATCTTTTCGTAAAATTCCACGAATCCGGCAAATCAAATTTTTGACAAATTTACATATCTCTAACAGTGACGATGTACACAGTGACATGACATACAGTATATACATATAGAAAGCAAACAAGGCGGCTGCCGGGACTTGTCTGAGAGCGCGATCCTGACTAGAGAAAGGAGTGGAAGTTGCACAGGAGTAGTGGGTTGCGTTCAAAAATTTGCTGGGGGGCCCAGTAATTTCTAGTTAAGGCACTGTATACCAGTGATGTGATTAATGGTAAAGTCATGGTGGCCAAGGCATTTCCATTATCAGGTTATTCCTAGGGGTCCAGATTTAGGATACCCTTTAAAAAGGCCAGCTTTCAACCTCCTAAAATAGACCATGCACACAGCTTTGCAAGGCCTGAATTCAGAAACAAGCTGCACAGGTATTGCGGCAATTGCACACAGCCTTGCTGCCCGAGGTTCCCAAACCTTCTTCTGCCAAATAAAGACACTAGTATTATAAATGGAGCATGCTAGGTGGGATGTCCTGTTGCACAATGTTTTTCCTTTGGGACTTAAAGGGGTTATCCCATGGTTAATGTAAAGAATGAAAATCAGATATATCAGATATAGTTCATGACAGTCGCTTTCTATCAAACTTGGAACCAGCCTTGTACCTCACATGGATCCAGAGATCTCTCTATTCATTGCTCCAACTGTTCTGCTAGGTTCATTTCAAGCTGGCCGGGCATGACCTTTCTCAGATGGCATGTCCTTTCTGCTGCAGCTAGTGGCAGTTGAAGATTGGAACTGAGCAAGTATATCAACCTCAGTGAGCTAGACAAAGAATTTAGAAAAAGAGCAAACAGCAGGTTGCGCTACACAGTTTTAATTGAATAACTTAGCGATTGTACTACATTTTTTATTACATGCAATTACAAAAGTTTTCAGATCCAGCTGCTGGTTTGAAAAATGTAGAATATTTTTTGTAGAACAAGCTCTTTAAGTTGTTACTAACAGAATTAAAGCTCCCCTCTACCTTCAACTTGTAATATTGATCCCCTAGTTGATGAAGGCCAGGCTGCAACTCCATGCAAGTCAGTTTTAACTTTGGATGGGAATTGATTTGATATTTGAAAAACCTTTTTCTTTACGTTTGATGACCCTTTATTAACAGGTCTGTAATACGGTTGGGCGAACCCGAACTGCAAAGTTCGGGTTCGTACCGAACTTTGTGAATTCGGGTACCCGGACCCGGACTTTTTCACTGAAGTTCGGGTTCGGTGTTCGGGTGATTTTATTACGTTTCATTATAACATGGTTATAACGGAAAATTATAGCATTCTTAAGACAGAATGCTAAATAAAATGGCCCTTGAGGGGTTAAAAATAATAAAAAAAACTCACCTCATCCACTTGATCACGCAGCCAGTATCCTCTTTTTTCTTCTTTCTGTAGGATCTGCAAAAGGACCTGCAATTACATCACCGCGCTCACCACGTGGTTAGCATGGTGACATCATTGCAGGTCCTGCAGAAAGAAGAAAGAAGAGGATACCGGCTGCACGATCAAGTGGATGAGGTGAGTTTTTTACATTATATTTAACCCCTCAATGGCCATTTTATTTAGCATTCTGTCTTAAGAATGCTATTATTTTCCATTATAACCATGTTATAACGGAATATAATAAAGTGAAGTTCGGGTCCCCATTGACTCTAATGGGGTCCGGGTTCAGGGACAAGTTCGGGTCCCGAACCCGAACTTTGACCTGAAGTTCGGCCGAAACCAGCAAACCCGAACTTCCACGTGTTCGCTCATCCCTAATCTGCAATTATTCCATCTTAATGGTTCATTTATCCACAATTAATGCATTTTCATAACTGGGTTTTTCTGGTTTTCTTGAAGCGCTCAGTGATGCATAACCATATTAGTGGTGCCATAATTTGTTAGAAGTCCCACAGGTTTTAATTACAAGTCTTTGATAGAATAAATCACAGTGTGCTTTCCGTCCTGTTCTAATAATAATTTCACAGAGGTCCATCTTGATCCTGAGTTAATGCACATTTAATTAAGATTTCTTTCCTAAAAAACTAAAATTATCTTTTAACCATAGTTATTTTTTAATATATGAAATTCCTGTGTCACTGCAGTGAATATCATGCTGCTGTCTAGTAGTGCTTCTCTACAGAATAATGTAGTACTACATGTCTTGCTCTTTACCTGTGCCAGGATGAGCTGCTCCTGTGGACGTCAGGTGAAGGCAGCTCCATTTTATTTTTCTGCTGCACTGTGTATTCTGTGCAAAACCCTGAAGAAGCTCCTGCCTTCTACATAAAAAAAACATTTTAAACAAATATTTCTCTGTTCTCCACATACGTCCCAGCCCTAAATTATGTTGTTATGTTTCACATGTGTATATATAAAGAAGGACGTATATATGTGTGTGTGTGTGTGTGTGTATGTATGTTCCACGATCACTCAAAAACGCAACCATCGATATAAACGAAACTTGAAATCTCTTGCTACCTGGAAAGAAATCTTGTGGGGGTCTCAGTTCTCTAGGATGTACCGTTCCTGAGATATTTCCAAAAAATGACCTGTATTAGCCAATATAATCCTGCAAGTCTTTCTCTTCATATCCCAACTGCCATACACACGGTCACATGTCCCTTTATCAGCCAATAGAAGCTTGCAGGCCCTTAGTCTCCACATACACACAGTTTTACTCCAGGTTTCCATAACAACCCAGCCATTTTTCTTCACTGCAACAGATCAGCTTTAGGCTAGGGCTACACAACGACATGTGTCACACAACAATAAGTCGACACGACACATAGAGCATAACTACACTGCTACATGTGTGGAGCGACTATGGTCTATGATGTCGCACAACAATTTTTATAATGATAGTCTATGGTGTGCACTGCGACATGTGACGCGACAGTCGCAGAAAAATCTATCTTGGATGGATTTTTTGCAACTCTCGTGTCGCAGTCGCAGCATCTCACATGTCGCAGTGCGACACCATAGACCATCATTATAAAAATTGTTGAGACAAAATGTCGCGTGACACATGTCGTCGTGTAGCCCTAGCATTAAAGAGGCAGGGCGCTGTGGAGGTCACTGTTAAAGGGGCGGGCACTGTGGATGTTACTGTTAAGGGGGCAGGGGCCACTATTAAAGGGACAACTGCTGTTGAGGTCACTGCTAAGGGGGCAAGGTCGACTATTAAAGGGGCAACTGCTGTGAAGGTCACTGTTAACGCAGCAGGGTACTGTGAGGTCATTGTTAAGGCAGCGGGGTACTGTGGAGGTCATTGTTAAGGGGGCGGGCCCCTGAGGCGGTCACTCTCAAGGGAGTGGGGTGCTGTGAAACTCACTGCTAAAGGGACGGGCTGCTGTGAAGGTCAAAGTTAAGGGGATGGGCGGCTGTGGAGGTTCCATTTTAAAGTGGCGGGGCACTGTGGGAGGGTCAGTGTTAAGGGATGGGGGACTGTGGAGTTCACTGTTAAAGGGGCGGGGTGCTGTAGAGGTCACTGTTATGGGGATACTATCGATATCTTTTAACGACCCACAAACAGTAAATGAAATAGATGAAATATACCGTACGAAGCCAGGTCCTTCTGCTAGTCAAATAAATCACCAAAAGATATAGCCAATACTGGGCCACAATTGGAGCCCAAGTATCACAACTCTATGTCAAACGCCTTTGGTATATAAATTAACACAACCTAAATACAAAATACCAGACCACGTACCATTACAAAAATATCTTTATTAATCCATGTTAAAATTGTGCACATGGCACATATACATAAAAGTTACATTGAGGGGGTGCATAGATGGGCGGCATCCAAGAGGAGAGACAAAGGGCAATTTACAAACATATTAATTAAACAAAGTGCAAGTGCATACAATCATAGAATAACATACCCATATTGTGTCTCTCCTCCGGGATGGCGCCAGCCCCGACGCGCGTTTCGGCGCAAGCCTTTGTCTGGGGGTGGCGTCATCATCGAAGGACAGCACATTTATGCGCTGCATCAGCCAATCAGCCGTAGCTAATTACAATAACAATACTTCCTGGTGACGCGTCCATTTGCGTCACAGCCACGTGAGCTGTCCGGTCATGTGACCGGATCACGTGACCTTCTGCTAGTCAGATTATAAAAAAATTATATTGGAGGGGGGAATGGAGAAGAAGTAAATTAGGGGATGTGATAGTCCACCCTTAAGATGTATTTTGAGGGAGCACCTAAAACTGTGTTTATTGGGAGTTAACCTGGTTGCCTGGGGTGGTACTTCTAGAGAACTGGGGCAGCTCAAGAGAAGTCTTGGACACAGGAATGAGAGGTTCAGATTATGGAGGAGGTTAGTCGTAAATCATTGGCAGAATCGAGAGCATGGGTAGGGTGGTAGACAGACATGGGGGAGATGTAAAGGGGTGAAGCACTGTGGAAAACTTTGTGGGTGAGAAGTTTACACTGAATTCTATACTGTATGGGCAACCAGTGCAGTGACTAGCGCAATGGCCATATTATAATTATGATATGCATCTATAGTATTTTACCTGTCCAGTCATTGCTTTTCTAAGTTTACAGTCATCTGTGTGTTCATAAATATGATTCATGATCTGTCCTGCATTTTCCATAATCCTAATTGCACATCATCACTGCAGATCACAATTTATCCGACTCCATTCATAAAAAAAATCACAACAGGCTCTCTTTCACAGAGGCAGCCAATAAAAGTGAAAGGAGGCGCCAGGTTTAGTTAAACAGGAGCAGGAACAGAAAAGCTTGTTCACCACAGTCACCTAGAAGCCCCACGTCTTCACCAATCCTCTTTACTACTTGCATTTTACTGATAGACACATTTATTGAGTCACTCTTCTACATGTTTCTGTAATCAGCCTTCCTCCTCGCCAAGAAAAGCTGCCAAGTTGTAACTCCCCTTTGCTAGTTTTCTATTCCAGTTGCATCAATGTAAATTCTTTCATTGTAAAAATAAGTGCAAAAATATATTTTTTATTATTGAATTGTTGACAGTGAATTTTGAGAATAGGACTGCAGTCATGTTGTTGATGTTGTAGTTGTAATTCTCTAATTCTGACATTTTTACAGTACAAATAATGAATACTTACAGTAACGTGCATTTAATGAAGTAAGTATCATACTACTCTGATAATCAAGCACTACAAATGTGAAGGATTATCAATTTCCTCTGCAATTGGATGTCTGATATAAAACGGACCCACAGTTTGGAGCCACTTTAAATATGTCAGAGGACTGCATTATGCACATTTTCCTAATGTTATGTTATGTTAGTCTTGGAATCAATCCTTTACAAGCTCCATGATTCAGACAATATTACTGTAGGCCAGTGGGGAAATCATATTCCTCGGTCCCTGAAGGCACTGTCAGCAGAATTCTGGCTCTGTTTTCAGAAGTCTCCATTTCGTGAATTGATTACTGGCAAGGACTGCTGGGAAACTGAGATGTACCAATATGGCCTACACTTTAACCCTTTTATGATCGTTATATTATGGTCTTAAAGGGGAGCCCAACAGGACAACCTCATCTCAAAAGCAAGTCGTTCCACTGATTAGCTGATCGCCAGAGGTCTAGCTGATTTCCGGATCCACACACGGATCCACACTTCCGTATCCGCCAAAAAATAGAACATGTTCTATTCTTATCCGCAATTGTGAACAAGTTTAGGCATTTTCTATGACAGTGCCGGCAATGTGCGGTCTGCAAATTGCAGAACGCACATTGCCGGTGTTCGTGTTTTGCGGATCCGCAAAACACTTACGGATGTGTGAATGGACCCTTAGAGTAAGAACAAGCCATTGAGTGGAGATGTGATAAAAAAAAGGACTGTCGAGATAACTTGTGTAAAGCTTTTTTACTCCATAGCATGCTGAGAGGATAGAAGGCCTCAGGAACCCAGGCAGACTGCGGATCTGCTAAGAATCTAAACCCTGCAGTTGGGTATTCGTAGTGCCGCATTTTGAGAAGAGAAAGTGAGGGACATAGGGCGAGAGAGAGACAGAGAGATATGACAACCCTGTGGCTGGATTAGAGAGAAAAAGTAAAGAATGTTTTGGATGATTGACTCCGAGAGATAACAACTAGGCCTGTCTACCTTATTTGCTGCCTCTAGAACTGTAAGAACTGTGAAAACTTCAAGACGTAAAATCTGCCAGTCCTTGAATGATAAAATTAGTGATCACTACTGTGAGGACATGTATTTGAACTTTGTCACCATTATTGCCAGTAAAGAACTGTTGCAAAACTCGCATCATGACTGTGGACCGTCTACGACTCGTATCGCAACAACACCAAGGTTACCATGAACGACCACCAGGAACAAGACCCCATAGCAGGGTGCGCCCCTTCCTTCACTGTGCAAAGGCCCAGGGAGAGCTAGAGAAGGATCACCACATTGAGTAGCACTATTGCCACCATCCTCATTGCAGCCACCAGTCCCATTTTCTCTGCCTTATGCCTTCCCTGCAGGCCACTGCACTACTGACAAAAGATAATTTTCATGTCAGCATAAAGATGTGATATTATTTTACAGATCTTCCTCAGGATTCAAACTCCAGACCTTCTGTATGTCAGGCAGAAGAGTTAGAATTACACTACAGACCTGGTCTTTAGGAAGTGCTGACTTTTCTGTCCTTAAAAAGATTTCTTCACAGGCATCACACTAAATAACTAATATATTACTGACATGAAATGGGAAAAAAATGTGCCAATCTACCAATCACCATACATAATATGTTCACTATAATGTACAGCTTATTATCATTACAGAGATCCCAAATACTGTATTGTGATATTTCAGGATATTACAAAACCTTTAATGTTTTTTGCTGTTTTTTTTTTCATTTTATTTTTTTGTAACAATGCTCTATATTCTGCGTTTTTCCCGCAACACAGGCCCCATAGAAGTGAATGGGGCTGCGCGAGAATCGCAAGCATCCGCAAGCAAGTGTGGATGCAGTGCGATTTTCCCGCATGGTTACTAAGCAACGGGACCCGATCTTCATTATTTTCCCTTATAACATGGTTATAAGGGAAAATAATAGCATTCTTAATAAAGAATGCTTTGTAGAATGAGGATTAAGGGGTTAAAAATCAAAAACTTAACTTACCTTAGCCACTTGATCGCGTAGTTGGCGATCTCTTCTCTCTTCATGCATTAGCTGTAGTCTAAAGGACCTGTGATGACATCACATCAATTGGTCCAATCACATGGTCCGTGATGGTCCTTAACCACTTCAGCCCCCCTAGCTTAAACACCCTTAATGACCAGACCACTTTTTACAATTCTGCACTAAACTACTTTCACCGTTTATTGCTCGGTCATACAACTTACCACCCAAATGAATGTTACCTCCTTTTATTCTCACTAATAGAGCTTTTATTTGGTGGTTGCTGCTGACATTTTTACTTTTTTTGATATTAATCAAAAATGACCGAAATTTTTGGAAAACAATGACATTTTTCACTTTCTGTTGTAAATTTTTTTTTAAAAAACTACATTTCTATATAAATTTTTCTCTAAATTTATTGTTCTACATGTCTTTGATTAAAAAAAATCCAACAAGTGTATATTTGTTAGTTTGGGTAAAAGTTATAGCGTTTACAAACTATGGTGCAAAAAAGTGAATTTCCGCATTTTGAAGCAGCTCTGACTTTCTGAGCACCTGTCATGTTTCTTCAGGTGCTAAAATGCCAGGATAGTATAAATACCCCCCAAATGACACCATTTTAGAAAGAAGACACCCCAAAGTATTCGCGGAGGGGCATGGTGAGTTCATGTATGATTTTTTTTTTTTTCACAAGTTAGCAGAAAATGACACTTTCTGAGGAAAGAAAAAAAATAATAAAGTTTCTATTTCTGCTAACTTCTGGCAAAAAAAAAAAAATCTCCCACAGACTCACTATGCCCCTCAGTGAATACTTTGGGGTGTCTACTTTCCGAAATGGGGTCATTTGTGGGGTGTGTTTACTGTTCTGGCATTTTGGGTGGGGCTAAATTGTGAGCAGCCCTGTAAAACCTAAAGGTACTCGTTGGAATTTGGGCCCCTTTGTGCACCCAGGCTGCAAAAAAGTGTCACACATGTGGTATCGCCGTACTCAGAAGAAGTAGGGCAATGTGTTTTGGGGTGTATTTTTACATATACCGATGCTGTGTGCGAGATGTATCTCTGTAAATGACAACTTTTAAAAAAATTTATATAAAGTTGTCAATTTACAGAGATATTTTTCTCACCCAGCATGGGTATATGTAAAAATACACCCCAAAACACATTGCCCTACTTCTCCTGAGTATGGCGATACCACATGTATGACACTTTTTTGCAGCCTAGGTGCGCAAAGGGGCCCAAATTCCAATGAGTACCTTTTAGGAGGGCATTTTTACACATTTGGATTCCAGACTTCTTCTCACGCTTTAGGACCCCTAAAATGCCAGGGCAGTATAAATACCCCACAAGTGACTCCATTTTGGAAAGAAGACATCCCAAGGTATTCCGTGAGGGGCATGGCCAGTTCCTAGAAGATTTTTTGTTTGGGCACAAGTTAGCGGAAATTGACTTTTTTTTTATTTTATTTCTTACAAAGTCTCATATTTCACTAACTTGTGACAAAAAATAAAATTTTACATGAACTCACCATACCCCTCACGGAATACCTTGGGGTGTCTACTTTCTAAAATGGGGTACATGTGGGGTATTTATACTGCCCTGGCATTTGAGGGTCTCCGCAATCATTACACGTATGGCCAGCATTAGGAGTTTCTGCTATTCTCCTTATATTGAGCATACTGGTTATGAGATTTTTTTTTCCGTTCAGACTCTGGGCTGAAAAAAAAAATGAACGGCACAGATTTCTTCATTCGCATCAATCAATGTGGATGAAAAAATCTCTGCCAAAAAATGTCCGCATCTATTCTGCAATTCTGTGGAATAGATGCGGACCCATTCAGTGTGAATGGGGCCAGCGGTGATGCGTAGAGCACAAGATAGAGCATGTCATATTCTTGTCCTCAATTGCGGACAAGAAAAGGCATTTTCTATATAGTTCTGGCAATGTGCGGATCCGCAAAATGCGGAAAACACATTGCCGGTGTCCTTGTTTTGCGGATATGCGAATCCGTGGATCCGCAAAACACATACGGACGTCTGAATGAGCCTTACAGGGGGGTGATTAGTGAAAGGGGGGGTGACAGGGGGTGATCAGGGGGGTGACATGGGGTGATCAGGGGTTAATCAGGGGTTAATCGGGGGTTAATCAGTGACGGGGGGTGTATGGGGGGGTCTGTGTGGTGATTGGTGCACTTACATATGTTTCCTCTGGTGGTCCCAATCAAAAGGGACCACCAGAGGAGCAGGCAGCAGGCATATCAGATGCTGTTAACAAAACAGCGTCTGATATGCAATTTTTTTAACTACTACAGCCTGCCAGCGCATGATCAGTGCTGGCAGCTGTAGTTTACCTACCTCCCGACGCGATCCTGTGAACGCGCGCGCGTTCGCAGGAAATCTCGCCTCTCGCGAGATGACACGCCGATGCGTCCACCCAGAGTAACCCGCCCGGCCGCCGAATGCATCCGTGCGTTAGGCGGTCCTGGCGTGGTCAAAAACTGGTTTTTGGAAATTGTCTTAAAAAATTTAAGATTTGCTTCTAAACTTCTAAGCCTAATAACGTCCCAAAAAAAGAAAATTCTATTTAAAAAATGATCCAAACATGTAGTTATATGGGAAATGTAAAGTAATAACTATTTTAGGAGGTATCACTATCTGTATTAAAAGCAGAGAAATGAAAGTTTTTAAAATTGTGAATTTTTCAAAATTTTTGGTAAATTTGGTATTTTTTTATAAATAAAAATGAAATATTTTGACTCGAATTTACCACTGTCATGAAGTACAATATGTGATGAGAAAACAATCTCAGAATGGCCTGGATAAGTAAAGCGTTTTAAAGTTATCACCACATCAAGTGACACATATCAGATTTGCAAAACAATGGCCGGGTCCTTAAGGTGAAAAATGGCAGGGTGCTGAAGGGGTTAACCTGACAACCTAAACCTAAAAACATAGGGGGAATTTTTGGTTTTCTGGTGAGAAAAAAAGTTGCAGATTTTGGCACCTGCAATGTTTGCACAAAAAATTGCCACCTTTTAAATAGCAATTTCCCCACTTTTAAAAGTGGACAAGAAAGGGGTGTGGTTAGATAGGTGAGTAGGCATACAAAAGATTTAACCATTGTAACTTTTTCAAAAAGTTTCAAAAGATGTTCAGACTGAAGCAAAACTGACTTCTTAGAAATCTTTATTTATGTGGCATCCTAATACAGTATTTTTATCGTTATGCAGATGCTTCTCTAAGATTAGTACTTGGAGCACTACCAAAAACAAGGTGAAAAAGGTGAAGATCAGAACTAGTAGACTAGAGAATCAGAAAATGCTTTCTGTAATTAGAGTCTGCATGATGGACAGATTAGACTACATTGTGAATTTTTACCATCATATACCCATATCTAAGTGCTACACAGTTATATCTGCGGTCATAGACCTTACAAATAGTGTTGAGCGAACAGTTCGAGCATCGTTCGGGTTCGTACCGAATTTTGGGGTGTCCGTGACACTGACCCGAACCCGGACATTTTCAAAAAAGTTCGGGTTCGGGTCCGGTGTTCGTCGATTACTTCCCGCTTTCTGAAGGGCTGCACAGCAGCCAATCAGCTAGTGTTTTACTTCTTGCCCTAAGAGCCCATCACAGCCATGCCTACTAATGGCATGGCTGTGATTGGCCAAGTGCAGCATGTGACCCAGCCTCTATTTAAGCTGGAGTCACGTAGCGCCGCACGTCACACTGCTCTGATTAGTGTAGGGAGAGGACGCAGCTTCTGTCAGGGCGAGATAGGCAGGGATAAAGAAGTGAATAATCTTCATTTCTACACCTGTGCATCAGAACAACTCAGCTGAGCTGTTCACTGAAAGTCACTATTTTGTTTAGACTGGCCAGAGCGATTTTTACTGGCACATGTAACTGGGCTGACCGGCGGTGGCCATTTTGGGACTTGTGGTGCTCCAGCACAAGCTGCCACAGAGTCTAAACCAAAGCTCCAAAGAAGTAAAAAATCTACACCTGTGAATCAGAACAACAGCGATTCAGCTGCTCAGTCAAAGTCAATTTCTTTCTGGCTGGGCAGACCGTTTTCTGGCACATGTTACTGGGCTGATAGGCGGCGGCCATTTTGGGACTTGTGGTGCTACAGCAAAAGCTGCCACAACGTCCATTAATCTCATGTAATAGTCGATTTTTTCATAGATATACTACATCAGGGGTTTGGCTGTGCTTGTGTCACGCATACTAACTGCAAAGATATTTAATATATCAGTGGTGAAACTGAAAGTAACCCACTTGGATAGCAAATCCCATGAATGTGCTGTTCCAGCTAGGCTAGCCAGTGCCACTACAGCCAAGTCCAATACTGTCAGCCAGAAATATTTTATTTTTTTATGGGCCAGAAATATAAATTAAAAAAAGCTTTCACCGTAATAATAAAATTATTCTGGTGTTAGACCAGAAGAAGCACTCCTGTTGTAATTAATATTGCAAAAAGGCTTAGGCAATATTTCTCCCAGTGTGGGAAATTTATCTAGCAAAACTAGCATTTTAAAAATTCCGGTGTTCTGAAATACCAGCAGTCCTCTTGTAATTAATACCGCAAAAAGGCATTATATCGTCCAGTGTTGTAATTTTGGTGAAAAAAAGGCCAATTTAATCAATCTGGTGTTAGTTACACCAGAAACAGTAGGCCTCACTTTTTTACTCCTGTAAAAAGGAATTAATACAGGAAAAAGGCATTACATTATCCAGTGTTGTAATTTTGGTGAAAAAAAGGCCAATTTAATCAATCTGGTGTTAGTTAACCCAGAAACAGTAGGCAGCACGTTTTAACTCCTGTAAAAAGGAATTAATACCGGAAAAAGACATTACATTGTCCAGTGTTGTAATTTTGGTGAAAAAAAGGCCAATTTAATCAATCTGGTGTTAGTTAGACCAGAAACAGTAGGCCTCACGTTTTTACTCCTGCAAAAAGGAATTAATACCGGAAAAAGGCATTACATTGTCCAGTGTTGTAATTTTGGTGAAAAAAAAGGCCAATTTAATCAATCTGGTGTTAGTTACACCAGAAACAGTAGGCCTCATGCTTTTACTCCTGTGAAAAGGAATTAATACCGGAAAAGGCATTACATTGTCCAGTGTTGTAATTTTGGTGAAAAAAGGCCATTTAATCAATCTGGTGTTAGTTACACCAGAAACAGTAGGCCTCACGTTTTACTCCTGTAAAAAGGAATTAATACCAGAAAAAGGCATTACATTGTCCAGTGTTGTAATTTTGGTGAAAAAAGGCCAATTTAATCAATCTGGTGTTAGTTACACCAGAAACAGTAGGCCTCACGCTTTTACTCCTGTAAAAGGAATTATATCTCCCGTGTGGGAATCTATGTACCAAAACTAGCATTTTAAAAATTCTGGTGTCCAATTTGCAGCAGTTTTCTTGTAATTAATACCGGAAAAAGGAATTATATCTTCCAGTGTGGGAATTTATGTACACAAACTAGCATTTTAAAAATTCTGGTGTCCAATTAGCAGCAGTCTTCTTGTAATTAATACCTGAAAAAGGCATTACATTGTCCAGTGTTGTAATTTTGGTGAAAAAAAGTCAATTTAATCAATCTGGTGTTAGGTACACCAGAAACAGTAGGCCTCACGCTTTACTCCTG